>OY796882.1:63503401-64009619 GCA_963680785.1 Diplosoma virens | reverse complement strand
GTCCTTAAGCTTCTCTTGTACTTCCTGGTTCCACCACCACGTTTCCCGACTAACTTTTCCTGATGTTTTACCCAGTTCCTTTCTGGCAATGCTCCCTATCATTTCAGCTATTCTTTGCCAGTCTTTCTGTCCACTAAGTATTCCGCTTTTAATCACATCCATTTTGACTTTATTGTTCACTTTCGAGTCCTTTAGTTTCCACCATTTTATTCTCTTCACTAATTTTAATGTTTTCCTCCACTTTGTTCATATGATTATCGCACTGACCACTATTCTGTGCTGTTTTGCTACACTTTGTTACACAACGACTGTTTTGCTACAAAACGACAACAACTTTTGTATCCACCACCTCCTTGATTCTTCGTCTTCTCACCATGATATAATCCTTCTGCGAACTGAGTCCGCCACTGCTGTAGGTGACTCTATGTGCTGGTTTCTTTAGAAATAATACAAAATATTATTATTACATTATTATTATTACATAAATATTATTATTATTATTACAGTACAAATTATTACAAATACTACAAATTATTTACAAAAAATTATTTTACAATTTGGTATTTTGGCGTAGACTCAAAACAATTTATAAATCTCTTAACTAAAAATTTAAAATCAAAGTTCAGCACAAAAGTTTGTCGTGTGCATAGAACATTTGAAATTACAAATTACAATCAGTTGAAGTCCGAAACTTTTATAGGTTTTTGCTCAAATTATTTATAAATTTGCTTGTTGTGTGAGGTGAACTGGACATATATTGATATATCAACCAGACATATAAGCACTGGAGACTTCAAACTTTCAAGAAACATGTGCAATAAAAAACTACATAATATATCATAATGTTTATTTTTCTGTTAAATTCATTATTTGTTTATTTGTTTTTTTTAATTATTTGTTTTTTCTTTCAAATTTAATTTAACCCAGCCTCTAAGGCTGTTCAAATCAAAGCAACCTAAGTACCGGTCCCAAGCCCGGATAAATGGGGAGGGTTGCAACAGGAAGGGCATCCGGCGTAAAACATAGCCATATATTTTTAATGCGCGTTGTAAAATCAGACTTCATATCGGATCGGTCGAGGCCCGGGAAAACAACGACCGTTAACAGCGACTGAGCACCAAAGGTCACTGGTGGACCTGTTACTTGAATGCAAAGAAGAGGTGGAAAGCAGTGGAGAAGAAGGAAGGAGAGAAATCAAGAAAGGAACCAAGCTAAGAAGATCAAGTTGAGGGTTGCTACATTAAATGTTGGAACCATGACCGGTAAAGGAAGAGAAGTGGCGGATCTTATGGAACGAAGAGGGGTGGACATACTGTGTGTGCAGGAAACTCGCTGGAAGGGGAAGAGAGCAAAATGCATAGGTGGAGGATATAAAATGTGGTACTGCGGAAGTGGAAACAAAAAGAATGGTGTAGGAATCATATTGAAAAAGGAACATGTGGACAGGGTAGTGGAATTATGGAGGTAACACACAGAATAATATGCTTGAAGATGGAGCTTGATGGTGTTATGTTGAATGTTAACAGTGCATATGCGCCACAGGTAGGGTGCATACATGAAGAAAAGGAAACATTCTGGCTGGACTTAGAGGAGACAGTGGAAAAGATATCAAGGAATGAAAGAATTGTGGTGGGAGCAGACTTGAATGGGCACGTAGGAGAAGGGAATATTGGTGATGAAGAATGCATGGGCAGACATGGATTAGGGAAAAGAAATAACGAAAGGACAAGTAGTAATAGATTTTGCTAAGAGAAGGGAATTAGCGATCACTAACACATATTTTGTAAAGAAACCAGCACATAGAGTCACCTACAGCAGTGGCGGACGCAGTTCGCAAGTGGATTATATTATGGTGAGAAGACAAAGGATCAAGGAGGTGGTGGATACAAAAGTTGTTGTCGGTGAAAGTGTAGCGAAACAGCACAGAATAGTGGTCAGTTCGATAGTCATTTGGACAAAGTGGAGGAAAGCACCAAAACTAGTGAAGAGAATAAAATGGTGGAAACTAAAGGACTCGAAAGTGAACAATAAATTCAATATCACGTGAATGAAAACGGAATACTTGGTAGAAAGGAAGACTGGCAAAGAATAGCTGAGATGATACGAAACATTGCCAGAAAGAAACTGGATGAAACAACGGGAAACGTGGTGGTGGAACCAGGAAGTACAAGAGAAGCTTAAGGACAAGAAAAAAGCAAAAAAGCATGGGATACCATCAGAGATGATGCAAGCAAGTTGGCCTATAAAACTGCAAAAAAGTAAGCTAAGAGAGAAGAGGCAAAGGCAAGAAACAAGGCATATGAGGAACTGTACGAAAAACTCGAAACAAAAGAGGGGGAAAATGAGGTGTTCAAAATAACAAAGTAGAGAAACAGACAAAGCAAGGATGTTCAACCAGTAAGAGTAATAAAGAATAAACTGGGGAGAGTCTGAGGGAAGAAGAGAAAATAAAACAGAGATGGAAAGAGTATTAACAATAATTATGAAAAGCTAGAGAAAATAATAGCAATTTACTCAATCATGAAAACCTTAGAGAAAAAAGAGAAATGAGAACAGAAGAGAAAAAAAGGGACGTAGAAGATATCTCTGGAGAAGAAGTCAGGACTTGGTTGAGGAAGATGAAGAAGGGAAAGGCTCAAAGATCTGATGACATACCAGTGGAAGCATGGATTGTTCTAGGCAATAAAGGTGTGAAGTTTTTAGTGAAGTTTTTCAACAGACTCTTGCGAGGAGAGAATATGCTAGATTAATGGAGGAGGAGTGTGCTTGTACCTTTGTACATTGGTAAAGGAGACATCAAGAAATGTGGAAACTACCGGGGGATCAAGTTGATGAGCCACACTATGAAATTGTGGGAGAGGATAATAGAAGCCAGGTCAAGGAAGGAGGTGACAATCGCTAAGCAAAAATTTGGGTTCATGCCAGGAAGGAGTACCACCGACGCAATCTTTTGTTTAAGGATACTGTTGGAAAAGTGGACTGAAGGACAGAAGGCAGTGCACTGTGCCTTTATTGACCTGGAGAAAGCATACGACAGGGTACCCAGAGAGGAACTGTGGGAATGCTTGCGGTTAGCTAAAACATCAGAGTGCTACATAAAGATTATCAAAGATATGTACGACGGAGCAACAACAACTGTGAGAAGTGCAGCTGAATTGACCGAAGAATTCAAGGTAGGTATTGGACTCCACCAAGGTTCAGCACTCAGCTCATTTCTTTTTTCCATCATTATAGACAGGCTGACGGAGAACATCAGGAAGGATGCACCATGGATATGCTGTTTGCAGATGACATATTCTTGTCTATACAAAATCATAGGGAGTTAGAAGAGGATCTGGAGATTCGTAGAAATGCACTAGAGAGAAGAGGCCTGAAAGCAAGCCGGAGCAAGACCAAATATTTGAGGGTTGGAGGTGTGGATGATGGAGAAGAGTTGAAGCTGCAAGGACAAAAGGTAATGATAGCAAAAAACTTCAAATACCTGAGGTCAACAGTTAGTATTGATGGAAGATGTGAAGAAGTAATAAGCAGAAGGATCCAAGCAGGATGGATGAGTTGGAGGAAGGTATCTGGAGTTCTGTGCGACAGGAAGTTATCAGCAAAGGTTAAGGGTAAAATGTACAAGAATGTTGTTAGACCAACCATGCTTTATGGAATGGAAACGATGGCAGTGTCTGAAAGACAAATGGGAAAAATGGAAGTTGCAGAGTTGAAAATGGTGAGATGGGCACTGGGAGTAACAAGAAAGGACAAGATAAGAAAGGAATACGTAAGAGGGACTGCGAAAATTGCAAAGCTGGGATACAAACTTCGGAATGCAAGACTACGTTGGTATGGACATGTAAAAAGGAGAGAAAAAGACTACATGGGTAAAAGGATGATGGAGATGGCGGTGCCAGACAGAAGGAAAAGAGGAAGGCCAAGGAGAAGGTGGATGGATTTGGTGGGAGAAGACATGGAAATGGTTGGAGCTAGGGAAGGAGACCAAGTAGATTGAGTGAAATGGAGAATACTGTCGCGCTGTGGCGACCCCGAGTAGGGAGAAGCCGAAAGAAGAAGAAGAAAAATTATTTCTAATAGTGAAAAATAATTTGTATCACAACCAATAGAACAATCAACGCTTAGATTGGAGACGAATTTGCTTAAAACTTTATTGAAATATTAGCAAGGTAATTATTTAAACAAAACATTTCTTTTTCGGTTGTTGCTTTCTCGATAAAGTAACATATTTAAAAAACATATTGATTCGCTCTGTAAAGCAAACATAAAATTAAACCAGATATCCATTTTTGTGGGCAAAAAGCGTTAAAATTAAGTAAAAGTCCCGTGTTGGTCAGTTTTCTTTATGTATAAGTATCTAAGCTAACGTGATTTATTTGTATTTTAACATCTAGAAAACAAATAAGTCAGAGAAATGTTCAAGACTAAATTGTATGTCTTTGTTGTAACAATAAAGAACAGTTAGAAAAGAAAATCAAACATTATTATTTTCAAAAACAGCAAAAGCATCATCAACATAACGTAAATACAATTTTAAAGAATGCTGGATTTCAGTTCCAAGAATACGTTTTTCCAAATTGATAAGAAAGAAATTTGTTATTGTTGGTCTAGGTCAGGAGTGGCCAACCTGCGGCGCATGCGCCACCGTGGCGCATTGCGGTTGGGGAAATGTCCTACAACTTATATCTAACTAGATGACTTTTTTTTTTTTTTTTTAGAGAACAGCTTGGTTTCAGTAGGAAAAATAACAATTTAGAGAATTTTTTCCAGTGATGACCGTTTTTTTAGAGATCAGCTTGGTTTCACTATAAAACTTTGAAGTCTCGTTTGTGTGGCGGATATAAACTGGACTTGAATAAAATTGGCGGTTTAGGAAAAAAGGTTGGCCACCCCGGGTCTAAGTGGTAATTCCATGGTCATATCATCAATTTGTTATAATTTCTCGTCCTTGTACAAAAATTGTCCTTGTGTAGCTAACTTTAATAATTTAATAAATATTTTTTTCTTGATTGATAATTGATTTGTTTTTTTTCGAAAAATAATTTATCAGCTAGAAGTTTTATTGTTTTTTCATGCAAACGTTATTCAATGCAAACGTTATTCAAACGTTTGAATAATAAAAGTTTATTTTAGGTTAAAAAGCGAACGTTATTTAACGTTCATTTATGTTTACTAAATAAAATATAACGTTAACGTAAGTTTCGTGTTAAAAGCTAACCAAAAAGCAACCATTCCAACCAAATTTCAACGTTAATATAACCATTTCAACCAAATTTCAACGTTAATTTAACCATTCCAACCAAATTTCAACGTTAATTTAACGTTTGTATGCTATCTGGGTAAGACCTCAGTTTTTTGTCACAAGTATCAGCATCTGCTCCGCTGCATTCAACAAATTCGTTTAATTCTCCAAAACCAAGCACTGCTTGCACCTTGTCTTTCTTTTTTTGAACAAAAGCCGTTAAAAGCATCACACCTTCTTCGTTGCACTAATTTTTACTAAACAACCGTTGTCGATCCATCTGTTTACATCTAATTTAAACCTTGGATAAACAGCTTTATCCATCTTGTAAAAACCTATGCAATTGCGTAGTACTGGTTCTTTTATCCAGTTTCACCTTGCAACACATTTTTCTCCACTATAGTTTACTTTAAAATAAATTTTGGAGATTATTGGATGTTAACGGGCATTTCATTTGAAACCGCAGCATCGGCAATGGAAAACTTTCGATATTCTAGAGTAAGACAGAATTTAAAGTGCTTTAACACGCTTTGCTTCTGATTACAACGTCAAAACCAAGCAACATTTTCTGGATTACAACATATAACACTTTAATTCTTTTCCCTGCTATTGACAAAGTGCAAAAGTTTATCCTCGATAATTCATAACTTTTCCATCAGCAGCGATTATTTTTTACGCCCATTGGCTTGAGTAGTTTGCATTGTAGGTCCCACTAAATTTGCGTACATTCACTAAAATAGCGTACGTCGTACAAAGTGCAAGCTGACTGTTTATTAATTTTAACATTCATTCTCGGGATGATTGCGCCTTTGCTATAACTGGGGACATAGGTGGGGCATGCAATGCCCCATTTTCTTTTTATATGAAGCTAAAATTTTGTGTATATGCCCACACTTGCCGCACGCATAACAAATTATCTCTTTGGCCTTGATACAGTCTTTCGGTAGTGCAAATTTCCACAATTAAAACATCTGAGAGTAGTCACACTTGTATTGTTTCTCGCAACTGCACCAACTTTAATCAAATCGCTTTTAAATATCTCAGTCATTAAAGCTCTAGACAAAAACACATCCAACGACTCACCATTTTTCCATTATCTAATTCGAAATTCATCATTGGCCAAAGGTTTATGAATATCCAAAGCAGTCTTTAGTGCTAACACAACTTTATCAGTATCTCATTTTTCCTCTTTTTTTAGTTGATCATAAACAGCGAATGCGTGAGCATCAAGAAAAAGGGGAATGACAATTGCTAAATATTTTAATTTAAGCAGACTTTTCGCTAAATGCGATTGCTTAAGCCAAACTGATACGTCACTCTTGCCATTGAATTGGTTCAAGACGTCCGCAACTTTTAAACTCAAATTTTCTTAATATATTTGCAACTTGGACCTTGATAACTTAAAAAGTGTGACAAGTGTATCAAATAAAAAGATGAAAAGTAGAACAAAAGGATTGAAAGTTACCAAGACGTAACAACAAAATATTAGCTAAAACCAACACTCATAAACTAGGGCTTCCCAAACTAGAGGCGCGACCCCGATGTAAGTCGCACAAAAAAATCTAGGGGTCACAAACATTTTTTTATTTATCAAATTGGTCACAATATTTAAGAGAAAATGTCCCAACACTTACCATTCTACCGTCTGCAAAGCTACTGATTACTTCATTGTTGGTACAATTTCTACAATGTTTCTAATCAAAATTTTGATTAAATCGTTTCATTTTACGTGAAATTCTTTAAAGCTGGAATCTTAAACTGGACGGCGTGACTGAGAGCCCTAACGCTAGAAAGGCGGGAAATTCTCCCTACCTAGAAAGACGGTTGCGGTCAATTTTCACCGCATCAGTATTTCATGCTAAAATTTATTTAATAATGACCAAAATTGTTTTAATTATCTGTCGAAAATATATTTACAACTACTTTGAGTATTTTTAATCAAGATTTTTGGTAATTGCAGTAAATTAAATCATGATAATAGTTCATTATGAGCTTTCTTTTGCACAAGAAGAGCAAGTTACAACAATAAATGTAGATGATGTATGTCTACCACAGCAAGACTTCAAGCATTTATGGCAGTTGACGCTAGACTTGTTTCTACATAGTTGTAATTGGCATTGCTTCCTTTCTCGCGAAGTTTGACTAGAGCTTTCCATCACCATGGTAGGAAGAGGATGCAAGGCCCTTTTCGTAGAAGGATCGCCACACAATTCTTTTATTAGCTGAAGTAAAAATTCTCTTCTTGTCAAGCTCTTGCCTGTTACTTCAGACTAGATTATCTATGCATTGATGCATACGCAGTATACAATGTTAAAAACTACAGCCACTGGCCACCTTCTTGTAGCACTTTTGCAGATATGATAACGCACCATTTGGTCCAAAACATGTACACCTACTTTTGACGCGTTGTAACTTTTGACTGTTTCTGATATATTTTTTGGGGTGTAATTGGTCAACAGAAACTGTTTGGTGCATTGAACTTGATATATACACCAGCTTTGCTTTTTTTGCTTTATATATAGCTAAAGTGGCATTAGAAGGAGATTGGTATATTTTTGATGGGTATAAAGGACTTGCCTTTCACGATTTCATCAACTTTTGATATCTCTTTTCTTTGCTTTCTTTTTGTCCAATAAGAGCAATTTTTCCGCTTTTCGTTCGTCTGCTAAATTAATACTTGTAAAATAGTTATCGATTGTCACGTTGTACCCTTTTTTCAAGAATGTTTACTTCAACCATAAGCAGACATCTGTCGATAAATTGTTTTCCCGGTTTCTTGTGGAGTATTTACTAAGATAAGGCTTATCATTGCAAAGATATTTCGAACAAACTTCAACCAGAGGCAAAAATTTTAAGACAAATTTGTCTGGCTTATTTGGCATGTATTGGATGAAGGGCATTGATTTTTGCACGGAAACAGTTGTTCGTCAATAGTGAGATCAAAACTTGACACATAACATTTTTTACAATTTTCAATAAAATTGTTCTGAAATAAGGCAAGTCTCTGAAATAAGGCAAAATTTATCTTATTGTCTTTTTTCGCGGTGTGTTGAACAGTTATCAAATCTCAAATGCTTCATCAGTTTTTTCCAGTGATCTCTATTGATTTTTTTGCTAAAGATTGGATGCCCCACTTCTTACTCCATAATTGATAAATTGGAATGTTTTTTCCCGTCAAAACAACCAATAGATTTTTCTAATTCGCAAAGTTCCACAGAAAAATTTTTCACATCAGCTTGACCATGCTTGATAGTATATTTTTGAATTGAACAAAGCATGGGCTCATCAATAAACAAACAAAATGAGCTGAATAAATTTTTTGATTGGACACCTCTTTGAAATTATGATGTTGGTCCCGATCTTTCAGAAAAAATATTTTCAGCTGCAGCTCTTCCTCTGTTTACCCTGTCGCTGATTCGCTTTCATGAAACGCCGGTTCTACTTGAAAGAGTATCCCATCGATTGATTAAAGATTGTGTCTCATTAAAATTTTTGGAAATTGGTTGATCGCTGGGTTCATCGCTGTCACAATCCGACATATCAGAATTTTCAAGAGTAACCTGTATTACCGATCGCGCCGTTATGTCCTCATTTTCATCATATGAATTATCAAATTCATCCACTTGTAAAGACCTGATTGCTTTTGCAGCTATCAGTCGTCTTGCAGTAGCCATGATAAAAAAATTTGTAATTGTACAAGTACTTACTCAACAAATAAAATCCACTAATATAAATAAATTTTATGCTGCGGTAAAACATACTAAACCTCAAACCAGCATGTTGTTATTGAATTGTTTATTTAAAACAAAAAAATTTCTAGGTTATAAGCAATTGAAATAATATTAATTACATTTATTATATAAATCAATAGCTAAATTTTCTTGTTATAAAATCAAATAAAGATTCTGCTATCAACTTGTTGCCTATCCTATGATAAATTCTATAAAATTTTGAGCTGCGTCTGCAGATATAAACGAATAAAGTCTTCATAAAACAGCCCTGATTTTGACATAATAAAAAAATAACAAATGAAAATCAACAATCAAGTAAACAGAAATTGTGTACATAATGTCTAGTTGATCTAAACTCTCTAACAAACTGTTTTGATGCCGTCTAGCATAGCTATTGCAATGTTAAAATTGTATGCGGTCAGATTTCACCGCTCGTCTTTCTAGGTATACTCCTTAATTGCACTCTATTGAGAAGTTAAATTAAAATTTTTTTTTGTTTTTGGATAACTTTAAGAAAAGAGAAAAAAACTCATGGGAAGACAAAACTCGAATTTTAAAAGCCAACGTTGTAAAAAGAAAAACAAAATTTAAAAGCGGTCAAAATTCACCGCTCGTCTTTTTAGTGTTAAACCTGTCAAGCTGAAAAGATATCTTAATACAAAACACGGTTCTTATCCCAATAAACCGGTGGAATTTTTCAAACGCATTTTGAGAACATTAAAACAACAATGATGATTATTTGAAAACAAATTTCAGACTTCAGAAAAGTACACGAGAGCATCTTTGAGGCTTTGCGGTTAATTGTAGAAACCAAGAAACCGTTAAAAATCGGTGAAGATATTTTTTTATCAGCAGCAGTTAAAATAAATAGAATTATTTATGACAAAAAAGAAGCCGATAAAATGCCAAAAACTCCTTTATCAAACCACAATGCATCAAGGCGAATATCCACAATCAGCAATGTTCAACGTGAGCAGCTTACCATTAGATCTAAAGAAAGTTTCTATTCAGCTTCACGAATCAACTGATATCACCAGTATGAACAAATTGCTGGTTTATTTCGGATGTATTTACAATAACGCATCAATAAAAACTTATTATTTTGTCAACAACTGGATAAACGTATGACAGGGATGGATATTTTCCAAAAAGTAGATACTTTTTCACTGAGATGGTCTGCAATAGCAAGACTGTGATAGGGTATGTACAGACAGAGCCGCAGCATGACAAGACACACAACCGGTTTTTAGAGTACAGTGAAATCTGCAAGTGATGGTCTCTAGATTTTACGCATTGTGATTCATTGAGAGGTTTTAGTAGCTAAAAACTGCCTCCGGTCCTTAATACAGTTACTCAGGGGATGCGCAGTAAAATACCCGACTTTTTGCAAATTTATGTGATGAGATGGAATCGGACTGTAACACATTTTTACTGCATGCTGAAGTAAGGTGTCTGTCATAAGAGAAAGCTTTAAAAAGACTACTGATGTTGCAAAGTGAGGTCATTAATTTTTTTTATCTCCAAACAATTCAGACGTGGTTTCATTTGATCAGAGTTGTTTCTGCAACTATATTACTAATCAGATGTACTTGAAAAACTTACTCAACTCAACTTGTCCCCAGGGTTTCGGATTCGGAAGATTATGATGCGACTCCGACTCCGACTCTTGAAATTTCTAAAATGCCGACTCCGACTCCGACTCCTGACTCTCTAATATGGGCAAAATATTTATCTTAAATTAGATTTAACTAAGCAAAAATTGTCCTTTTGAGTTGATAGTTGCACAAAATAAGTCAGGTTTTTTAAATAAATAAAAAGATATTTACTTTAAAAAATTATATCTATGAGTATATATACTGTACATGTATAACTGCAAATTACTGGTGCTCTTCAGAAGAGTGCTCAATGGCTTCAATAGTGAGAACGATTATTCCTGATTATCAAAACACAAATATTAAAAAATTTTTTTATTAAAATAGTCCCAACAAACTGTTTCACCTATAAGGCTCATCAGAGGACACAGTTAAAAAAATTTTTACGCTTTAGATGAAAACTTGCATCTTAGAAAAATAACGCTACCAAAAGTTTTGAGTATAAACAATTATTTTAGTAAAGTAAGTGATTGATTAGCAAATAATTACTTTTGTCACGAGATATTAAAAGAAAACATGCTGTAATGTTGCGCATAGATGTATTCTGAAACTTGCCCGAGCTGCCGAAAAGATTACCGGTAAAGCGTAAAAAAGTTTATGGATCATTACTTAAAAGAAAGTGTTATAAAAGAATCTTTTTATAACACTCTCTCTTAACGAATGATCCATACTAATGTTTTATGCAGTATAAAAAAATTTTTTTATAACACTTGCTTTTAACTAATGATCTATAAACTTTTCTGCACTTTAAACTTTTTGGCAGCTTGGCCAAGTTTAATACATCTACGAGTATGCGCAACATTACAGCATGTTTTCTTTTAATATCTCGTGACAAAAGTAATTATTTAATAATTAATCAATCACTAGCTTGAGTAAAATAATTGTTTGAACCCAAACTTTTGGTAGCGCTATTTTTCTAAGATGCGAGTTTTTATCTGAAACCTAAAAATTTATTTTAACTTTTAATTTTTGCTTATTTCATTTGTTTCAACGTAAATAATATTGCTTTTTTTAATTGTTGTGTTCCCTGATGAGCCTCACAAGCGAAACAGTCTGTTGGGACTATTTTAATACAACATGTTTTTTTATTTTTTTTTTATTTTTTTTTTATTAATGTAAATGCCATTAATCTGTTTTTTTTTGTTATATTTAATGTAAATGCCATATGTTTTTTTTGTTATATTTATGTTATGATAAATACGTATATACATGTAATTATATTATAAACACAACCCATTAATTATAATTCTTACTGTGTTTGAATGAAACATTAATACAAATCACAGTTAGAAAACTAACTTGAAATGGTATGCATAACTCAAAACTAAATATGTGTTCTATACTTACTGCTTATCACATTTTCTGAAAGTCAAAGTATTTTATGGATAATCATGATGTTATCTCTAATCTATTTTACAGTTATTATTTTTCCCATGGTAAATCGAACCCACGACAAATCTTAATGTTAATACAATTAATGACTTGTGTAGGCTCTGGGTGTAGGACTAGACCCTGAGTGTTGTCTCCTGCGTGTAGGACTACATCTAGTCGGTGTCACAAACCTTGTTTGGGAATCCCAAAGGACCAGTTGAGCTAGGTAACCCGAATACCTGCGCTGAAACAAAGCTGTGTCTAAATTTTATTTTATTCCGGCTCAAGAAGTAGTTTTGCTATGAGCCCGACGGTTTATACAGTTGGTTAACGAAAGCTCGGATTGATTTTGTTGAAGATTCTTTCTCACAACAAACAGAGACCACTGTCTCTAATAACAACAAATGTATTACAAAATCACGACCGACGAAATTCTATTCCACGCTTTGCCAAACTGCAAAGCGAAATCAACACTATAACTCGACTCAATCAACACAAATAATTCTACCTCTGTAGAACAAAACTGCCAACCACTGGCACCAAATAAATTCAACAATTGTCCACCGACACAACATCTAACGGTCCACCTCCTGTGGCCAAACAAATCACCTTCGCTCGAGCCGCCACTCGAGTCGCTTCAAATTATCTCACAACGATAATAATCATCCTAATAATAATTTCTCGCTACGCATCGGCTTTATATAGAAAACAAAATCACGTGACGTAAACTTTCTCGTAAATTCAAGATTCAGCCAGAAACCCCTGGAGAGTTCGTTACGCGAATCAAGTGGAATATACGCGAATTTTCCAGTACAATGATGTTAGTCAAAAACATATTACGTCAATACAAAGAGAAAAAAGAGAGAAAAAGATACATGTATCGAGCCATATAACAAATTGGACGTATATCGCAGACAGCGCTCAAAGAGCCGCATTTATTCTCTTATGATAAAACTACGAACTGCTTTTAACGGGGATACACTACATAGTTATGATTAAAATTATAAATGAAGTGTGACAGTCGGTTCGAAACTCAATGAGGTATGCATCACTGACGAACGTTAACAAGAGCAAAACTCGAGTCTAGTGCTTCTTGTGTTTAGGTGGCTTAGTTTGGTTTTTATCCGTAGGTAATGAGGTTAAAACGTAAATATGAATATTTTATAATTGTAAAAATTTTTACAAATGTAAGTAATAACTATGGAATTTATTAACAATGAAAATTTGAAAACAAAAATTTTATAAAAGCAAAAGAAACAAAAAACCATATGTAAAAGAACTAAAAATTTAAAAACCACAACTATAGACTACAAGAAAAACAATAAAATGCGACTAATTTTAGAATTTTCCTGAATCACCCACTACATATAAAAAAACTCCAGAGAAAAATGTTGACATTTCCATACCAATAATAAGCTCGTACTTATTTCTCTCAAATAAACTTCAGCCATTAGTTTGATGGCATGGAGTCCATCTTCACAGTAATTCATGGTTATATATTGATTGTAAGAATACATATGTGAATTTTGTCGGATTTTATAAACAAAATAAAAGTGGGTCTGTAGTTTCTATCTCATGAATATTTTAATTATTGCAATTTTGTACAAGACTGAACATACTGGTTTCCTGCCGTTTATTGACATTCATATTAGTAGATTATTAAAAAATTCACCTTGGTTCTAAACTTTGGTTCATATTTCTTTGAAAGAATAGAGCAAGAAGAGTAAGTTTTTAATTTTCAAAAATTTTAATTTAATAATTTATTCGTAAAAATAAAATTGGTACTGTGAGTTTCTCCTTCATTGCCACCCTTTGCTGTGTTCTGATGAACCTTAGTGATGAAAACAGACATTCAACACTCGCTTCTGTTGGAGGAAGTACTTATTTAAAGACACATCAAAAATAAAAAATGGGGGGCATTTCGGAGGCTGAAACGGATTAATGACATTTACATTAATTTTAATGGGAAAATTCGCTTTGTCATACGAGTAAATTGAGGTACGAGCTCGGTCACGGAACCAATTAAACTCGTATGTCAAGGTACTACTATACTATAGAAAAAAGCTGCTTAGGGTAGTAATTGATTATGCACCTGGCATTTGCTTTCTGTCATTCGATTAAAAAAAGAGAAGCAAATAAATCGGCTGCCCGAGCATAGCATTACGCAAAATACTATTTGCTTACAAATTAAAACGTAAACTTTTTATGAGTCGCGGGCTCTGTCACGCGATACGCGGCAAGGTTCTCTTAAAAAGATTACTGCACTGCACTCCACTGGCGCACGCGGCCGCGTAAGTTGCGCGGTTAACATCACTAATATGTAAAGAAATTGGGCATGAGGAGTCGGAGTGGAATAAAATATTCCGACTCCGACTCCGACTCCGACTCCGACTCCGACTCCGCAACCCTGCTTGTCCCTTCAAGAAAAGAAAAGTAACATTTTTACAACCATGAATTGTCTTTCTAAGGTCGGCGAAAAAGTTTTGATTGTGTGTTGACCCATGACCTCCTAAAGATTCAAAAGTTTTTCAGAGCTTCCTAATAAATTTCTTTCGGTGAAGTAAGAAACAACATCGTAGTATAAAAAAATTAAATCGGGAGGAGAAAACTAAAAAGTAATTTCTTGAAATGAAAGATGAGACTTTCAATTCTAATGCATAGTTACTTGGAAACAAATAATATTATTGAAGTTGGCAAAATATATGCATTGTTTAAAATATGTAACTAAAACTCACTCCCTGAATTTTTTAAACTCCCTTCAAGAGAGGTGTGTCTTTTGTAAGAATTACTGGCTTAAATTAATTTAAAACTTAGTTCCCGACGATTGTCTAAAAATACAGCCGAACATTTCACATTTTTAAAAAGTTAGAAGGGCTATTGTTGTTCACAATGGTCATTGTTTTTTTAGTTTCAATTGTCTTCGCAATGGAAGTAAAAAATTTTGCAATCAGTTTTTACAAGTTTAGGTAAGATATAGTTAGCTAGAAATGTATGTTATAAATATAAAAATGTTATCAAAAATTGAGGTTCAAACACTGAATTATAAATATATTAAAATTGAATTGAAAGCTTAGTGTTAACATTTTCTTAGTTTAGATACAAAATCATCTTCCATTGCTAAAATTTAAAATAAACTTATTGCTTGGTAGATGCACAAAGCTTGTATTTCGACTTATTGCAAAAAAAATTGATTTATCTTGTTTTTGCAAATGTCGGCAGTAACATAAACTTTTTTCTCTAGAGGTCACTATTGCGGCATGCCTCAAATTTCTCTCATTTCAACAAATATTTTCACCAAAAGAGAAAAAATTATTTCATTTTTGTTTCTTTTTTTTATCTGAAAGGAGACAATCTTGAAGCTGCCTCACTAGCGTGTATTTGCGATTTTTTGACAAGAATACTTGATGAAATGATTAAAATGTTGAAAATGCAACAATTAAATGGTCAAAAATTTGGCTTAAAAAGCAAAACTTATTAAATTATTACAAACACTGTATAATTTTACAGATTTTTTTTCAACCAGTAGCAAGTAGCATTAATTTTACAAAGACCATGACTTCAATGTTTTATTTCTGCTTTATTTGATTTTCATAGGTGAGGCACTGCCTCACTTGCCTTCGCTGACGGCACATCCCGGATAAAAACTGAGTCAAATTTAGGCACAATTTTTTTTTCTGATTACTTAGCTCAATGCGACTATTAGCTACAAACTTATTTAATTTATAAAAGTAGTTATTACGTCACAAAGGAGAATGGTTTCGCAGACATAAAAAGCGTTTATGATCAAAATTTTGTCCTTAATTACACTGTAAAAGAGGAAAAACTGCAGTAATTTGCTAAATGACCTATTTCTTTAATTTACAGTTCCTTCAAAAACTTTGTATGAGTTGTTTCTGTTTGGTCCAACATCATATCCATTCAATAGCAAAAAAGCCATCTAAACTATCTTCCTATTTCTATATTTATAATTTTGTAAAATTGAATTTTTAGCTTGGAAAGAAATCATAAAAAGAAACTTTTAAGGATTGGTGACGAAATGAGTGTTTGTCAGAGAACGACGGAATTTTTGTTTAATCATATTTACTCTCAAATTTAGCTACACAAATCGCAATAAATTTTTAAGTCAAATTAATCAAACAGCTTTTTTGTTTTAGTCTACCAAGTGTTCTGCAAAAAAAAAATTATAAAATCTTAATGTGTCGTGAACAAGGTTTGAGAAACGCTGTTTGATTTTTACTTATTTTGTTCGTCTTTTTAAATTTTTTAGTCTGTTTTTTAGAAGACCCGAAAGCCCAACCTAGTTGTTATTAAGCAAAGGTCCGTTTTTCTATTTGGTGAGACTGTCGCAAGCATTTAAGATTTTATTTCAGTTTTAAAATTTTACTTTTCTCGGGGCTACAGTATATTTTGCAATCAAAAATTATTGAACAAAATTTTGTCAAATATTAAGTTGTTTCAGATAATTAAATTCTGTTTATATTTTTTTGTAAGACTGACTTTTGAGATGCAATTGCATAGCATCACAATCCTATCATCTTATTATAAACATTTTAAGAATTTCAGAATTCCAAAAATAAAACACAACATCTCTTTTTTACCACTTGTTCAATTAAACTATTAAAGACAAGTTTGATAACAACCTTTTAAAGATAGAAATGTTTTGTTAAAATACGCAATTTGTTGCTACCTGCTCTATTATTTTTGTTCATAACTGCGGAAACTATTAAATTATCAATTTCTCTCAAGCAAGCACAAGTTTGTCACAATTATTACGCATTTGTATAAATCTGGCAAAAAGTTTTACGCCGATGCCCTTCCTGCCGCAACCCTCCCCATTTATCCGGGCTTGGGACCGGCATCAAGAGACACAGAAATGTGCCACCGATGGCTGGCTGTTACCAGGAAAGAGGAGAAGAGGGAGACCAAAGAGAAGATTTTTAAATGTGGTAAAAGAAGATATGAAGGAAGTTGGTGTGAAGGAGATGGACATTGAAGACAGAAAGATGTGGAGAATGATGATACGCTGTGGCCACCCCTGACTAATGGGAAAGGCCGGAAGGAGAAGAAGAAGAAGAAGAAGCACAAGTTTGTCACTAAAACAAATAGTTTGAAAAAAATATCAAAATGGTCAATTCGGTAATTGCAATAATACAGTAAGTTGTTTTTAAACTTTGAAATTACTTTTAATGCTCAAAGTGAAACTATAGAAATTTTAAAATTTTTCATTTGCTATAAATTTGTAAAAGTTGCTTTAAAAATTTTTCTATGTGTCTTCGACAATCGCCCAGAGAAAATTGGTATAAGTAAAAACTTTGATAAATTAGTTTTATCTTTAAATAAAAGGCTATTTGGAAAATTACAAATAAATTTTTGATCAAGAAAAGACAACCATTTTATTCACAACTTTTAAATGCAAAAGATAGATGCTAATATATCGACTATACACAATGTTAAATTCACAACATAACTACGTTATAATAAAAACAAAATTCCTTTTTTGGAAAAAAAGTGCAAAATTCTTCTAAGAGTTACAAGTTTTTGAAATTTCTTGCAAAATTATTGGTAAAAAAATGTTTGGTACTATGTTAAATATGTAGCATGAGTGCTTCAGAAATATTACACAATTTAATATACTAAATTATTTTTTCTAAAATGTAAAAGTTTAACAATTTTTATTTCTTTTATAAATACATATTCAACATTGTTTTGGGAAATGCAATTTACAAAGTAAAATTGGAGTCTCTATCAAAGATTAGTAGTCACATAAAGACAAAGGTTAAAGCTTAACACTGAACTCAAAGCTAAATTGTCAATAAAGCTTGAAAATTTGTTCAAAGATGGTCGTCATGGAATTCTTCGATTTGGTAAATTTGTCATACTTACATCACGTGAACTCGAATTTCGGTAACAGAATTTTCTTCTTTTGTAATATGCAAAAAGAATCAATCCCATAATGACAGCAACTGCAATTATAACAATAATTATCCAAACAACATGAGATGATGATGATACTCTCGAAGTTTGGGGTTCTGCAAAAAAAGGACAATTACGATTAAGCAGAACTTTTCTGTCTGTAGAAATACATACAGAGTACTGAAAAAATTAAAAATAATTAAAAACTTAAAATTAAGTTGTTTATAGATTTCATAAATTAAGCTATTTGTTTATTTTAAATATAATTTCATGCTCATCTTAGAAATAAAAAAAATTCGCACAACAAAAAAACATTAAAATATGCTATTATTTTTTAGAGAATAAAAAATTTAAAAAAATGTAATTTAGAATGCTAATTAGTAAACAAAACTGATGAACTTCGATTTATTTTCCAAAATTGTTTTTTAATAAACTTCCGTTCAATAAGCTTTTCCATCATGGCTTTTTATATGCGTTTGATGTACCAAAAAAAAAAATTCAAAATCTCAAGTTAGGTTAAAATAATTAACGTTCTTCTGTATTCATTTATTTTTTGATCCATAATGAAAACATAATACACTAGAATTTGTTTATAACGTCACATTCAAGGAATTAAAAAAAATTTGACGTTAAAACAAATTGTACCACCATACCATTCCACCTGATCACCCAGTTTATATCCAGCTGCGTCGAGTTGTTATATCCACATGCACAGGCAAATTCTTGTGCTTTTAATGACAACAGTTATCCACACTTTGGAATTTTTTCATTTTTTACTCACTTAAACCATTTTAACAAAGGTTCATCGACATTAGCAAAGTTGTGCATATGCTTTTCTTTTCATTCCTGCTTCGCACCCCGATTCAAACTCACATATTATTTTGCCTCTATTCTGTAAGATTGTTTGCACTGATAAGCTTGGAATTTCTAATTCACACTTTTTTCTAAGTATTTCATATTTTTTCCAAAGTCCAAAATTTCTTCGTTTGTTGGGCATTTGGGTACAATGATCTCTTTCTAACTACTATAGCTTTTAGTTGTATCTGTACAAATAATAGTCGTTTTGATTTGAGGCTACAGCACAGGTCACTTGTCTACGAGTTTTTTACGCCCAATTAAGTTGACTGCCAGCTGGAGGTAACGTTGTAAAGTAAATTAAGGAAAACACGCAGAAGGACTCGTAATGGCATTTAAAGATAATGATTGATTGTGGCAGAATTAAAACCCGAAACTTATAGTGCCGTTATAAGCAAACAAAATTCATCTGCGGAACAACTAAAGGGTGCCGTTCTACACGAATTGACGTTATAGGCAATACCGTTATAGGAAAACTCGATTGTACGCAAAAAAATAGGACTTGTGACGGGACCAAGGGAAATGTGATGTTATAAGCAAATTGACGTTATATAGGATGTCGTTATAGACAAATTGCACTGTAGTAGGTTTCGGTAATGGTAGAAATGTTGGTTGCGGAGGTGATCTGTCTTATTTGAGATGATCAACCATATTTACCGTCTAGCAATAATTGTTTAAAAAATATTGTTCTGGGCAAAATGTACTAATGATTAACAAAGTTTGAAGAACCTATAATACGGAAATTATATTTGTAGAAATCTGTGAAGGATTACGGAAAGAAAATGGCTTAGCCTATTGTTGTCGGACATGACAGATTGGTTCAATTATTTAAGAATACAAAAACAATTAGAAAAAATCTAGAACAGGAACACAAAAATTGTTTTTTACCTATACATTGTAGATCATTTCCTGTAAATCCGTTTTTACAAACGCAAGTAAAGTTTCCAAAAATATTTGTACAATTTGCATTTTTATGACAATTATGTGTTCCATCAGAACATTCGTCAATATCTAAAAAAAGTATTTATATATATCAAATAATTTTATCATTTTACGGTTTAAAATTGGAGTATGGTTTCCATACCATAACATCTCTTTCCATCTCCATAGAAACCTTGAACACATAAACAAAAGTAGCTTCCAACAGAATTGGTGCAATTGGCGTTCGAATGACAGTCATGTGTGTTACTGCTGCATTCTTCAACATCTTTTCAAAATAAATAACATTCAGTAAATGTAGCATATAAATTTAAAATAAAATTGACTCTTTGCTGAATAGTCGATAAAGATCTTAAAAAAAAGAAAAGCAGAAAATTCTAGGGAAAGTGTTGTAATTCGTGACACAAATTTTTTGTATTCAATTATTGCTTATTGTCACTGTACACTGCAGGCGCTTTCTAATAGGCCAAATAAAAAGTACTAAAAATCTGTAAATAATGCTCTGCATGCAAATCAAAATCAAAATAAACGAATGATGAATGGCTTGATGCAATGTTCAACTAGAAAAACCAACATTCTTTCAGGACACGGCAATGCAAATAAAAAATGTTTTTTGGTCATATTTCCAAAAACGTCAAAAGCTCCCTTCTCTAGCTTAATTTCAAAAGTCTCACAAAAAACACGATCAAATAAAAAAATACTTTTTTTGTTATATTTCCAAAAACGTCAAAAGCTCCCTTCTCTAGCTTAATTTCAAAAGTCTCACAAAAAACACGAAAACACGATCAAATAAAAAATGCTTTTTTGGTTATACAGTAGAATTCCAATTATATAGACTACAAATTTTGTAGAATACCTGTTATATAGACGACAAATTATGTAGAATACCTATTATATAGACTTTTTGAAAATAAACTTACTGTATTTTGAACATGCCATGCAAAATATTGCTTTGACTACAGATGAAACTGATGAATAAATACTATTTACTTTAAGACTAATAGTTTATATGTAAGAAATATATATTTTCAAATATTTCTTTGAGAGCAGCCGGTACATTTTTTATAGACAATACACGTTATATAGACTTGCCCGAGTCTATATAATTGGAATTCTACTGTATTTCCAAAAACTTCGAAAGCTCCCTTCTCTAGCTTAATTTCAAAAGTCTCAAGAAAAACATAAAAAACACGATCAACAATCTTAAGTCGGCAGCGTGGTCGAGTAGTTAACGCACCGGACTGATGATCAACATGGTCTCGATTCAAAACTCACTTGCGCCATTCTGTTGTGTTTTTGGAAAAGACACTTAATGGAACTTTCCCCTGCTTGGTGATCTTGACAAGCAGTTCTAATTTACAGTAATAACTCTACTAAATTACTAGCGGACAGCAATATCTTGGCATCTCCGGAAGCAGGTTCGGGTAATTGCTTACCCTATGTATAGTGCCTCCGTCGCTGCGAGTCAGGAGGATAAATATAGAGATAAAAATAAAAAAAAATCTCCCATTTTATAATTTTAAGGCACTCATCACACTACAGGTGACTCAATGAACCATAACAAAGCAAAGTACTTCCAAGTTTTAATTTATCTAAAAACATGATTTTTCTTAGTTTCACGTCAGTATCTATAAGCTCGTCACCCCAACTGTTAACATTTTAAATGAACCTACGCCGTCGATAGAGCGAAGAGAGGTTTCTTGTTTAAATGGGCATGTGTTACTAACCTGGCAACCCTGTACAATTTTAAGCATGCCACCCACTTTCATTCTCGCCGTTAAAATATTACACTAAACAGGATCTAGCACTTGCAAATATTCGACACTTGTCCGATGTGTCTTGCAAAAGTTACATCAAGTCTCTATATCAATCCAACGAAAGCTTACTCTGCCTGTCACTAGCATGCTTGCCTGGAAACCTTGAACAAGAAAAAATAAAGCATTTAAGCTACATTACTTTACCGACATTATAACTCAAAAAAGGTTTGTTAACACCTGATTTAAATCACGTACTACTAACGTACTAAACTTAAATAATACCAACTTTAATAAAGAAAATGTTGCATATCATCCGATCCTTAAAACAACTGCTGCTGTTTCTGTAGCAATTGGCATAACTATTTAGATTCAAGGTGCAAACTTAACAAAAGTTACTAGGATTCGTTGAAAGTTTCTAGCTACGTATAAGTGTCTAGATAATTTTATAATGTTTTAAACGTTCCACAAAAACTCATAAATTAAGACCCTTTAAAAAGAAAAAAAAGGCTTTAAAAACATTTGTAAAAATTTATTTAATTATTACAAAATTTTATAATTACCTAAGCAAGATTTTCCATTGCCACTAAATCCAGATTGACACAAGCATGAAAAATTTCCCAGTAGATTAGAGCAAATAGCATTTTTATGGCAATCGTGGGTTTCACTGGCGCATTCATTAATATCTGACGAAAGAAATTTGTTGAAAATATTTCAAAGAATTTTGTAAACAATAATATATATACCTGTACAACTCTTTCCATTTCCAGTAAAACCGCTATTACACGCACATCTATAGCTTCCGAGAGTGTTTATGCAAATTGCATTTGAATGGCATTGACTTAAGTTTCTGTGGCATTCATTTATGTCTAAAATAAACAAAAACTTATGTAACAAATTTTAAAGTAGGAAAAATTGTAAGGCAATATGATTATTACATTGTATAAATTTAATTCGTATTACGTCCAGTCAGTTTAGAAATTTAAACTTTTAAAGTTTAAAGGTTTAAAACTCAGTTATAAAGTTTAAACTGACGCTAAAAAGTATAAACTTTAATCAGGCCAGCGTACAAAAATATTCTAATTTTGATGTTTGTCAGTCAATAAAGCTCTAATCTCATTATATCAAAATGTTTTTTTATATTTTTTTATAAGTTTAAAAAAATATCTCTAAAACAAACAAAGCTTTTGAAATTTGATTGTCATTTTCTAACAAAGTAATTTTGTAATGCTTTTTATTAAAGGCTAAAATTAATAAATTCTCAATATAAAAAATATAACTGAAATTTTCTAAAACTAAAAAATGGAAAAATATACAGGTATTTACAAAAGTCGTTTTTTTTGTAATTGACTGCGTCAGTTTAAACGCATGTTGCCAAAGCAAAATATAGTGCAGATTAACACCAAAAAGTTGTATTTGTTTTAACTCTAAAATGCGAGTGTAATAAATCATTTGGTGTAGTTTTTGGTTTACCAAGAATGTGAGGAAGAAGTCCATGCGCTCTCAATTACGGCATTGAGTAAGAAGAAGTTGTTATTGCAAATCATAAAACGTTTTTTTAATTTAAAAGACTATTTTTCTTTATAAATTTTTGACCAGAAAGTTCTGCAACACAACTTAAACTTTTATTATGTCACTTGAAATTTTGATCCGGCATTTTACCTTCACACGTTCTCCCATTTCCCGAATAGCCACCATTGCACATACATCGATAACTTCCAGCAGTGTTTGTGCAATTGGCGTTGGAGTCACAATTATTAGAACCACTGCTGCATTCATTTATGTCTAAAAGACAAATACCTTATGATTACAATCAGCTTGTATCAAATCCAAACTAAACGAATTTTCGTTCGGTTTGTCTTCAACTGGTTTGACGTTTGAGTCGCACCAAAACTCCGGTCGAGTTCAGGCTTAAATTTCAATCGTTGTTTCACGTAAAAAAGTTCTACCAAAAGACATTCGAAACGGTACTGGCTAAGTATGAAGTCTTCTAACAAATTTTTGTTAAATATACGGTCTACCATCTGTTAAAAAAGCCTGTTGGTTAGTTTTTTTGAACTTCATTTTTTTTTGTATTATTGATGCTAAATCAAATAGTAGACCGCATAAGAATTTTAGACTGCATACTCAACCAGATGATAGACTGCATATTTATCCAGTACCTTTGAAACTTTGTTTCGTGTATATTTTTTGAATTAAAATTGAAGCACTTAATTAAAAAATTTAATTTTTTTTTAATGCAACTTATTTGTTTTAAATAGAACAGGAAATAATGAATTCCTGGAAAACTGTCTTGCACTTAGCTTGCTGTTACAATAAATTTTAAGAATGGTTTCCAGAAATGATGTTTTGAAGTTATTTAGGTTTTTTACCTGAGCAAAATGTTCCATTTCCTGTAAAGCCATTTTTACAAGAACAAATGTAATTTCCATTTGTGTTTGTGCATGTTGCGTCTGCGTGGCATGTATGCAAACTGCTACCACATTCATTAATATCTGAATAATAAATAATTTTTTTTATAACCAAATGACCGGTAAATTCTTTTTGACATTATTTTTTTTCACAGTACTCTTTTTTAATTGAGTTTATAAGCATGCATTTTAACGATAAAAAATTTAAAAAAAATTAAGCTAAAATATTTTACTCAGTTGATCCAGAGTATTTTTTTTAACTTTCTAAGAACAAAGCAATAATACAACAAAATACAATTTTTTAAAACAATACTGAAAATATTAGAACAAGTTATTAAACTTTTCATTAAACATACTTTATTACAGGGTGATCAGCCCAAGTGTAGACAGATTTTGAAAGTAAATATTGAAACCCTAAAAACATTAAATTTTAAGTCCTACTGCACTCCCAAGTAGCTTATTATGTGGACTAATTAAAAAATTTCTTTTTCAGAAATATTCGTAAATATTAACTTAGGAATGAGCACTGTAACTGCGACTATTCAGGAATTGTTTGAGTCAGGACAGACCCCTAGCAAAATATGCAAACTGTTGAAGGGTCGTGTAAGCAGATCTGGTGTTTACAAGGCTCTGAAACGTTTGAATGAGACTGGTTCAGCCCTCCCGAAGGTTAGGAGCACTCCAAGTCGCAAAGTCAGAACACCAAAACTCATTAAAAACACAAGGGAAAAAATCAGGAGGAATCCCAAGAGAAGCATAAGAAAATTGGCTTCAGCCGCTGGTGTGAGCTATGGAACGATGCAGAATGTGCTCAAAAATGATCTGAACCTATCCCCTTACAAGAAAACAAAAGCTCAGTTACTGTCACAAGCTGCAAAAACCAAAAGAGCGCAGAGATCCAAGCTTCTTTTGGAAAAGCTTGCAGACGACACGCAGCCTCCAGTTCTGTGGACTGATGAGAAGTTATTCACTGTCCAGGCCGTGCACAATCATCAGAATGACCGGATTTATGCTGTGAATAAAGGAGACATCCCATTGAATGACAGGCTCATGTTCCAGAGACAAAAACCAGCTTCTGTCATGGTCTGGGCGGGAGTGACTTCAACTGGGAAGAAAACTCCTCTTTTCTTCATTGAAGAAGGAGTAAAAGTGAATCAGCATGTGTATCTGGAGCTGTTAAGGGAAAAATTAGTGCCCTGGGTCAATGCAACGTTCGAGGAAGGCGGAATTACACTCCAGCAGGACGGAGCCACATCCCACACGGCTAATCTTGTCCAAGAATGATGTAAGAGGAATATGGTGGGGTTTTGGCCGAAGGAATTGTGGCCTCCTTCCTCTCCAGATTTAAATCCCATGGACTTCGCCATTTGGAGTATTCTGGAGAATAAAGCCTGCTCATCTAATCACCAAAGTGTCGAAGCTCTGAAGCACAGATTAAGGATTTGTTGGGATGAAATTTCAGGAGAAACCATACGTGCCTCATGCATTCAAGTTCCTGACAGATTGAGACGTGTTGTGAAGGCGAAGGGAGGATATATCGAAAAATAGCTATGGCTTCTGTTTCCTTTGTCTTTTTTCGTGTTTTCCTCAAAATTATTTTCAATTTTTTTCTGTTGATATAATTTACATTGCATTAAACATTTGTCTACACTTGGCTTGATCACCCTGTATATTTAAAAAATTTTTTTGCAAATATCTTACCATTACAAATTATCCCGTTTCCAGTGAAGCCGCTGATACAACTACATGTAAAATTTCCATCTGTATTGATACATGAGGCATTTGCATGACAATTATTTATATCGTTTCCACATTCATTCACGTCTAAAAAAAATATTTTCAACGTTAGTTTTGGAATCATCTATTAAACTTTAATTTTTTTGTCAAACCGCTTTCGACAGCTGTAACATTTTTACCTGTACAGAAATATCCGTCACCACTGTAGCCTTGTTTGCACGAGCAGCTGTAACCATTGCTCAAATTTGTACAAATTGCATTCGAACTGCAACTATGTAAACGTGATCGGCATAAGTCACCAGCTGTAATATAGTACCTAGTTTAGATCATTCATATACTGTACCTGTGTTAACAAACCAAAAAAAGTATTGTTTTTTAGAAAAAACTTTAATCATATAAAAAACATTGTTGTGCTTTTAGATATCTGCATATGTTAAAAAAAAAATAAGTAAAAATTCTATGGACCTTTTATCATAGATTTAAAGTCATAAAAAACACAACAATGTTTCGTTAAAATTACTATTTTACTTAATAACTAAAAATGATGGTATCTAAAAATAGCCAGCAAAAGAAAAAACAAAAAATACTCTAAAGATTTGTTACAATTTTCACCCGTTAAAAAACTTTGGTTTTGACAAAATTAATCGACAATGACTGTCTATAAGATTCCATCTTATAAGTCTAAAAAAAATATTTAATTTTTAATATTTATATTTACCAAAATACTCCACTGATTGCAAACTTTTTAAAATTATTCTGAGAGTTTGGGTAATATCCGATTTATCAACGTTTTGAGAAGGATACCTATTAAAAAATAATAGTTTTAAAAAAAGTCAATTTTCACCAGTAATTGTCCTGGCTGTTGAAAATTAGCGCAATGCGGTCGTAAACAGCGAAGTACCAATGTGATATTGGTCGAAATCGAATGAGTCTTTGTACTTTTGCACAGTAATGTGTCATTTGCCTCGATGGTAAGAGGTCAAATTACCCCTGTGTGTGCATTTTCTCGATCAATTGAATATATTGCAGGCCAAAAGTGATTTTGGTTATATTCATTAAAGCAGTGGCAGAGTTAGGAGTGATTCCCTATACTCATCTTTTTATAGTAAATTTCTTGCTTGCCATAAAACCAAAGATTTTTAAAAAAATGTTTATGATGTTGTGTTAAAAATTATTAGTTTTCGAAACAATGCACAAAATTTAAAATAAATTGCAATAAACAAAAATACCCTACAAATTTTAATAATACGTACCTAACAAAATATTGCAACATAAAAAAGATAATGTGAAATAACATAAAAAATATTCTTGCTGCAATAAAAGAAAAACTAATTTAAAAGTTTCTTATGATGATTCAAATTTCAAAAAAATTATAGAATTACCGAACCCCAAAAGTTCCACCAAGGTACATTTCAAATCTCTTTTTGGTAGCACTCCACAATGTATGAAAATTAAGGGTATAAAACAGTGGTCTCCAAACTTTTTGAGCAGGGGGCCGTATAGAAATTTTTTGGACCTCCTCGGGCCAAAGCTAGAGACTAAAAAAAAACAAAGGTCTTCACTTCGATTCGATCTCTGATTTCACTATTTTTCTCCTAAAATCATAGTGATCTCTGAAAAAAAGGTCTTCACTTCAATTCGATCTTTGATTTCACTATTTTTCTATCAAAATTCCCGACATAATTCTATCCAACTGTGGCTCAGAGTCAGTGCATATATTTTTCAAAAGAGCTCCGCGGGTCAGATAAAGAGTCTTCGTGGGCCGGATCCGGCCCACGGGCTGTAGTTTTGGGACCACATTAACAGCCATCTAATTTTGTACAGGATAAGCCAAAACGTTTTTCACAATTAAATTTGAAAAAAATTGAAGTTGAGTTTGACAAAAACACCTACATCAACTTTTAGGTTATTTTTACTTTAACAGTAACAAAATCAACTTCACCTGGATAAAAGCGTGTAACCCAACATAACTCTTTCAGGACTTCCTTGAAGCCTGACATAGGCATTGACTTGGTCAGTATTTCTACTTGATGATAAAAACGAAAAACAGTCTGCTGGTTTAGAACTCCAAGACTAAAACAAAACAAATTTGCTTTAAACCTAAAACTGTGCTATTAACTATAAACTTTAAACAAAAATAAGAAAATTTTCTTAGCTCAGTGGTTCTCTATTTTTTGGCGCCTGTGGCACATATTGTGACTTTTCTAAATTTGCGGCACACTTGGACCAGATTGCAGATCTTGATTTTTGTCCCTAAAAATAGTGTTCTCTAAAAAAGTTTTCACTTTGAATATGTCTTGAATTTCTTGATTTTTGTCTCTAAAAAGTAGTGTCTACTAAAGAAAAGGTTGCAGAGCACTGGCCTAATGTTTTTTTATAAAGTTTTGCAGCACACTTGAAAATCTCTCGCAGCACACAGGTTGAAAACCAGGGCTTTAGGCAATTCGCTTTAAAAAAAAAGTCTGTGAAATCAAAATTTGAATAGGTTGCGAACATCAACTAACTATTAAAGATACTTAAAAAATATTCAAAAGTCTATTTAAAAAAAAAAAAAAATCTAGATAACTCGATTTAAATTTTTCGTTTATTATTTTTTCTGATTGGATGGTGATCCGTTTATGATACAGGATTGTGGCCGGATAGTGTGTTATTTTACTAGCCCAGAATATGGCACGCTCCAGAATTAATGCTGAGAAAAATGTTGAAGTAGCGTTGAAATTTATATACCAGAGTCGTAAAACCTCGTTTTTCTCGGGGTGTGAGGCATACTAAATTAAGCTGCAACTTGTAAGCAAGCGTCAAATTCAAGATTTCATAAAGGAGCAAGGCCTAAGTGTAAAATAGAAAACGCGCAACGCTAGAATATTGTCAGAAAATTTAAGATAAAAGCATTAGTGCTTTTATCTTAAATATCTTAAATTTATCTGAAGTGCTTTTATCTTAAAGCATTACTGCTTTTGAAACAAAAATACAAAGGCGAAACGGAGTTTTGCAGTACCTTGCAGTGTTCAATTTTAAATTGGTATAATAAACTTTGGAGATGCCATTCATTGGCATGTTTTTATGAGAGGGTATGGCTTCTTTTAAAACTGTTAAGCCTAGGGTTAATTGTTTTTCTCAGGCGCCGTCTCATAAAAATTGATTTATAATCTTTCTGAATAAGACTTTTTGGGACCTCACAGCAATCTCGACCTTAAATCAAATAAACTAAAAAAATTTTCTCGAGGCAAACATGAGAAATATTTAGAACTACCAATGAGCTAGGCTCATTTGTGATTGAAGTAACGGAGGTTTCAAAGTTTAGTTGAAAAGCTTAAAGTTTTCAACTTGTCTGATTAATTCTTTCATTTTTTTAAAACTCTACAAAAATCATTAACATCTAAAAGCAGGTTTTTTGTTATTTGTGAAAAGACAAACATTAAAAATGTACTAAAAAAACTGTTAATTCTTGTCAATCTTTAAAGTTGTCAAGCTTAATAAATCTAGCGGTTACTTTTATTGCATTACTAATATATAATTTTTCAGTAATTTAATTTAAGCAGACAGATATTAACCCTTTCGCACCGAAAGGACTGTTTAGTCCCACACCATTATTTTTAAATTTTTTCTTTAATTCTATAAAACTTTATCAAAAATTTTTTTATTATTCTTTAGCAATATTTTGGCAACCCTACTAGTCAATTGTAACACGTTCAAAATCTTTTTTTTTGGATTATCAAACCAACTAAATAAATAAAGTTTAGTTCAACTATATACAGTTTTAAAATTAATTTTGCAGATAAAATAATGTTTAATTTAAGAAAAGCTAGATAAAATTTACAATAAAAAAGTCTAGGGGATGATATGAAACAAATTTGATTTTTTTGATAGTGTTTATGTTTAATTTATTTGCTTTTTAAACTTGGGACTATTTAGTCCCAACCGGCTTTATGCGTACTTTTTACTTGTTTTTTGTTAAATTTAGATGGCCCAGAAACAGACTAGATCAAGAGAATTTATAATTGATATAAATGAAGTAGTCTAATTAGTTACTGCTGATGAGTTTGATTCATCAGATAATGACCCTATAATGAATGATGAAGAAGAAGATGAATGTTTTTGGAGAAAGATGTAATATTTTTGGAGGAAGCAATGTCAGATACTGATGATACTGTAACAGTAACAATCAATGATGCCCATGCACAAAGCATTGAACCAAATATTGTGGAGCCTTTATCTCTTTTATTTCATTGGAGAAAGATTTATACTCCTTTTGATATTCCAAATTGCTCTTTATCTGGCACAGTCAATTTAAATTATGAAGATGGCCATGAGCCAATAGAAATCTTTTCAGACACCATAAAGCTGGAAACGCTTATGAATTTGGTTAGTGCACGGAGTAAGTCGTATATGCAGCAGAAAGGAATGGTTTTTAATGTAGAAATTAATAAGCTAAAAGCATTTATAGTTATAACTTCGTTCATGGGATATCATATCCTTCCTAGTATTCGTGATTATTGGAGTAGAGATCCTGGTCTTGGTGTAAAAGTTGTGTCAGACATAATGCCTCGAAATTGTTGTTTTTTTTTAATACGTACTGCACTGCATTTTGTAGAGAATGAAAAACCTCAAGACAAAAATGATAAGGCATGGAAAATACAATCAATTATAAATCATTTCAATCAAGCTTTTAGTCAAGCAATGGGTCCAAATAAGTGAACAAGCTATAGATGAACACATGATTAAATTTAAAGGAAACATTCGATGAAACAATATATGCCCCTAAAACCAATCAAAAGTGAACTTAAGATATGGTGCAGAAATGATTCGGCCACTGGTTACCTTTATCACTTTGATATTTATACGGAAAAAAAGGAAAACAGAGAAAGTGGACTAGGTGAAAATGTGGTCATGCAACTTTCCAGATCATTAATTGGCACAAATGTTAGGTTATATTTTGACAATTTTTTTACAACTCCTTCTTTAATATTTAAGCTGAAACAAAATCAAATATGCTCTTGTGGTACAGTTCGTCAAAACAAGAAAAGCATGCCCAAAAATATTAAGAAAGAAATAGAGATGAAAAAAGGAGAGCTCGATCGACGTCATTTAGAAGAAATTTATTTAGTAAAATGGATGAACACTAAAGGTGTCATTGTTCTATCTACGATAGATTTTTCTATGCCAGTTGTACCTGGGCGACGAAGATTGAAGGAACAAAAAGAAAAGGTAACTATAGAGTGCCCTCTCATGGTAAAAACATACAACAATGGCATGAAACGCACAGACTTCATGGATCAACTAAAAGCATCTTATGAGGTGGATCGCAGATAACCAAAAAAATTTTATCTTAGGGTATTTTTTTGATCTTATGGACCTCAGCTATGTAAACACATTCATTATTTACACAAAATATAAGCAAGATAAATTTCCTCACAGTGCGCGCTTGAAAACGTTAAAGGACTTCAAGCACAACGTTGTTATGAATTTGATCGGGGAATTTTCAAGCAGAAAACGAGCAAGAAGTTCCTCAACTGTAATTTCAAGATTTCTCTCAGACGGTTCCGATATTCATCAAGTTAGACGAGTTCTTTATTAAGACCGTGGTAGATACAAATTGTGTACCAAGCGAAAAATATACTCTCGTACTTGCACTCGTTGTGATGATTGTAATTTATTTCTTTGTCAAACAAGCAAAAAAAATTGTTTCAGGGAAAGACATTTCCGTATTGAGAGCAACATTTTAGTGTAAAATATGTGTGTGGATTACTTTAATTATTATGCTGTTTAATAAAGCAGAGTAAAATAATTATCATGTTAATTTTTGAAACGATGAAAGACCACTATGGCAGAAAATCGTCAATAGACCCAAATGCTCTTTAAATAATTATTGCCTAAATTCAAATGTTCAAAAAAACTAAAAGTTTTGATGATATTATAAATATATCTATTTTTCTAGGACTCCAGATTCCTTAAAGTTACTCAAATCCATTGAATACGACAAAAAAATTAAAGCTGATATTTTGAAAAAAAAGTACGCTTTGAACCGATTGGGACTAAATAGTCCCAAATATTTAAAGCCTCTATACTAATTTATAGATGCACCCCGACAAATTGTTTTTTGGGCAACGATATTTCGGCAACACATCCTTCAAAGAAATAACAAATTTACTATTTTATACAGTATAATAAAAATTCAATTCTGAAGGAGTTAACACTAAAATTACTGGTGTGGTCATTTTGATCGTTTTTAATTTTTCATTGCTGATATCTCTGCCAAACGTTAGAATATTGAAACTGTTTGACTTTTACTAAGTCTTTGTCAACTTTTAGCATGTTAATTTTTATTGCATTCCAATAAACACAGCGGATATTGGATAGCGATTTACCTTAAATTACCCCCATCGGTCATTTTGACCAGAAAACAACTTGTAATTTTTCTGCGAATAAAATTGCCTTGCAATAAAACTTTTTTTGTGTTATTGTTTCAAAACAATCATGCAACAATTAGTGCAGTATCTGGCAACAGTTAGTTACTAGCTAGTTCATAATATTGAGTCATTTCCAGAATGCCGAGATCAGAACGGGTTAGTAATATCCAAGCTCTAGCTAGGCTAAATGCGATTGAAGACGATGATTCGGAGAATGAAAGCGAAGGTGAAAATGTTTGTGAAAGCTTAGATCAGGGGTCGGCAAATTCAGAGCAAGTTCGACTTACATGGGAAGTGATTTTTTCAGATGGATCGGATTCAGATACTGATATTGATGACCTGGAGCAAACTGATTCTGCGTCATGTCAACTTTTAGCTCTGGCAGTGGTAGCACTAATACAAGTGCTGCAGCACAAGCGCAAGGGTGATGAGCTTACTCCAAACACCTTGGAAATTGGATTGGTTGCTAAGGACAGAACAAAATAGGAGCACATCGAATTTTCTTCAGAATCGAGGGGCAGGCTACAAGCTCAAAACATGCTAACAGAAGGCGAAGTCTAACGCGATATGACAATCGCATGTTAGATAGTCCGCTTAGTGCATTTGAGCTACGCGTCGACAATTAAATGCTTACCCATGTTCAACAATGTACAAAAGCTGAAGCCCACAGAGTAAAAAACAATAGCGAGTAGAAACTACCACCAATTTAGGTAAAAGCTTTTATTTTCTTTCTGTATGTAAGAGAAGCATAAAGTGGAAAGAACCGACCGATTCTTGAGTTTTGGAATAAAAACTGGGGAGTACCTTTTATTTCTAAAACTATGGATAAAAATTGCTTTTGCTAAATCATGAGGTTTCCTCAATTTGATATGCGGAGCACAAGACTATCTCAATTTCAAACGGATAAATTTGTTTTAATTTCTCCCATCTGGGATAAGTTTTTTGAAAAGTGTATTGTTTACTACAAATCAGGACAAAATATTACAGTGAACAACAATTATTCTCAAATAAAGCCTGCTGCAGATTTACAAAATATATGGTCAATAAACTAAAAAAATTCGGTATCAAATTTTGGCTAGCTGTTGATGAAAAATTTAAATGTAGAACGCCATACCATATCTTAGCAAAGATGAAGCCAAACCAGCTACACAAAGATTTTCTGAGAGTGTGATAATAAAGATCCGTTCTTGGGCAAAGGAAGAAACCTCACAACTGGGTCATTTCATGTCAAGTGTCCTACAGCTCACAGTTTGACCCTCTCCAAATTTTCTTAAATTTTGCTGAAATGTTGTATACCATGATTTAGGCATATTTTCAAAATTTTAGATCAATAGCTAGTGTATTTTTGAAAATACGTTGTTCCAAAGTTTTAGGTACCCCATATGAGAGTTGGCACCTGGCTATTTGGTAGCACTTTCACAACTGCATATCTTCATTTTCAATATTGGTAGAAAGCTAACTTTTAAAATATGGGTTAAACTTTTTGTTTGCTTTATATATGTCATACAACAATATAGTAATGTTTTGTTATGGGGGTTTAATGAACCGCCAAAGTTGCTACTTTTCTTCAAAAAAACAATTTTGGGTCAATTTTAAATGTCTATGACTTTTAATTGAAAATAATTAAGAAGACCAAATTAAATAGAAATTATAGTTGCTTATTACACTGTAACTTGATGAAGTTTGAATAAAAATACTGCATTGTTGCGCAAAAGTTATCATGCATCAAAATATGGACCAAGTGCTAAAATGGCAAAAAAGTGCTATTAATTTTGTCACAGCCACAAATAAATGAAGATTGCTTACAACCTGGCCAGTATGTTGCTTTCTTGTATGATAATCATTGGTATATTGGAGCAATAACACAACGCTCAGATATAAACAAAGATCTATATATTAAATTTATGAGAAGAAACCAGCAAATATTATCTTGGCCACAAGATCTTAAAAATGAATGTTGTATTCCATTTCAAGATATTATTTTCCTTATTTCAGCTCCAGAACTTCATGGACGAAGTGGTCAACAATATAAGCTTTCAAATTCAGATTATCAGCATATTCTGGGTATGCACACTTCTTGAATTGTCTTTATTTCTTTGAAATTCTACAATCTTCAATTTTAATTATAAATATTGGCATAATATGTGGTTCTCATTTTAATTTTAGCAATATTTTTGGAAGAAATTTCAAAATAAAAAAACATTTAAAATCCACTGTGTCATAAAAATAAAAACAAAATCAACTTGCTACATGTGTTCAAGGTTATTGAAATTAATAATTGGTACACAAGAAAACATCAAAAAAGGTTTTTATTTTCTTTTGTACATAATCTTTCTTTAGTATCAAGCACTAACTTGCTAATATATAAACAAACCATACTTTTTTAGGTATATTTTGTAAACAAACTACGGTTTGTTTACAAAATACGTATGCCTAAAAAAAGCGTTTTGTCATAGTATCTAAAAAGTATTTTGTCACTCCAAATAGTTGTTTGCAATGAGTTACATTACTAGACATTGTTTTAATACTGTTACTTTATCAACCCCAAGTTGCATGACATGCTATAAATGCAATTTTTACCAAACCAAAAAAAATTTTTTTTTCAGTTTGGGGGGTTAAATGCACCCCGCACCTTTGTAGTAACCCTTAGCAGTTGGGTCACAAAAACGAAACTTACTGTGGATGCTTATGAAGAAATGCTCTTTCACTGGTAAAAAAATCTTTTATGTGAATAAGTGCCCACGGGGGTTTTTTATGCCCAAAGATAGCACTTTTTTGCCATTTTAGCATTTGGTCCATATTTTGATGCATGATAACTTTTGCAACAATGCGGTATTTTTATTCAAACTTCATCAAGTTACAGTGTAATAAGCAACTATCATTTCTATTTAATTTGGTCTTCTTAATTATTTTCAATTAAAAGTCATAGACATTTAAAATTGACCCAAAATTGTTTTTTTGAAGAAAAGTAGCAACTTTGGCGGTTCATTAAACCCCCATAACAAAACATTACTATATTGTTGTATGACATATATAAAGCAAACAAAAAGTTTAACCCATATTTTAAAAATTAGCTTTCTACCAATATTGAAAATGAAGATATGCAGTTGTGAAAGTGCTACCAAATAGCCAGGTGCCAACTCTCATATGGGGTACTAAAACTTTGGAACAACGTATTTTCAAAAATACACTAGCTATTGATCTAAAATTTTGAAAATATGCCTAAATCATGGTATACAACATTTCAGCAAAATTTAAGAAAATTTCGAGAGGGTTAAACTGGGGACTTCAAAAATTTTGGGACGTTTGACATGGAATGACCCAACTGACAATTTTTTACTTCAACTCATCTTGCCATGAACTCACGAAAAAAAGACGTGACTTATCAGGACCCTGAACAAAATCCAAAAGAAAGCTCCGCCATTGGTAAAAGGTTTACAGCAGAGCAAATAATCCAGCAAACTCTTGGAAACAAAAGCGTTAACAACCAAGCCACAACCTTGACAGTTTACCAGTGCAAACAAAACAAGAACGTTTGTATTCTTAGCACAATCCACACATCTGTTATGGTTGATAAAACAACAAAATAAAAACCGGAAGCATTTATATTCTACAATAAAACTAAATGTGGTGTTAATATTGCTGACCAGATGACACGACAATACACGGCAGTGACCGGTGGCTGTCTTTTACAATATTTTGGACCTTGCTTGTAGTAACACCTATATGTTGTACAAGAAGAAAACTGGAGTGCTATCTCGAGAAGAAATTTTATGTTTCAGCTCACCACTGAACTGAGAGAAGCACATAGTCAAGGAAAGACAGCTCCACTAGTCGCAGTTTTGCTTCCACTTTTCAACAATTCTTATCAAAATTTTATCGTTGATGGAAGCAGAAAGCAAAAGCAAAGCCAAGTTAATGTAAATTGTGAGCAAAACAAAACTGCAAAATTCTGTTGTGGATGCCGTAGATCAGTTTTCGAAAAGTGTACAGGTTATGTAACAGTTGTGTAAACTGCGTAGAGCGCTGCAATTTTCTTTGTTTTTGTATGATTTTGAATAGCCGCTTGTGGTGTATGTAAACAGCAGCATGATGAAAAATAACCATTTCGTATTTTGTGCTTATTTTAAGATAAATTTTTTTCATTTATTTTCAGACCTGATGTTTGTTGTAAATACAATAAAAACTTTAAGAAAATTTTAACTACGCAGCTAAGAAGCAGGTTGAAGGCCTTCAATGTAATTAGGAGATCAGGGCCTACGCAGTATATTTCAAAACATGATTTTAAAAAGAAGCCTACAACTCACCAAAATCACACATATAAAGATTAAAATTATTACTAGGTATACTACAAAAGTTAAAAAAACTTATAAGATAAAATAAAGCTAAATTATTACGTATTTTTCTCTTTATTAGACAAACGGTCATTTTGACCGCTTGCGGTAATTCTAGGCAGGTCAAAAACGTGGTAATTCTAGTGTTAAGTATATAGTCTGCTGCCTACTTTTAAAGAGAGTGCTCCTGGTAACTGGAGAAAAAAACTGAGGTTGAGTTTTTTAAAAATGAGATACAATAAAAAAAATCAGTATTTACTTAAAATACATAGTATGTGTTTGAAGAGCATTAGATTGCGTTCGTATTTTATTATGATTTGATAATACTTCGTATATAGGTATAATTCTCGCTAAATACCTTGATAAATTAGTTATAAAGTACAGCATTGCTGGGTAGACTACAATATAAAGGCATGGAAAAAAATTTTACTTTAAAAAACATAATGCTCTTTATACACACCAACCCTTTTTTAGCACGCAAACGAAAAATGTTTTGTTGCTTAGTTACAAAATGAAAAAAAAAAAATAGTGATCTTAATTTTCAGTATACGTAAAGCAATCAAATTGGCAAAGCGACCAATTGTATATGAATAGTCGTAGATTACTAGGCCAATAAAAGTAGAGTTAATATTTCAGAGTTTGTCTCATATTGCCCAGCTCCATATAATGACTAAATTTTGACAATGTAACTAGTAGTAAATGTATTCACACTTTAAATATTTGTAAAGTAAATGCTAATTATAATTGTATATTTTTCAGCGTGTAAAATGTGCAAACATTATTTTGTTATTTTGTGATTGCCTGTTCTAAAACTTATGTTTTTTGACCTCTTTAAAAATGCTAATGTTGAAATATTATAGTTTCATTTAAAACATTTTCTATTTTTGTTTAACTAGAAATTGCGTTTAAAAATAAAAACTAGAGAAAAAATTTCAATTAAAAGTTTAAGAAATGCATTTTATTATCATTCTTTGACAATGAGTTAAGTAATTTACTTGAAACGTTAACATTAATAAAACGATAACCGTAATATTGGCTTGCATTCAGTAATTAAAACAATTGAAAAGTTAAAGTGTCGATTGTTAAAATTTAGCTTTTTAGACTTGTCAAAACGTTATATAAATTTTCTAATTGTTGCAGTAAAAAAAAGTATTCAAAATCAAAGCTTTCATAAAGCACTTTTTCAAACAAAACAGATTTAAAAAATTTCATTAACATGAAATTGAAAAAAAATTGGACTTGATTTGAAAAGAATTCAACAGAAATCCAGAGCATATATAGTTTTATGTTTTTATGAATTAAATGTACGCAATATTATTATTGCATTGCTTACTACTACATATAAATACTAAAGCTTCAAAGTTTTATTATTTTTAAAGAATAAATTACCCTTTGCGATTGAATGTAGAAAAAAAGATGACAAATAGAAGGATCTCTTGCTCCATAAATTTGATACACTTGATAGGTAACATTAAAATTAAATGCAGTTAAATTTCCTTTAGGATTAAAACTGTATGAACCTCTGTGATCTGCACCAGTGTTTCCAAGAACCTTTTGTTTAAAATAACAAGATTTAACCATAATATTGATTAAAATAACTTTATACTAACTATTGCAACGTCTTTAATTGAATAATCATATTAGTGATTTCTAATCTTAATATTAAAACAGTTTACTGGTTTTAGAAAGTGTTTATAAAAATATAATTACTATGATTATCTTTATGAGAGCCTATTAATCTCAATTTATATTTGCAAAAACATTCTAGTGTTTAAGAAACAAATTTTTATATCACAAAATTTTTTAATTTGTTGAAAAATAATTATATACAAAATAATCAAGTTTGACAAAAAAATTTTTTTTTGCACGACTGGTTTTGTCCAACAGTTTTGAACAAAGGAAACTGATTTTGCAGAGCTTAAAATATGTGGAATACCTCCTTTCGTGTTTTTATCAAGTAGAATTACAATTATAAAAACAGATTTGATGGAACTTGTGAAGATGCCATTTGGAATATGTAAACAAATTGTTGCTGTAAGTACTTGCATAGCAAATTTCTGAATCTTTATTAAAAGTTGGCTATTAAAATAAGTACCGGTAAGTATGCAAGCACATTATTCAAGAAAATTTTGGTTCTTTGATAATTGAGTTTAATAGAGCAAAATATTAGAATAAACTTTTGGTTACGCAGAATTTCAAAATAAACAATGGAGTGGATGGAACTATTAACTTTTTCAATTTTTGGTGATCTTAAAAAAGAAATACAATTTAGGGAGAGAGTATAACTTCATAAACCATACCACAATCACATATAGCAACACACAAATGTTCATATTAAAAAGACTGTTTTCTTGAGAATTTTTTCGGCCAACTTTTGTCAGAAGAATTTGTTGGCAAATGACAAGCTGCAAGAAAACCATGGTTTATATAGCATTGGAAGACATCGAAAGTAACTTCACTTTTGATTGGTTGGGGAAACAATGTACGCGATTGGTTAAAATGAATTCTTTGGTTTTTACTTACGAATTAACAATTCACTGCCATTGAACAATTTAACAAAAAATTTATTACTTCAGTTTATAGAAAATCCACATGTACGGGGTAGTATACACGCTGGGATTCATTTGGGCCAATGAAGAGAAAAACTAATTTTATTGGCATGGTTTTTCACAAAACTTTTGAAATTTGCTCCCTGAAAAGTTCTCAAGTGAAGTCGACAAAATCAAAAATATTTTGCGACAGTATGGAAACCAAGAAGAAGTTATTATTTCCGGAATTGAGAAAAAAATTTTAAATTTTTAAACTTCAACCAATTTGGCCCTGAAAAGTGCCCGGTATATTTGAATTTACTTTGGATTGGAAACAGTTTCATTAAATATGAACAACAAACAAAATCAACAGTCAACAATTGTTTTGGATCAGTATTGGTAAGAATAGTTTTCTCTTCAAAAAAGATGTTGCCTTCTTTTCAAAAGGACCTTTTGCCTGCTCACTAGCATAGAAATATTGTATACAAATACTTGTGCCACTCTGATAGTGTCTACCTAGGTAGAACGTCTCAATGATTGAAAGAACAAATTCAACAACATGTTCCAAAATTTATCAGAAATAAAATGAAACATCAAAAAGTTCTCCTTAGACGTCAATGTAGATCCAATCAAAACGTATCTTGTCGAAACAAAAAGTCTCATTGTTAGAATTTAGATAGAATATAAGTATCATTGTTGGTAGAATCGCTCATTGTCTTCAACCAGTTTACTTTGTTCAGAAATTTTTAGATTATATTTTGTACTGATATAAGGTAGGAAAAAAATATATTTTGCATCTTTTAAGACTTAATTCATTCCAAACTAGCAAAATCGTCTGAATTGTGAATAACTTGTCAAACCAGCTGGGTTGAAATCAATTCGTGGTCAAGTTGGTTATGACAAGTTGATTTTTCCATCAGTAATTAAGAGTCTTACACATTACACTTGTTTCACGAGACTAAAGTTTCTTTGATACATCTTATTTTCTCACTCTTATTATAACAAATATTGAAATATTGATTGCCAGTAAATTGGCAAAACAAAAATTCAAACTATAGTTATTTTGAATTTTAATCAATAAGTAATTAAAAAAAATTTGTAACAATATTTCCACAAAAATTTAAACGTTTGTCAACCTTTAAGAAAAATGAATTTGTAGTTAAATTTCCAGGTCTACTGCCTATCCACATCAGAGCTGTAAAAGGATGAACAGCTGCTGTGGAGAACTGATAGACACTGCGTCTGCAAATAAAACAGCTCGTGATCTTTAAGTATTTAAAAAATTGATTTGCTATCTGGCCCTTTCAGTATAGAGTTATAGATAGATGGTTGATAAAAAGAAGGGGAGACAGATCCTTGACTTTACGGTGTTTCTTCCTTTTCTTGATCTTTATTAAGCATTTATAGTACGTACTATGCACAATATACTAATTTTTAAAATAAAGATTCTTCAATAAAGCATAAATAATAAAAATTAATTAGTCAATTTTGCTTAACTTCTTTAAAAAACTACAATTACAAAGCATAGAAAAGTTACTGACCTGTATGTTCGATTATATATGGCTCTTTTAAGCGAATTCAAAGAAGTTCCAAAAGAAACCTAAATACACAATATTTCAGAAAAAGTTTACTAAACTTAATATTCTTGAAAACCAACTTAAAGATGAACTCAACAATATTATCAATTGGATATCTGCAACAATTTAACGCTAAATTTAAAAAAATAAAAAATATTAATTATTTCACCAAACCTCAAGTCTTCCAATGTTGTTTTAAATATTCAAAGTCCAGCTGGTAAAATTAAAACTGTTTATAAGGCAAAATATTTGGGAATTATATTTGATAGTCAATTAAACTTTCAAGAGCATATAAAAATTCTTGAAACAAAAATAATTCGATCAATTGGAATTCTAAATAAACTGAAGTTTTTGTATCCAGCTTCGTACCTTACCGTACCCAGTACCTTACGGCCTTGTTGTTTAGGGAAGCACTTATCCAACATATCTTAACAAACTAAAATTCCTTCAAAATAAAACTGTTACCACTTCTCATAGGTCAGCTAGCTCAAGGCCCAGATGGTAGGTGCTTTCACGCAGCCTAGACCGTGAGTAAGTCTGTTTATTGATTTTAAAATGACAGACCGAAACCAAACCTACCAAAACGGAAGGGTATCCACCCATTCCGATGTTTAGTGTGGGTCTGCTAATCGGCAAACGTCCTTTTCAGGACAAGGCAATGCTAGGATAAAACTGCCCTTTTCAGGGCACATTGCCAACAAGTTCCGAAGACCCACTATTTTTCAACTGAACATTGAAGGCTCACTGCAAGCAAGATGAACGTTCTTCATCATCTCGCTATGCAGTCTGAGGCACTCGTCATCCTACTGCACGAGACCCACTGCACTGATGCAGAGAAGTTGGTGCTACCAAACTACCAACTAGCTGGGTCTTCTTTAAGCAGGAAGCATGGCCTTGACACGTTTGTCCACGAGCGCCTGAGATACACGCTTTTGGACCAATCTCCACCGACATCGGAGATCGACTGTGTTGTGTGTGGACGTTGATGGCTATAAAATAGTCAACGTCTACAAACCACCGCCAACGCGATTGCGAACCCTGGATCTCCCAGTGTTTCCTCACCCCTGTCTTTATGCTGGCGATTTTAACTGTCGTCATGCTGACTGGGGTTACAATGACAACAGTCTGGATGTTGAGTGCTTGGCTGGCTGGGCAAGTATTAATATACCCAAAGAGTTATCGACCGATATCTCTGCTCTGTGTCCCCTACAAGATCCTCGGGAGGTTTATCTACGCCCGCGTTGAACCATTAATCGATCCACTGCTCCCTAAAGAGTAGGCTGGGTTCCGATGCAGGAAGTCAACCGTAGATCAAGTTGTTCTGCTAACCCAGAACATCGAGGATTCTTTCAAGGCTAAAAAGAAGGCCGGTGCCGTATTTATCAATCTGACAGCTACTTATGACACTGTCTTGACACCGTGGCCTTACCTGCAAGCTGCTGAGACTACTTCCGGATAAGCACATGGTCAAAATGATCATGGAGCTTGTTCAAAACCGACGTTTCACCCTTACCAACGGTGACAGCAAGCAAAGCAGGCTACGCCGTCTTAAAAATGGCGTTCCTCAGGGATCGGTCTTGGCTCCCCTCTTAGTTAACATCTATACATACGATCTTCCTTCCATGATTTCCAGAAAGTTTGCTTATGCTGATGATTTAGCATTGTTGCATTCTTCTGGAAACTGGAAGGATTTGGAGGGGACTTTAAGCCAAGACATGTCCACACTTTCAGCGTATCTCCAGACTTGGAGGTTGAAGCTCAGTCACACTAATACGGTGACGGCAGCCTTTCACTTAAATAACCGAGAGGCCAAACGTGAGCTAAAGGTCTACAACAATAGTGGACTTTTACTGTTCTGTCCAACTCCTACTTATCTTGGGGTAAAACTGGACAGATCGCTCACGTTTCGTCACCATTTAGTGGCATTGCTCAAAAAACTATCTTCGTGCGTCACACTGCTGAGGCGACTCGTGGGCTCGGGATGGGGTGCTGGTGCTAAAACACTACGCATAGCCACCTTGTCTCTAGTCTACTCAACAGCTGAGTACTGTGCGCCAGTCTGGTGTCGCAGTGCTCACACTCGTCTCATTGACAGTGTCCTGAATGACGCCTTGCACATAGTTACTGAATGCCTGCATCCCACTCCAACGGACCACCTACCTGTACTCTCAGGCATCCAACCAGCTGAGCTTCGCCGAATGGGAGCGACACTCTTCTTGGCTTACCGTGGATCTCTGGACCCCAACCATATCTTGCATGGTCTTTTAAGTGGGTCCTCAGATACTCGCCAAGTAAAACTAAGATCCAGACGCTCGTTTGTGCCAGGTGCGCAGAATCTCTTGGACAACCTTGCCAGACTTGGCATCCGCGCCTCTGAATGGACAAATCACAAATGGAAAACGGAGTACTGTGAAAATGCTTCCAGGCTTCATGTTTTTGTGCCCGAGACCGATGCCAGGCCTGTTGGGATGGGCTTACCCCGAACAGCATGGGTTAGGCTCAACCGCCTGCGGACTGGTGTTCGGCGATTCCATTCGTCCATGCACAAATGGAGTCTCGCTCCTTCACCGAATTGCGAGTGTGGCGCCTCTGAGCAAACCGCAGACCATGTACTAACAGCGTGCCCTATACATCAGGCACCACATGGAGCACGAGGTCTGACGGTTTAGATGACCAAACTCGATGCTGACTTAATAAAACCATTGCCAGCATCTGATTCAGGCAATTCAGCAGTCTGGAGTAGTAAAAGGATAAACCCTCGGCCCCAGTCCTGTTTGTGTCTGGCCTGGAGTACTGTAGATACCCTTCAAACGATGACAACGACGATGAACTAGCTCAAAATGTTGATACATTAAAACCAATATTTTGCCCTTCCCTAAATTTTTTAAATTTGAAACAGCTAAATTTGTTTATTTTTATAAATTTAATTTGTTACCTAAGATTTTTGATAACTGCTTTTCATATGCTAAATCTTGCAATTCTCGCATTACAAGATTTTCACTAAAAATCACCTTACCATTCCTCTGTTCAAAAGTGATTGAACTCAAAGATCAATAAAATATATAGGACCAAAAATTTGGATCTCTATCAATCATAATCTGAGAACAATGACATTAAATAAATTTAAAAAACATTTTAAATCAGTTACATTTTTCAGTGATTAAATTCTCATAACTCTTACAATTTCTTTTACGTACCTTATTATATTTTTTCTTGATTGCTTGGTTTGTCTCTACTTATTCTTAACGTTATTTTGCTGTTTTGTTTTGTTTTGTTGTTGTTTTTCATTTTTTTGTATACATATACAATTTTTGTATTATCACTTTGGTTGTATATTTCCGTATTTTACAAGGTTATTGCTTGACCTCACAGTCCCTTCGCAATTACCTTGTCGCAATTTATGCATTTATACTAGTAATTATATTGCTGACTCTATTTAGCCATTTTGTTTTTTGTTTTTTGGGACGAAATAAACTAAATTGATTAATTGATAGAGATTAAAATTGTTAAAAGTCTTTTAACGAAATCTTTGTTATTGTTTTTTTATTTATTTAACTTTACAATGCCTAATCGACTAATTTAACTTTTCACTTAGGCTGGACAGAAAAAGAAACAAAGTAAAATCTCATATAAATTACATAATTTTTTTGTAATCTATTTAGTGGTAAATTAGATAAATAACTATGAAATTATTTTTGCGCACAATTTAACCTCAGTTTAATACCTTAGAGGTCTTTAATATCTTTTTTGAGCTTTCATAAGGTGTAGAACCACAAACATAGTGTTCACAACTAATGGTGCAAACAAAATTATCAAAGAGCTTAAAATTGCTTTAGTTGAAAACTTTTTCCTTAAAAAGCTTTGGTACTTAAGAGACTCCATTAAAGATATATCCCAGGGATGTCCAACCTTTTTTCATAATGGGTCAAATTACGAGTACAAATTTTAAGCATATTTGGTGGACCGCAAAAATACACTTATATATAATTTCCTCTTTTTTTAATATTAGATGCCATGACCAAATTATGGAAATTAAAATATAAACTTAAAATTGAACTCTTTATTGCATTAATTTATTAACGTATACAAAAAAACTTAAAATTATGCTTAATGCATCTAAATAAATTTTAATTTGCTAAAAATTTTTAAAATGAAAAATTGAGTAATTTTGTGGTTGTATTATATATCATACAAAATGTGTTTTGAAAAGATTTTGTACAAAATTTAGAATAAAAGTTTTTATTCATTAAAAAAAAGTCTTGCACAATTCTTTAAAAAAATGTGTATAAAGTAAAACTATTATAAAAACAGTAATTAGCATGGGGTAGATGGGTAACAGCGTGGCGTTTTTGGTGGCATGATTGCCGTGGCTACAGTTTAAAACCTACTTATGTCAATTTGTTATGTTTTTGGAAAAAGCTTTTTATAGCACTTTTCTGTGCTTGGCTTGACAGTTTTATGTAGCAGCTCTAAATTTTAATCCAACTTTTAAATAATAACTAAAAAATTTCAACCAGCAGCAATATATTAAGATGTTTAAAAGTAAGTTGGCTTAGTTGCTTGAAGTATAACAATAAATATTTATATTTCCTTTAAGTCAGGAAGATGAATGGATATGATAATAAAAATGCATTTTATAACATTGATATGACATTTTTCATTCAAGATTATGCCAATAAGATCATGCTGAATTGAAGCAAACATTCACAGCTGACCAATGAGAAGTGTTTTCCCAGTTTTTTTCTTCCAAGATTTTTTTTGTTTTGTGAATAGTCTTCTTGTTTTATGCTTACGACTGCCTCAGATTTGCAAAGTTTCTAAAAAAATTGCTGATACACCAGATAGGTGATGCTATATAGCAGCCTAAGCTAAGTATAAATCTCTTTTTGCTGTTTTGAAGACAGTTGTAAACAGTGTTTCCTCTAATTTTCTGTAGTCTGTGTGCGCAAAAATTTTGGTGTGTGCACACTTTTTTAGAAATGACTAGTATTTGTGCAACAACTCATGAAGAAGAAAATTTGGTTATTCAATAAGTTGTTTATAGTGTTGTTTTATAGATGCTGTAGTAAAGGCTACACATGTTGTCAGTAGATAACAATGAACATGCATGGAAGATAATAAATGAGATTGTTTGTAACAAATGGTTTTATTTGAATTGAAAAAGAAAAGAAAATACAATTTGCGCAATGTTTTGCAAAACAAACGTTAGCTCGATTACATGTCTTAAAACAGCCTATAAAATATTGTTTTCAATTGCTAAATTTGGGAAACCACAGAGCACAGACCAAGGGCAAAACTCATTAACCAGTCGTAATAAAAGTACTGTTTATTTTTGAAAAAAGCAAAATGCATATTTTTAAAAATGAGAGTCTCCTTACGCGTTTCTGGGATAAGATAATAACTTTGAACAATTGTTTTGGCGGCAAAGGGGCGATAGAGATTTCGATGGAATGCCAGGGGGTGATTGGCTAAAAAAGGTTGAGAACCAATGTTTTACAGTATTTCATCACTGCCTTCGAACAACGTTTTCACGTCTATCCTTGCTGCTGACCCATTCTTCATAAACCTTCACCTTGTCTATAACACATCCATCACGTTCATAAGACTTGACCCTCATTATCATGTCTTCTCCCAACCTGTTCCTTAGCTTGGTTTTGATGGAATTCATCAAACTAAATCCGCGCTCACATTCAAAGCTGGATGCAAGGAAAGTTTCACCGATATCTACGAGCTTTGCCAAATCTCTAAACTGTTTATGCTGAAACACAAAGTTTATCAATCAGCAAAAGTGCTAACAACTCCAGCCTTAATTTTTTCAGCTATTGCATATTTAAAATCTGTGTATTGTTCAATAATTATATTTTGTTCTGGAAAAACAGACTGATATTTAGACCACAGGAGCTTCAATTTGGGTGATGCCAAAAGCAGAGCAAGGGGATTTTAATCCAGCACAATCAAATGCTACCCAGTCTTGCACTTCTCCTTCTGGGAATCTTTCTACCATATGATCACATAAAAGCCTTATAAAATCCAACAGTCCTTTAGTGTTAAAAGTGGCAGTTTCTTCTTGAAAGATCCTAGCTAACAAATTATCCACTCTTTCACCCCAAAATGTCGTGTCACCAAGATACTTCTGCCGTAGTTTATTTATTTTTGCATGTGCAAAATTCTGTGCATCTATAGGTGTCAATCCTTGTCTTTAAAAAATTTTGCACAAAGCAGTTAGTTCCTTAAAAACATCATTTAAAACTTCCAAAGCTATATGAACTCCATTATTTTTCAATTTCTTAAAACAATATTTAAAAATTGGGTCATTAGATTTCATCTCTTCAAAATATCCAATCAAGCTATCATAGTTTTAAATAATGGCCTGCAGAGCAAAGTGACGTGACAACCATCAAACTTCATTAAGTGGTTTAAAAGCAATCGCCTCGTTTTCACAAGTTGCAGCAATATCCTGAAATTTACAGCGGTTGGTTGTAGAACGAGAAAGCATAGAATAAATAGTTCGCATCAATGTTTCGATATCTTGCAACAGCTTCACTTCTTTCCATGTATCAGCTATGCCCAAATCTTCCCGATGTGCAACATAATGTTGTTGTACTAAATGTGGTATACGTTTTTTGAGTTTCACCGCTACACCGTTTCTTCTACCTAGCATTACTGCTACTCCATCAGATGTAAACATAACCATTTTATGCATCTCCAGCATATATTTTTTGTAAAACTCTTCAATTGCAGTGACAATAGATGAAGCTTCACATGACTTTAGTTGTATGATTCCCCCAAATCTAGTTTTATATTCAAAAGAGACTCTGCATTTAAAATATAAAATCATACATTTGCTTGTAGATATATCTGTACTTTCATCAACCGTTAGAGTGTGAAAATTGGCAGAAGCTATTTCTTTCATTATTTCCTGGCTAATAACAACATTAATGGATTCCAAAAATTTAAAAGCGTAGTTTTTGCTTGGCCAATTTTCAGGTATTCTAACATACTCATGTGGTTGTTGATATCTTGCACAGAAAGTAAGGAATTGTTCATCTTTAATGCCAATAGAACATTGTCAATAAGAATTACAACCTCTTCCTTGCATGCACGCTTTCGATTACGTTCCTCTGGGGTTTCACTTGGCATTTTAAATATTCCACGGGCTGGTTATAAAGGGTTCTTGTTTATAAGTGGTTCTTACTTTTCAAATGCCGTTTTAAAAAGTCAAGCTTCCATACATCATTGCACCACTTTTTTCCACTTGAAAATTTTTCGGAAACCATAGCATCATGACAATAAACACATTTAATACCTTCATTTTCATCTTATACAAATACATTACGTAAATATACACTATGATCATCATGAGATGTGGGTGTTGCCGTTATCACTGTTTCATCCAGCCAATCTTTTTTGGAGAAGTTAGCAGTCCTTCTACGTTTTGGTTCGGCCGACATGCAGGGTAAAAAAGCTGGTCTTTACAGAATAACTAATAAAGCTGTATCAGTATATTGATCCTTATCTGAAACAAAAAGTAATATTCTGTGAAAAGGATTTAGTTATATAACAGATTCTTATTGGCTTCGCGGATAAAATACTGCTAATCTCAGTATCAAAGTGAATAAGTAGGAAAACATCTCACAGTGTTTTTTGATCAAAGTTGACATTTTGCTTTAAGTACCGCAATTAATGTGCAAAGTACAACACAATCGCATCAGTTCCAAAAAAAGTATAACAGAGGCTCAGAACTATTTACTTAGCCTCTTTTAAACGTAAGCTAGTCTTTTCTAGCCTATTCTGCTACAGTGTTTATGGTAACTAACAGTCTGAAACTAATCAGGTTGAAATATGGCTCAATGTGCTAAATGAAAAACGTACAAATTTACGGATCACGATGAACAACCTCGGACTACTTAACTGGTAGCTACGGTTCTGTTAGTAAGCTATCTTAAGCTTATTTTAACCACAGCACAAGTAGATAAACATGCAAGAGACCTAGCAGCTAGATTATGGCAGGTGTTGAAAAGAAGTAGCTTAACTTATCTTGGTTATGTTGCTGGTACCTTCCTTGCACACGGTGCCGCCTTAACCTATGAAGAAATGCATTCTTTCAGCAAGTCCAAGAACAAATTTATCTGAATTTGCTGTCACAGACTTAGTTTTGGAATCCTAAAGAACCAGTTGAACAAGGTAACCCGAATACTTGCACTGAAACAAATGTGTCTAATTTTATTTTATTCCGGCTCAAGAATTTGCTATGAACCTAAAGCCTTTATTATGAAGCCTTTATATAGCCTGAAGTCTGAAGCCTAAAGACTTTATACAGTTAGCTTGAACCAAGCTCGGATTGTTTCGTCGAAGACTCTTCTCCATAAACAAACAGAGACCACTGTCTCTTACTAAAACGAATGTATTATAAAATTCTCGACTCACAACCGACGAAAAATTCTTTTCCACGCTTTGCCACTGCAAAGCGAAATCAACGCTACAATTTATTTCATCCAATACAAATAATTCTACCTCCATAGAACTAATCTCCAAACACTGGCGCAAAACAATTACAACACTTGTCAATCCACGTAATACAATCACTGGGCCTCTGCCCTCGCTCTGCACTCAGATTACCACTCTCGGGAATTACTTTTATTGGAGTCTCTATTCTCGAGTCGTCTCTCAAATTATCTCTCCCTCTGAATGCGATCGAGCAAGCGTATATATATAGATAAATGTCGCATGACGACAAATCGACTAGAGAATGCTAGACTCAACTCGAATCCCTTAGAGAAAACGCTTTGTTCCAATTTTGTTTCGAAGCCAGAATTGCCACGTTTTTGAAAATTTTGAACCAAATTACAACGCTTAAACAAAAGTCGTCGTCGTCGTTTGAAGGGTATTCACTCCAGGTCAGACACAAACAGGACTGGGGCCGAGGGTTTATCCTTTTACTACCCCAGACTGCTGTACTGCCTGGATCAGATGCTGGCAGTGATGTCATTAAGCCAGCATCGAGTTTCGTCATCCAAAACCGTCAGACCTCGTGCTCCATGTGGTGCCGATGTATAGGGCACAATGTATAGGGCTGTTAGTACATGGTCTGCGGTTTGCTCAGAGGCGCCACACTCGCAATTCGGTGAAGGAGCGAGACTCCATTTGTGCATGGATGAATGGAATCGCCCAACACCAGTCCGCAGGCGGTTGAGCCTAACCCAAGCTGTTCGGGGTAAGCCTATCCCAACACACCCCGACTGCCGTCATTGTCTTAATGTGACTGAACTTCAGCTTCCAAGTCTGGAGATACGCTAAAAGTGTGGTAATGTTTTGACTTAAAGTCTCCTCCATGTCCTTCCAGTTTCCTGAAAAGTGCAACAATTTCAAAAAAACTATCTTTGTGTGTCACACAGCTGAAGCGACTTGTAGATTTAGTACGAAGTACTGGTGTCTTTAGTTAACACAATTCAACTGGATTTAAACTTGTTAGGTTGCCTGTTAAAATAACAATCTCAGTAAAGTGTATCCAACAAAAATAAAACTTTGTGTATATTACTCTACCTCCTGGCAAGGGTTGTTCCCAGCGTGCTTTCTGTCTAGATAAGCAAATAACAAGAAACTTGACTTATCAGCTTGTTACCGACTAGTCCTGTATCAGTTCTCAATTACTAATGAACTAACGAAGTATTTGCAAATACTTGAAAATCACAACCATTTTGTGACATCACAATGAAACGATATAATTCTATCAGGTTTTCGCATTCGATAAAAGAAATCGTGTTTAACGTCTGAGTGTACCCTCCTGCTCCCAACGTCAGTTTAAACTGACGGAAGTAAATCAATTGCAAAACTTTTACAAGCCTGTTTTTATTTCCACTTCAATAATATATGTTTTAGCTATCTTTAGTAATTTTTCAATTTATTTTCAATTCACAGCCGTTTGATGGCAGTTACTTCTTTTTGCAATATAAAAAATGATTTTTTAAAATTAGGCTGTTGTAAATAACGCGATAGTTTTTTATTTATAATTTAAAACGTTTAGACAATTAGCTTGATTCCTCATTGTCAATTTAATTTAAAAACTGGAGTTCTACAAGTATCAATAAGCTTAAAATCCACCTTTTTGCGCTGTCAGTTTGAACTGACGCTAGGAGGATATGGGTTAATACCTTTAAAAAGCAAATCGGATATGGTTTTCTTACAAGAGCTTGTTGGGGACCAAGCTACAGCGCGCTTTATGGAAGTATCATCTCGAGAGGTTGTTTTTCTGGGTCTGTTACTTTTCTTTCGATTGCCATAAATTTTTTTATTTTTAAATTTAATTATCGCTCTTTGAATGGATGACTTGCTAACGCTTAGCTGTTTGAATATTGGGCGCTGTGTTAGTCCATTTGTGTGAAGAGCAACAATTTGAGCACGTTCTATTTCAATGTGACATGAATTTTTGGTCATTTTTTGCAAAACACTAAAATAAATAAATAAACTGCGAGTGAATGAAAAATAAACTTACTACACTGAACTTTAAAAAAAAACTGACAATTCTGGAATGTGTAAATGTGCTTTGTCAATGTCGATAATGCAATAATTAGCTTAAGTTGCCAAATAGACATACAGGGTGATCAGCCCAAGTGTAGACAGATTTTGAAAGTAAATATTGAAACCCTAAAAACATTAAATTTTAAGTCCTACTGCACTCCCAAGTAGCTTATTATGTGGACTAATTAAAAAATTTCTTTTTCAGAAATATTCGTAAATATTAACTTAGGAATGAGCACTGTAACTGCGACTATTCAGGAATTGTTTGAGTCAGGACAGACCCCTAGCAAAATATGCAAACTGTTGAAGGGTCGTGTAAGCAGATCTGGTGTTTACAAGGCTCTGAAACGTTTGAATGAGACTGGTTCAGCCCTCCCGAAGGTTAGGAGCACTCCAAGTCGCAAAGTCAGAACACCAAAACTCATTAAAAACACAAGGGAAAAAATCAGGAGGAATCCCAAGAGAAGCATAAGAAAATTGGCTTCAGCCGCTGGTGTGAGCTATGGAACGATGCAGAATGTGCTCAAAAATGATCTGAACCTATCCCCTTACAAGAAAACAAAAGCTCAGTTACTGTCACAAGCTGCAAAAACCAAAAGAGCGCAGAGATCCAAGCTTCTTTTGGAAAAGCTTGCAGACGACACGCAGCCTCCAGTTCTGTGGACTGATGAGAAGTTATTCACTGTCCAGGCCATGCACAATCATCAGAATGACCGGATTTATGCTGTGAATAAAGGAGACATCCCATTGAATGACAGGCTCATGTTCCAGAGACAAAAACCAGCTTCTGTCATGGTCTGGGCGGGAGTGACTTCAACTGGGAAGAAAACTCCTCTTTTCTTCATTGAAGAAGGAGTAAAAGTGAATCAGCATGTGTATCTGGAGCTGTTAAGGGAAAAATTAGTGCCCTGGGTCAATGCAACGTTCGAGGAAGGCGGAATTACACTCCAGCAGGACGGAGCCACATCCCACACGGCTAATCTTGTCCAAGAATGATGTAAGAGGAATATGGTGGGGTTTTGGCCGAAGGAATTGTGGCCTCCTTCCTCTCCAGATTTAAATCCCATGGACTTCGCCATTTGGAGTATTCTGGAGAATAAAGCCTGCTCATCTAATCACCAAAGTGTCGAAGCTCTGAAGCACAGATTAAGGATTTGTTGGGATGAAATTTCAGGAGAAACCATACGTGCCTCATGCATTCAAGTTCCTGACAGATTGAGACGTGTTGTGAAGGCGAAGGGAGGATATATCGAAAAATAGCTATGGCTTCTGTTTCCTTTGTCTTTTTTCGTGTTTTCCTCAAAATTATTTTCAATTTTTTTCTGTTGATATAATTTACATTGCATTAAACATTTGTCTACACTTGGCTTGATCACCCTGTATTTTTGAGATGGCCTGATACTTTTGCAAATGACTGTATATTTATATTTCTAAAATCAGAGTGCCTTCCAAATGAAATACAAGCATCAGACATGTTCTAAGTGGTCAGTGTACCCAGAATCTTTGAAAATAAAATAATTCTTTTTTGACCCTTTGTATCAACATGTTCCCTTTTTTATTCCTTGCAGCATCACTGACACTGATGTAATCTTGAAGGAATTAGGAATTTTTGGTTTTGCAAACTAATTCCAACACAGTATAACAAAACTTATTCAAATAAAATTCATTGAATTTATTAATCAAATATAATTAAACAATTTCTCTGCTGACCCAGAGTAGCGCTATCATTGTATACATAATTTCGTCGCCTGTCTAATGAATGGTACAGCCATCTCAGTTTACATAGTGAGCATGACCGAATGTACTAATCACTAACCGTGGGACACAGAAACACCGTCGCACAAAATTTCACACTACAAACATTATAGGAAGTGAAGCCTGATTGACAACAAAATAAGCACAAGCCAAGCATGCGGCAAGCTGGCATGCCTCATACAAAAATCACGACTTCTTATTTCAAATTACTAAGAATTATTTAAAATTTACTCTTTATTACCACTAAAGTCATTGACTAACTATAACTTGCTATTGTAAAAAATGTTTAAAAATAACAAAATTAATTCAATCGCAAAACAATTCGTGAATAATGAAAATGTGTTTAAGGCAAGTGTCTTTATGACAAGGTCCACTCACAAAAGTTCATTGGTAAGGTATTGGACGTCACTTGACGTCTGCACTCAAGTAATGTACTCACTTTGTACCCCTATAGATTGCTATAACAGCAGTGGCATCAAATTCTATACATTTATGCATAGCTAAAAAATTTGAGTTAGCAGTTGGTCACATAAAACATTAAACGGGCCGCAGGTTGGATATCTCTGGTATAGCCGTAAAAACATATCAAGAATAATAAACATTACAGCTTCTTGTTTTCAAGCACTCTAAAGAAGATGTGAAATCAAAAAATTGCTCGTATTCAAATTTATTGATATATAATTTCAAAAAGCAAAATGACTATAGCATGCATAGAACCTTGTAAACTTATTTTAAAATTTTGTATCAGATTGAAAAATTTTCAGATGTTACCGCAAAAGTCTGCATAGCGCATTACAAAGGTGTCTTACATATAGGACGTTAGGCATATACGAGGTATGAGCTAATAAAGATTTGCATTAGTATTTCGCAATTTTTATTTATGGATATAACTGTAATAAATATAGCTAAGTGTTATGACTTTAATTATAGAGTATTAAAAAAATATCTTACAATGTTTCCAGAATCATACATGTCAAGTCCACCATCTCTAATAGAATATGCTTCACTTGATCGAACATCATAACGGTATCTGTACCAGTTTTTGAAGTTTGAAGTAATTTGACGTGAAACTTGTTTGATATTTCTCAACAAACCAACAACGTTCACCGCTAGAAAATAATATGCTTTTAAAAGATGCAAACCTTTGCAAAACCTGTATCTTAAACAAAAAAGGGGTCCAGATGGCAGTTGCTGTTTCGCAGCCTGGGTGGTAAGTCTGTTCCTGTTGCTACACACAAAAGACCAAAACCAAAACTACCAAAACGGAAAGCTATTTAACTATCCCAATGTTTAGCGAGGGTCTGCTAATTATAAAATGCTTTCTCGGGAAAGAGCAGTCTCTGGAAAAAATGCCCTTTTCTAGGCCAATTGCCAGTAAGTTCCGAAAACTCACTATTTTCAAGCTGAACATTGAATGCCCTACTGCAAGCAAGATATACGTTTTTTATCATCTTTTTTTACAGTTTGAGGCAGTCGTCATCCTACTACTGGAGACCAACTGCACTAATACAGAGAAGCTGGTACTTTCAAGCTTTCAACTAGCTGTTTCTTTCTTGAGCGGAAAGCATGATCTTGCCACTTTTGTGCACGAGTGAGTAAGGTATACAGTACGCTTTTGGACCAATCTTCACCCACATCATAGATTAGGTGGTTGTACGTGGATGTTTGTGGTTATAAAATAGTCAACGTCTACTAGCCTCTACCAACGCGATTGCAATCTCTAAATCCATAGCTAGCTTTTACTCCAGCCGCTGGAAAATTGGCACCAATCTAGATCTAGCTTTTACTAGCGTAGTTCCTTACAGTCGCTTACCGGATAGACGTGTTTTGAAAACATTTCACGATGCAACATTAACCTTCGCTTATCACACCACCAAGGTTTATTTTGTCAGTACCAAGCATACCTGCTAAGCAATAGAACTTTCGCTATAGATTCACTACATTGTTTTGAAAACCAAATTCGCAAAGTCTTTGCTGCCTGTGATTTATTTGATGCAATTCAGGACTTCCTTAAAATCATCAAGAAAAAAGCCAAAAAGACTATCTCACACAGTTATCGAAACAACTACGTATATTCCGAGTTAGGATGGGGAGTGTGAATCCTTTTATAAAACTTTCCTGCAGTCTCCTCAGGGAGAAGATTCAAGTTTGGCTGCTACAGTTTTACTTGCCAAACTTGACAGGAAGCGAAGGGATCGATGGTCCAAAGCAGTTTGGAACATCAACTTTTCACACTCTAGTCGTAAAGCCTAAGTAAATTAAACAATGTTACTTGTAGGTTACAACACTCTTCTCATCACTGTTCTGTTTTAGCTGATGTTACTGCGTCTCGCTAGACAGAAATGGGATAAACGAGTTTGTTAATTGGAAGTTATCTCAACTTGTTTCTTAAGAAGTGTCTGATCTTTGGAAAACCACAGCACCAGACCTAGTGAATATCTCAGAACTTTTCAGAGAGAATTCACTGGTGCGCTTCAACACTTAAAACCAGGTAAAACTTTGGTCCCTAATTCCATCTTTCCAGAGCTATAATTTATGCTGTGTCCTGGTTACGCGACTTGGTTTCTTTCTGCTTGCGCCTGCTCAAAATTCCCAAGATCTGTAAAAGAGCATTTATAGTTGTGATCCCAAAATCTATGAAACCTGTTGAAGATAAATTTTTTCTGTTGATCCAAAACATTAAAAATTCTTTTGCGGCTAAAAGAAAGGCTAGTGCCTCATTTGTCAATCTGACAGCGACATATAACATTGTCCGCCACTGTGGCTTACCTGCAAGCTGCTGATGCTTCTTCCGGAAAGTATATGGTCAGAATGATTATGGAGCTTGTCCAAAACCAAAGTTTCACCCTTACTACTGTTGAAACAAGCAAAGCAGGCTACGTCGTCTGAAAAACGGGGTTCCTCAATGATTGATCTAAGTTCCTCTTCTTTTTTATTTCTATACGTGCGACCTACTCTCCACGATTGCCAGAAAGTTTGCTTATGCAAACAATTTAGCATTGTTGCATTTTTTTGGAAACTGGAAGGACATGTAGGGGACTTAAGTCAAACAAGACTACACTTTTAAAATATCTTCAAACTTAAAGGTTGAAACTCAGTCACATTAAGATGGTAACGCGCAGTACTAAGTTGAGTGCTGCATACCAGTCTGGTGTCGCAGCGCTCATACTTGCCTTATAGACAGTGTCCTAAATGACGCCTTGTACATAATGACAAGATGCCTGTGTCTCCCTCCATTGAACCATCTTTTCATAGTTTAGGCATTCAGCCAGCTGAGCTTTGCCGACTAAGAGGGAATTTTTTCTTGGTTTATTGTCGATTTCTGGACCCTGATCACATGCTGCATAGTTTTTAATTGTGTCAACAGATGCTCGCCAAGAGAGACAGAGATCTAGGCACTCGTTTGTGCCAAGTTGCTCGGAATTTTATTGATAATTTTCTTGGACTTGGCATCCGAGCTTCTCAATAGATGAATTACAGATGAAGCGTAGTGTACTGTGAGAATACATACAGGCTCCATGTTTTCATACCCTGGACTAGTGGAACGCTTGGTGGCAATAGGCTTTCCCGGAACAGCTTTGTTTAAGCTCAATCGCCTACGAAGTAGTGTTGGATGATTCCATTAGGATATGCACAAATAGCGCCTCGCTTCTCCAAATCGCAAGTGCTGCGCCATTAAACAAACTGCATACCATGTTTTAATAACTAGGTCTGACAGTTTCGGATGACAAAACTTGGTGCTGGCTTAACACCATTACTGCCAGCATCTGATCCGGGCAGTACAGCAACCTGGAATAGCAAAAAGATAAACCCTTGGCCTCAGTCCTGTTTGTGTCTCACCTGGAATGGATGTCCTTTGTGCGATAATGACGATTGACAAAAAGCGTGTATATTTTAAACTTACCAGCAATTAGGACTAATTTTGAATTATATATGCACAGATTTGGTTTTAAACTAGCAAAATCAACCATTAAAAGCCTTAACAAGTTTTCAGTACCTTTTTATGTAATGCTTGAGCAATAACGATTTTTTGTGATTATTTTTAAAAGTATAAAAAAAATCTGTAAATCTTTTTCTTTTGGTGTATTTACTTGTTTTTTATTTAAAAGGACATCAGTCACATGATCAAATACAAATCTCTTGCATTTCAGCAGATGCTCCTTTTGTTGCGGTCAAAAATTATCATTTTTTTGAGCAGGATTATTTAAAATTTTCTGTGTAAACAAATAGCGACCGCATTAACTTAGTTTTTCAAATTAATTTGTCAAAGTTGAAGAGATCCGGAGATACTCCATTAAGCAAAATAACATAGAATTGGGTGAAATTTAAACATAAAATGACCCAGCATTAATCCGAGACTCAAAATTTTTTGTTTTCTACACTATTTGCTAATCTGTGATCTGTAAGCATAATGCACTCAATAAATACAGTATAACCATCATATGATAAGAAAAAATGGAATAAGTAACTTATTTTGAATATACAGCAATAATCTGTAACAATACGTTTGTAATGCTTGCACTTTCTCCATTTTATTTGCAGTGATGTAACACAAAGCAATGAATATGTAATTGTATATCTGAAATTGTATATCAAAGCAATGAATATGTAAATGTATATCAATGACCTTCAAAATTGTTTGAAAAGTATAAACAAAATTTTGGTAATTTTTTTGTTGATTAACCTGAACAATTAATTGGACCACCCGGTTGACCATTGTAGCAAACACAAGTGTAACTTCCAGGTAAATTTGTGCATTCACTTGGCATTTGACAGAAATTATTTCCAGATGTGCATTCATCAATATCTGAATTTGTTTCATGTTGTTAAAACAAAATAAAAAACAACTGATAGTTTTTAATTGCAATACCTTCACAGAAAGTACCATTTCCACTATATCCACTTTGACATCTACATGTATAATTGCCATAATTGTTTACACAAACTGATTGTGAAGGGCATCGATGTGTTCCAGCAGTGCATTCATCAACATCTATAATCATAGATGATATTAATCTTATAAGTAAAAAAATGAATTCAATAAGACTTTAGTTTAAACTATTTTAAAATGTGAATACGTATATGAATAAATCGGTTTTGCTACAAAAGCATATTTAGAGAAAAATTTAAATTTTTCATGGATTTTAAATCAAAGTTTTAGTTTTATATTATTAACTTTGAAGTAAAATGGTTTTATTTATTAGAGATATCTTACTCGAGCCAACTTTTTTTGTAAGATTTATTCATGGTTAAAAAACTTGTCAGAAGTTTTGTCAAATAAAATTTTGCTGTTATTGTTTGGATTAAAAATATTTAATTCTATTACTATTAAAATTATTAATTACTAATTGCTATAAAGCACTCTTTAACTATCATATATGCATTATAAATTAAAATATATTTAATGTGTAAATATGAAAGTTTAAAATAAGTCCAAAGAATTAAAAACTTCAAATTTGCTTTTTTTCAATCAGCTACATGTAAAAAAAGTTTTCATTGACGAAGACCAATCGCAATAATTTTTTATCAAATTGATACACTTGAATTTTATTACTAACCAAAGCAATTTCTTCCACTTCCAAAAAAAACATCCGTACAATTGCACAAGTAACTTCCAAACGTGTTAATGCAATTTGCTCTTGAATGGCAACTATCAGTTCCTCTTGTACATTCGTTTATATCTAAGTCATAACAACAAAGAAATATAAGTAATGTAAAAGCAATGCTTAGAATTTTTATCTGTTATTGTTAATTAAGTTTGACCATTTCAACAGTCACCGAGCAAAATGAGAGAATTAAATAAATATTGCGTGCTTAGAATTAGATATGTCTTACATCGCTAACTTCGTATCGATAATTGAGCAGTTACTTCTTTGTAAGTCATGCTGCGCTTTTATACAATACATGGCTTTAAAACCAGCAAGTTTGTTAACATATAACGGTTTTTTGATGCTAAGTATAAATCTGCAAGCAATAGTAAACCATATTTGGGATAGAATCCTGCACACAATCCTGCTCATTGCCTTCATGCAATATCGTCTCGGCTAATAAACCTGTATTTCAAGAAAGGCTGCAATGTAAGCAGAGACAATAATTTTGCAAGCGTGGGTTTGGCAGAGCAATTAAAATTTGAAAAAAAATATCATTGTTAGGACCATTAAAAAGCAAGAAAGGTTTTTGATGTTGATGCTGTTAGGAAGTCGAAGACGCTGTACTCATCAGAAAAATAAATATAAAAATCTGATTGCCCAGTTCCTGTTTACAAAGGAAAGAAGACTATGATTTCTTACTTTTTCAATTTTATCCATATATCCTTTCATATTGATGAAGAACACGACAAAAAGTTACTAGACATAGTAAAGTATAGTGATGCCGGCCAAGTAGGAGTCAGTATTCCAAGGTATAACACATGCAAAAGTAATACTCGGGGATGGCAGTTTTTTCAAAGTATTTGATTTAGCTTGCATCATCATTTATATTGTTTAAAAACTACCTTGTGGGCATTTTCTTCTAGAACTTATCAAAAGTTTACATACAAAAAAGGCAAATCTTTGCAGAGTTGAACTTCAATATTTCCAAGAGTCAGACAAAAACCCACAGCAGTAACAACATCAATTTCAAGCAAAGGAATACAAAAACAACTCAATTTATTAATGTGTTGTGGGCATGAAAGTCCAGCATAGATATTTTACTATTTTTAGTTGTGGCACACATATCGCTTCTTATGTTACAAACGTAAAATGCTGTTGCTATATGAATTTACTCTGCACTGTGCATTGTTTTGCATTTAAATTGGGGATAAATGATTGTAACAAAAAAGCGTTGCTTATATCTACATATCTTAAAATAGATCAACAAATTTCATAGTCAGCGTAGCAAATGGGAAAAGTTTGAGTCAAGTTTTGAATTGAAATCCCAGATACAAAAGAAACCAGGGTGTCGAACTAAACCTGTACCGGATCCATAAGCCCCCATTGGCCCAGACAATAGGTGGTTTCACGCAGCCTGGGCGGTGAGTAAGTCTGTTTATTGATTTTAAAATAACAGACCAAAACTGAACCTGCCAAAACGGAAGGGTATCCACCCATTCCGATGTTCAGTATGGGTCTGCTAAACAACAAACATCCTTCTCAGAACGGGGCAATGTCAGGACGAAACAGCCCTTTTCAGGGCACATTGCCAACAAGTTCCGAAGACCCACTATTCTTCAGCTGAACATCGAAGGCCTTACTGCAAACAAGATGAACGTTCTTCATCACCTCGCTATGCAGTCTGAGGCACTCGTCATCCTATTGCAGGAGACCCACTGCACTGATGCAGAGAAGTTGGTACTGCATTACTGCACGAGAAGACAACGTGATGAAAAGGATAGTTGTGAGGTCACCCACAAGTTCAATAAAGAAAATTAGGGCCGAATTGTTGCGCAGAGGTCGTCGAATTAGTCATATGACCGTTTCCAGGCGTTTATCCAAAGAATTTAATCTAAAGTCATACAAACCGACCAAAAAACCAAGGCTTACTGCGGCTATGAAAGCCAGCGTCTACAATTTGCTGACAATCATCAACATTGGACCGCCGAGCAATGAGAAAAAGTGCTTTTTTCCGACGAATCAACCTTCCAACAGTTTGTGGTTTAAAAGAGGCACGTCCGTAGACCAACTGGAAAACGTTTTGATGAGAGATACACCATACCAACAGTGAAACACCCTCCTAGTCAGATGGTTTGGGGGGCTATGTCCAGAAATGGTGTTGCTGCTCTCAGTTTGCTGCCTCTAGGAACCACTATAAATGGGACAAAATACGTGCAAATGCTCTCAGAGAAGCTAAAACTTCACCTGCAAGTTCACAATTGTCAAATATTTATGCAGGATGGCGCCCCTTGCCACCGTTCCAAAGTTGCAAAAAATTTTCTGGATAGCAACAACATCGACCTTCTCGAGTGGCCAGGAAACAGTCCGGATTTAAATTCCATCGAGAATTTGTGGACCAACATGAAAAATTAAGTGTCGGAAAAGCAACCATTAAGTGGCACAGAGTTGGTAAAAGCAATAAAGTAAGTCTGGGTAAAAGAAATATCCAAGGAGTACTGCCAAAGTTTGATCGAAAGTATGCTAAGAAGAATCAAAGCTGTGATCAAAAACAGAAAAGGCCACACAAAATATTGAGAATCGGAACATTTTTTTGTATACGATTGTTTAGACTGTATCGCACTGTCTTCCATGTGTTTATGATTGATTAGGTGCGAAATAAAACAATTTGCCAAATGTAAATAAAGTGTTATACTACCTTGTGCTTAGAAACTCGTAATAATTTCAAGTGGTCTTAAACTTTTGTTCATGACTGTAAATTACAAGCGGACAGCAATATCTCGGCATCTCCGGAGCAGGTTGGGGTAATTGCTTACCCTATGTATTAGCGCCTCCGTCGCTTTCCTGCGAGTCAGAAGAATAAATATAGAGATAAAATAAATAAATAAAAAATAAAAAAGATATTTTTAGTTTAAATTATTAGTTAAAAAATGCATAATGCTATCGCATGTCTACAATAAATTTGTAGTAAAAAAGCACAAACATGATTAACTTATCTAATGCAAATTCACTCGTCCCTACGAAAATATACAAAATAGTAAGTTAAAATAAAATTCTTATTATTTTTTGAATCAATAAAAATTTACATATTCTTATGCAGAAAAATTTTTATCAAGATTTTTAATTTTCAATTTCAATATGGGAAAAACCCAGCCAACGGAGACATATTTCTGTGTTTCTTGATGCCGGTCCCAAGCCCGGATAAATGAGGAGGGTTGCGGCAAGAAGGGCATCTGGCGTAAAACGTATTTGCCGAATTATACAAATGCGTTACAATCATCAATCCATACCGGATCGGTCGCGGTCCGGGTTACCAACGACCGCCTCGGGTGTTGCAGAGCAGGGCACCTGCGGAAATTATGCTACTGCTAAGCATAGTGAAAATAAGAGCAGAAAGAGAGGAGGAAGGCGAGTAAAAAGGCAGCGGGAAGTGTGGAAAGAAAAACACTCACTCATAAGGGTGGGAACCTTAAATATTGGAACAATGACTGGAAGGGGAAGAGAGCTGGCAGATATGATGGAGCAAAGGAATGTAAACATATTCTGCCTACAGGAAACAAAGTGGAAAGAGAGTAAAGCAAGGAACATTGGAGGTGGATGCAAACTATTTTACAACGGAGCTGATGGAAGAAGAAATGAGATAGACATAGTGGTGAGGGAGGAGCTGGTTGAAAGTGTCCTGGAGGTGAAGAGGGTGTCAGACAGACTAATGGCTATAAAGCTGGAGGTAAAAGGCTCCATCTTAAATATAGTAAGCACGTATGCTCCACAGGTTAACAACAGCATGGAGGAGAAAAATGATTTTGGGAAGACCTGGATGGATTGATAGAAAGTGTATCAAAAGAGAGGATAGTTTTTGGTGCAGACATTAATGGACATGTGGGCAAAGAAAACATAAGGCAGGGGTGGGCAACCCCTGGCACGCGTACCGAACTTCGCACACATACACTTTTATCCAGCATGCGAGCGAGGCCTCAGAGACGAGATCCTTCCTCTTTCAAATGAAAAAAATAATAACTTACAAGTCGCAGTACCACTGAATGAAGGATTGGAATTTTCAAGTTTATTGATCATATTTTTATTAACCATAAGACAATTATTGCAAAAACTCTTGCATTTTGATTTAATTAATTATTATAACAGTAAAAGAAAAAAAAAAATACAGCTAAAGGTTTTCGATTTACAATAAACCTTTTTCTAAGCATCATCTAAAATTTTTTATATAATAATTTTTTGCACTGAAGAAATTTTTAAAGTATAAACAATTAAGTCATCTAAATTTAATAAATAGATCATTGATTGATTAAATTAACATGTGAAGTTGATGGAATTAAATTTTTATAAAATATTCTTTGCAGATTTTTGTGAACATCTGAATGAACTAAATGTTAAATTGCAGGGTAGTGGTAAGGCACTTGATGTTACGTTTGGATACATAAAAGCTTTTAAAAAAAACTAGAAGTCTTTTCAAACCTCAAGAGACATATTAATGATCTCCAAAACAATGAAAGAACAGATTTTCAAAGCCTTCAGAAGCTATTTTTAAACATTATCAAGTCAGTTGGTGAGCAGTTCTTCTCAAGATTTTCGAAATTCAGAAAACTAGAAGAGACAGCAAATTTTATGGGGTTCCAGATTCTATTTGAATAAGGTTTTGAATAAGGTGTTAAAAGTTGATTTTAAGTAAACATAATTTTGAAAATATTTACTTAATTGTTTAATATACAATAAATTTTATGAATATTCTTACCTCCAATATAATGTGAAATGCCTTTATCAAAAGAAATTACCAATTTAATAAAGGAAATGAAAAATAACCTGAAGGATACTATACATAAATCATTAAAGAAACAAGAAAAATTATTTACTGACAAATTAGACCAAATTTCAAGTAACTTAAAACTTCAAGAAGAAAAAATCGAAAGCATTATTGAAAGCCAGAAATTTCTAAATGCAGAATTTGAAATGATTAAACAAAATGTGTCATAACTAAAAAAATTAAAAATTTCCAATAAATGAAAGTCTTTGGAAAATAAAATAGAAAGTCTAAGAAATAATCTAAATGAGCAAGGAAATTGCCAAGATGATTTAGAACAAGTTCAAAGAAAAAAAAATTTAGAGTTTCACGGAATTCCTCAAATTCAAAATGAAAATACTAACTTTATCATAAAAAACATGACAAAAAATTAAATATTGATCTGAAGAATGAAGATATTTCAACTTCTCATTGCTTGCCAAGTACTTCCAATAACCATCCCACTAGTCTACACAATTTTGGAAACAAAGTAGAAAATATGTGCCCTTGGCTAACTTTGGGATGCTGATTTCAAATCTGATGTTCATTTTTTTTGTATCAGCCTTAATTTTTCAGTAATCTTGCACTAACTTTTCCCCAAAAAGCTTTAAAATGCTATATAGCATACACCAACTCTTTGCAGTTTTTAAAAGCTGCATGCACAAATCTGTTGGCTGATAAGTTTTGTAAATCATCCACAACAACATTTTTTATTAGAACGCAACATTTTACCTACCTATGTGCTGCATCATCCTGTGTTTTGCTCTGTTTGGCATTTCCATGATGTGAAACTTTTCACCTTATTACTGTGCTGTATTTCTTCTTTTCTCTTGTTGCTTTTATCACTCTTTTCCATCTGAATATTACATTGTTTTGCTACAAATATTCTCCCTTCTATAGACTTGCAGCTGTGATAAGGATATCCTTTCTGAAATTTCTTGGTTTGCATTGGTTCAATAGAAGCTGAGGTGGTAACATAACTTGATGAGTTTGACTGCTATTGGAAGTGTTAGTGCAGTTACCACAAGGCATTTATTTGAAACTCACAAGGTGACGAGTTTCATGTTTTTTAGGGCATTTATAAACTTAGAATCTAGAGATAGTATTTTGTTAGTTAGTTAGAAAGTCTTGCTGAACTTTGGAATTTAATGCCACAAATTTTTTTGCAGAAATTTATTAAAAAAGTTTATTCTAGTATTTGAGTAATTAAACATGTCAACATTATGATGCAGAGGGTGTATAAATGATCCTGACAGTTTCTGTTACATCTGAGTCGATTCACAAGAAAGAAAGACAGACAAAATATTATTCAATTCATAAAGAATGCTTACTATGCTTTCTTTGATGTGAAACTGGTAGACCAAGACAAGTCTTGGACCTCACATAAAGTATGTATAACTTGTATGTTGACATTCAGCTTGTAGATGAAAGGAAAAAAACATTTCTAATTTGGAGTTCTAATGGTATGGCAAGAGCCACAGAATCATCTTAGTGACTGTTACTTTTGTGCTGTCAAAACTACTGGTTTAACATCTAAAACAAGGTCTTCTGTAGAATATCCCGATTTGCCATATGCAATTCAACCAGTTCAACCAATTCAACAAGTGTTGAACTTTCTATATCAACATTCTATGGTTTTCAGCTCAGTGAAAGTGAATCTATATCTTCAAGTGAGAAGAGTGAACTATATGAAGATTTTGTAGTTTCCCATCAGAATATGAGCCGCAACTGTTTGCACAAGTAGAGTTGAATGACTTAGTGAGGAAACTTGATCTTCCAAATTGTTTTGCTGAACTGCTAGGACCACAACTGAAGGAAAAAAACATGTTAGTTTCTGAAAACAAAATCAGCTTTTACTGTTACAGGAAAAACAGTCCAATAAAATTCTTCAAAGTGGAGGAAAATTTGCTGTTTTGTGACAACATAGAAGGACTGATAACTACTATGGGAACATCTTACATTCTATTAGAATGGAGACTATTCATAGATAGTTCCAAAAGAAGCACAAAATGTGTTCTGTTACACAATTGCAATAAACTTGCTTTCATACCGATTGGACATTCAATACAAATGAAGGAAACATATGAAAATATAAAAACTATTCTCGACAGAATCAAATATTTGAAACGTGAATGGATAATATATGGAGACTTAAACATATTATCCATGCTTCTTGGATAACAAGGTGGGAACACAAAAAACCCTTGTTTTTTGTGCCTGTGGGATAGCAGAGCAAAGCAAGATCACTAGATTTTTTTTTTTTTTTTTTTTTTTTTTTTTTATTTTCATTTTTACTCACAATCAACTTGAAATTAATCAAAGTGCATGTAGAAATAAAGATTGTGAATAAGGAAGCAGCGACTAAACGAAGTACGTTATTACATGCACAATGTCAGTTGTGCATGGTCGCCATACCTTTGAACAAAGCGATGTGATGTTAATAAGAAAAGGAAAGCGAAAAGAAGAAAATTAATACACACATCCGAGCCATATTCAGAGAATGTTGTATAATCATGGGTGGGAGAAACAACAAACTCAAAGACCAAAAGGGTCTGGACCAAAAAGGGTCAGGCAGGCAAAGAAACCCACCAAAAGAAATCCTGCCACGGGTCAAAAGGACCATTTCAAAAAAGGATAGATAAAAAAAATAATATATAGATAAAAAGGAATGGCCAAGTAGAGAGGTATTTGTACTTGGAGAGAAGAATATAAAGAACGTTTCATTGGTGAATAGAGAAAAAGTACTGTTACCACCATTTCACATCAAGTTGGGATTAATTAAGAAGTTTGTGAAAAATTTGGACAAAGTGGGAGAGTGCTTCAAATACTTTTCTACAAAGTTTCCATGGCTTTCATATGAAAAAATCAAAGCAGGTATTTTCAATGAACCCCAAATGCGGCTTTTGCAGAAAGACCAGGCGTTTATTTCTACCATGAAGAAGAGTTCAATGCATGGAAAGCATTCTCTAATGTAGTGAAAAACTTCCAGGGGAATATAAAATTTCCAAATTTTAGTAAACTTGTTGAAATCTTATTACAAGCTTTTCATAACTTACACTGTAACATGAGTGTTAAAGTACATTTCCTGCATAGCCATCTGGAGTATTTTTCAAAAAACTTACGGGCATTCAGTGAGGAATAGGGTGAAAGATTTTACCAAGATATAAAAATGATGAAAAAAAGGTATCAGGAAAAATGGAATGTCAGTATGATAGCAGAGTATTGTTGGGGTTTGATACATGAATGTTCAGATTCTCTTCTAAGATCATCTCTCGTCAATCTAAAAGAAGGAAAGTTTTGCAATAAAATTTTATTCAATCCATTTATTTTCTCCTTTGTGCTAAGTACATTTGTATTCACAAGTACATGTGTATGTACTTTTGTACTCACAGCTTCACATTAATTAATGCTTTTCAGTGTGCAGCACTAAAATTTAAAATTGTATTTTCAGAAAAAATTTGACCTGCTACAGCAAAATTGATGGCAGATTTGAAATCAGCACCGTCAAATTAGCTAGAAAGCATAGTTTTCATTCTTGTTTCTGATACTCCATCAAATTTTGTAGACTTGTGTTATAGTTGCTAGATTCACCAGCAAAGACATCAGAAATAATATATACTGTACCAAAAAAGAAAAAATTTAATAGGTGTAAGAAATTTTAAAATTGCTGGAATGGAGAAACTTTATATAAATGAAAACTTGACTCCAAGAAGAAAACTATTTTCAATGGCTTATAAAAAAAAACAGAATTAAAATATAGTTTTCTTTGGACAAAAAATGGCAATATCTTTATGAGAAAAAACAATGCAAGTGAAAAGATTAAAATCTCTTCTGAAGATGACATTGACAAACTTAACTAAAGCAACTGAACCTTGTTATATGTTTTGCTTTTATTGAATGTAAATTTTTCTTTTTTATTTCTTAATGTTTAATTGTTTAATTTAGATGTGAATTATTTAAAAATGTTTAATTTAAATGAAACTATTTGTAAACCTAATGTAAGTGTGACTGATTTTGCAAAATTATTAGATAAATTTCTTCTTCATCTTAATGTCAGAAGTCTTAATAAAAATGTAAATAAAATAGATGAATTACTAATAACTTTACTTTACTCTTCACATGTCATCATAATTAGTGAAACAAAGCTAAAGAAGAAAAATTATAACACTACTTTCATAAAAAATTATTGTTTTCACTCAATTGATTTTATTACAAATAGTGGCGGCATTGGCATATATTTACATAATTCTCTAAATTACAAAATCCGGCCTGATCTGAGACTAAACAAAAACTTGGTTGAGGACATCTGGGTGGAAATTAAATCAGACAACGACAATAAATCTTATATTGTGGGAGAAATATATTTTCATACCCATTTATCAATAACAACTTTCCAACTTAAATTGGAACAAACAATTGATAAAATAAATTCAAAAAGGCTGAAGGATTTTATATTGGGAGATTTTAATATTAATTTACTGAGTGATAATTCTACAATTGTTAAATACAAAAAATCTCTTGAATCATTTGGTGTTCAGTCTTATAAATTGCCTGACAAGATTCATGAATAAGCAAACTCTATCTTTATTAGACCACATTTACTGCAATGATAACTCAAGTAATATCATTTCTGGAATTGTTTCTTTTGACATAAGTGACCATAATCCTACTTTTGTCTTAGCACCAAAAAAAACAAGTTAAACTGTTGTGATATTGTGCAATAGATGACGTAGTGTTTTTCTTAAACGCTCTAATCTTAATCAGCGCCTTCTGCTCAAACAATTATTGGACGCGCGCGTCTCCAGGCATAGTTGTTACTAGTTAAATATGCGCCTTTATTTTGGTTTAGCAGTCAGTTCGAAGTATCAAGCTACTACAGCAAACGAACTAAAAAGCATTATCTTTCAATACGGTTGTTTTTTGGCTAAGTACTTTTGTGAATATTTACTATTGTTTTTTTAATAAACCTGTGTATTCGTGCAAAGATACAACAGGCAAAAGTGGCGACGAGGATTCAAGAAACTCAACTGCGTCAAGAAAGAAAAAAGAAAATTTGTTGATTTTGCATTACAGCTTGAATTGTCGACAATGAGTGAAATTTCTGAACTGATTTTGTTGTTAAATAAGCAACACCAAGAGCAGAAGAAGCAACACCAAGAGCAAATGGCAGTTTTACGCGACGAGCATCGCGAGCAGAATAAGCAATACCAAGAGCAGAACAAGCAACATCAAGAGCAAATGACAATGCTTCAAGAGCAGCTGAAAATTCTACAAAGCAGCTTGAACAACCCGCGAGAAAATGTTCCAACACCGATGGCAAGTTTTCAACCATTCGATTCCACATCTGAGTTATGGACTGATTATTTGGCAAGGTTCCGAACATTCGTCACTGCTAACTCCATTCCCGACAACAAGCAAGCACAAATTTTTCTTACCAACCAATCTAACTCCGTTTACAAAATGCTTAGCAACTTAGCGGCTCAGCAACAACCTGTCAAAAGCATACATGAGCTAACGATGAATGATATTCAGACGTTTATGGCAGAGCAGTTTGACCCAAAACGATTTGTTGTCAGAGAACGTTTCAAGTTCTGGTCTGACATGAAACGCAAACCTGGCGAAACTATTCCTGAACTGGCAAGCAGAATACGACAAGATGCAGCTACGTGTGATTTTCAATCCATTAAAGATCCTTTAGATGAAGCCTTGCGAACTAAATTTATCTGTTCAGTCGACAACGAAGCAGTTTTGAAGACACTCTTCAAGCTCAAGGACGATGAACTGAAGTTTAGCAACGCCATCAGAGTGGCTCAAGAAGTGGAAGAAGCAGCCAAAGTAGCAAAGGAAACCGTACACGGTCAACCTTCTACGTCGGTGCAGAAAGTTTATCACGCAAAGTCCAAGACTTCCAAAACGCAAGAAAAGAAAACCGCCTGCTTCAGGTGTGGAAATTCTGGACATTTCAGCAAAGCTTGTCCCCACATTAAAGCTATTTGCAGCTTCTGCAAGAAAACAGGTCATCTGCAATCTGTATGCATGTCTCGACTAAGAGATAATAAGCTTGTGAAACAACAGATGAAATTGGTGCACAAAATCCAATGTTCTGTTTCACCCATCTATCAAACTATTAGACTTAATGACCACAGAATTAAGTTTGAAATTGATAGCGGAGCCAGTGACACATTTTGCTGTGAAGCGACGTGGCAAACGCTGGGTAAACCCACTCTACAACCTGTAACAGTTCAATATCAAGTTGCTGAAGGTAGCCCGCTACCCGTCGTGGGACAATTCCAATCAACTGCAAGTATTGATGGAAAATCACCTGACGTGACCTTTCCTGTAATTGTCACTAAGGTGCCCAATCTAAATTTACTAGGTCGTCTGGCGATGATGAAGTTGAAACTCACCAACTTAACTGATCACTTCAGAGAAAACCTAAGTTGTGCTGAATCTACTGCAACGATAGAGCACGTCACTACAACTGGTCCAGAAAATTCTTTAGATGCGGCATGTATTCAATTATGTGGAGAGTTTCCTACTTTATTTGAATCTACATTGGGTTGTCTAAAAGATTTTTCACTGGACATACGGTTTAAACCTGAAGCTAAACCTATTTTCAAGAAGCCAAGACCTGTTCTGTTCTCAATCCTACAAGATTTAAACGAAGCATACGAAGCAGGAATTAAGAGAGGTGTATGGGAGCTTACAGATTTTAACTCGTACGGCACACCCGTGGTTCCTATTCGAAAGTCTCCTTTGCCTGGTCAAGCAAAAGCAAGCATCCGAGTTTGTGGAGATTATTCGGTGACTGTAAACTCGCAACTGGAAGACCATCGTCAACCAATCCCTCTCCCAGAAGATCTAATGCGCAAGCTAGGACATGGTTACTGCTTTAGTAAGATTGATCTAGCTAATGCATATAATCAAATCTGTCTTTCTCCTGACAGCCAGAAGAAGCTGGCTCTCAGCACTCACAAAGGAGTTTTACTGCAGAAAAGACTTCCTTTCGGAATTAAATCCGCACCAGGGTATTTCCAAGAAATCATGGAACAGTTAACACAAAATTTGCGAGGAGTTGCCGTGTATTTCGATGATATTTTGGTAAGTGGTGACAACGCAAAAGATCATTTGATGAACCTGCAAGCTTTGTTCAAAAGACTAGAAGAAAAAGGTCTTCGCTGCAACCGTGAGAAATGTGTTTTCGCCCAAGTATCAATTGATTACCTGGGTCACACTTTATCAAGTTGAGGAATTGCAAAAGGGTCCAAAGTTGATGCCATACTAGAAATGCCTACACCCAAGAACATTTCTACGTTAAAATCTTTTTTAGCATCTGTGCAGTTTTATTCCAAATTCTTACCTCCATATTTTTCGGAAATCACCGAGCCTTTGTACAAGCTTACACGCAAAGGACAACAGTGGAAGTGGGGTGAAGAAGAATCGACATCTTTCAAAAAGATCAAACGGTTACTATGCACAGAGACTGTACTTGCGCACTATGACCCATCTCTTCCGTTGGGTTTATCTTGTGACGCCTCAGAATGCGGAATTGGAGCGGTATTATTTCATCGCTTTGCAGACGGAAGCGAGCGTCCGATTCTCAATATTTCTAAAATTCTATCGGCAACACAAAGACGCTACAGCCAAATACAGAAAGAAGCACTATCCTTAGTGTACGCTTTGAAGAAATTTCATCAGTTTCTGTACGGTCGTAAGTTCATTGTGGTCACCGATCACAAACCTTTAGTGACCTTGTTTGCCCCTGATAAAGGTACTCCTGCAATGGCTGCGAATCGACTTGCACGATGGGCATTACTAGTCCATCAATATGACTACACGGTGGAATACCGTAGAAGCAAGGACCATGGCAATGCCGATGCTCTTAGTCGTTTGCCATTTTCAAATGACACAAGTTTTGATGGGGAGGAGATGGAAGATGATGTCGATAGCGTTTGTTTAGTTCGAACAATCAGTCGTCAAATCAATCCTGACAATCCATTGCTTGTGGTCAGAGAGACTGCCAAGGATCCAATTCTTTCCCAACTAATGCGATTTGTGAAGGAAGGATGGCCGCATGCATTTTCGGAAGAGCTTAAAGACTTCAAAAAGTTGGAAAATTTGTTGTCAACAGAGAATGGTTGCGTTTTTTACGGCTTACGGGTAATAATTCCTTCAACCCTACGTAATCATATTCTTAAATTATTACACCTTGGACATTTCGGCATGCAACGGATGAAACAACTTGCCAGGTCAACTGTCTATTGGCCAAGAATTGACTTTGACATCGAGAACTTATGTCGCAAATGCACTTCCTGTGGCCAATTTCAAAATAAGCCGGATAAACCTTCAATCCATCCGTGGATGATGCCAGAAAAACCATGGTCAAGACTCCACTTGGACCATGCGATCAACTTTCTGGGAAGAAACTGGTTAGTCCTTGTAGACGCTTATTCAAAATATCCTTGCATTCATCCAACAACCTCAACGTCTTCGAAAAGTACTACTGCTATACTTGAACAAGAATTTGCTCATTTCGGATATCCCCACACGTTGGTGACCGATAATGCCACAACATTCATGTCTCAAGAGTTCCAAGCTTGGTGCAAACAACGAGGCATTGTACATCTCACCGGAGCACCTTATCATCCAGCAACAAACGGTGCTGCCGAGCGTTTGATACAATCCTTCAAACAGGCATTGAGAAAATCCTCGTTACCTCCAAAGGAAGCTTTGCAAGAATTTCTAATGCAATATAGAAGAATTCCTTTTGCATCGGGACTGTCACCAAGCAAATTGTTGAATGGAAGAAGAATACGCACCAAAATTGACACTTTGGTTCCATCCATTCCGCATCTCCTGCAGGGAAGACAGTCAAGACAAGCGAGCAAGCATTCAAATGCTGAAGACTCGGAAGTGGTTTCGAAAGTCTCATTATCAAAAGTAAATCATCTTAAAATATTTAAAAGAAACTTTTCTATGTTCTCTGAATGTGACTTCTTGAAAACTTGGAAAAAAAATTTAACTAATAACACTTTGGGCAAAAACAAGTTAGATCCTGACAAAGATTTTTTAAATTTTTTAATTACTTTTTTAAATTGTTTAGAGACCCATACTCCAACCCAAAAACTTACACGAAAGGAAACCAAATTTTATTTTAAACCCTGGTTAACAAAAAGCATGCAAAACAGTATAAAAAAGAAAAATAAATTATATCAATTATCCTCCCAACATGCACATTCTGAACCATATTACAAAAAATACAAACAATATAACAACACATTAACAAAAGTTAAACAGTCAAAGCAAAACTATTTTCAACATCGCTTGCAATTGAGCAAAAACAACACCAAGGAAACTTGGAAAACAATAAATCAAATAATACGTAAGCCAATTCATCATACAACTTTTACAAAGATTAAATGCATAGATACAAATATTGATTTATATGATCCTAAACACATATCGTCATGCTTCAACAAATATTTTTCAAGTGTAAGGTTCTAATTTGGCGCATGCTCTTCCAAAAGCAAGTTTTTCAAATTCTACGAAATCTGTATCTTCTATCTGCTCTTTTATGTGTATTAAACAAGTGTACATTGAAGACATTATTAATGAAATAAATCAATTAGATGTGATGATACTAATAAATGTGATGATACTTATGACATTCCTGTAAAAATTATCAAACTAAGTAAAGTTATAATTGCTCCCATACTGTGTAACCTGATAAATAACTGTATCAATAAAGGCATATTTCCAAGTATTCTAAAAATAGCAAAAGTAATATCTATTTATAAAAGTGGTGAAAAAGACATTGTCTCAAATTATAGACTAATTTCTATACTACCTCATTTCTCCAAAATTTTTGAAAAAATTCTAAAAGAAAACATTGTGAACTTCTTAAATAAACATAATGTACTTTCTGAAAGTCAATTTGGTTTTCAACAAAAAAAAAAGTACCAATGAAGCACTAATTGAATTGGAAAACTACCTTAAATATCAGCAAGCCAATAATCAAATAACACGTGGCATTTTTTTTAGAGCTAAAAAAAGCTTTTGATACTGTTGACCACAATATTTTGAAGAAAAAACTAAAAATTAAAGGTATTCGAGGTCTATCCTATGACTTGATCTCATCTTATTTGGCAAATAGATATCAATTTACCAGTGTAAATTCACAAAAATCTGATAAAAATATAATAGATTATGGTGTTCCTCAAGGCAGCATATTAGGTCCTATTCTATTTCTTTTATATATTAATGACTTACCTAAATCATCAAACTTAAAAACCCTTCTTTTTGCAGACGATACTGCACTTTTTGCTTCTAGCAATAATTATGTCTCATTAGAAAAAATTGTCAATGTAGAAGTCAAAAAAATTGAAAATTGGTTACTTGAAAATAAACTTAGCCTAAATTTAAAAAAGTCATATACTATAATATTTGGTGAAAAACTACTAAGCATTTTTATAAATAACACAAAAATTTCTAAGCAAAATACTATAAAATATTTAGGAGTTACTATCGACAAACACTTAAAATGGAAACCCCACATAGATGAATTAACAAGTAATGTTTATAAGTCTATAAGTATACTTTGTTACTTACAAAAATATCTTTCCACTGCCAATTTAAAATTAGTTTATCATGCTCTTGTTAAAAGCAAACTGCATTATGGAATACTTTTATGGGGAAATGCTTATAAAACAACCTTATCAAATCTTAATAAAATTCATAACAGAGCATTACATTACATTACAAAATTACCATATAGAACAAACATAGATTAACTGTTTGCAAATGCTAATCTTCTAAAAATTAATGAACTGTACAAATTTACTGCATCAAAATATATGTTTAAATTATTATATAACAATGGCCCAAAAAATGATATGCAATTATTAAGTGAAATTCATACTCATTACCCGTCAACCAAAAAACAAAAATGTATTTGTTTCTAATTTATTATCCAGTAATTTATCAAAAAGTGTTACTATAAGTTGCTCTAAAACAGTGGTTCTCAAACTTTTTGCAGCACACTTTGCTACCTTTCCAAACTTCGCGGCACACTTGGACCAGAGTGTAGATCTTTTTTGGTCTGCACTGAGTTTTCCACTTTTTCCTTTACTTGATGCATTATAGTGTATTACATAAAGGACTAGAATTTTTATGTAACTTTCTATAAATAAAGTAAAAACTTCTTTTATTATTCTTTACTATATTTTGTACTGTTTGTTTTCATATTTTGTACTGATTTTGTAATATTTGTATTCTATTTGAATAAGGTTGATGCTGGTGTAAGGTGTGTAGTAGTGGTTTAAGGTAATTATTTTAAATTATTAAGCTATTAACTACTGCTAATTTTGATAACTTCTTGTCTGAGCCATGGAAAAGTTGGAAGAATTAGAAAGAAAATTGGATAAAATATCAAAAAAACAAGCTGAGTATGAATCCACATTTAATGCTCAAGAGTTAGATACTGCCAAAAAAATATTTCTATTTCAAAAACAACATCAAAATCTGAACAGCAAAACTTCCTTCAACAGATGTCCAAGGATATTCAATTGTTGCAAAAAGAGTTGGAAAGTTTAAAGAAGTGGCAAGAAGTTCAAGATTTAAAACTGGATGAGCTGGAGCAATACAGTCAATCAAATTGTTTAATACTACATGGGAACCCAATCGATAATAAGATAAGTAATTCAGAGGTTGAGATGTATATAGTTAATACTATTAATTCTAGATTAGAGCTGCCTTCTAAAATATGTGCAGCTGATATTGATATTTGCCACCCTCTGCCCTCAAAAAAAACAACTAAACCTATCATTATAAAATTTGTTCGCAGATCATTTAGAAATATGATCTTTGCCAATAAGAAAAATTTCAAAGTGACCAAAGGACCAAAACTCTCAATGACTGAGTCTTATTGGACTTTATTGGACCAAAAGAAGACTGAAAATAGTAGAAGCCCAAAAATACTTCGACTTTGAAAATGTCTGGACTCAGAAAGGTAATGTATACTGTTCTTTTAAAGGCAAAACAAATGCTATTCATCACCTTTCAGACATTCATAGAATTAGAACTTCTTAAACAGATGTGTTTATATAACTGCTTAACTTTTTTAAAATAGCCCAAAATTAGTTATGCCAAAATTTACCTTATACCACACAATGAAAAAAAATCTTAGTTTACTTTATTTAAACAATAATAAAAAAAAAAAGTTTTTTTTTTCTGTTTTTTCTTTTCTCTTATCTTACTAGTTTTATTTTTTGTGCATTTTATTGTCTCTTTTGTTTGATTCCTTTTATTTATTTTTTTCTCTTAGTTTAGATTGACTTTTGTTTTTGTTAACTATTTTAATTTGTAGTTGCTCATAAGTTGTTAGTGTGTATCTTAACAGATGGAAAATTCATCATCTAAAAGCAAACTTACATGCTATTATTGCAATAAAACAATTCGCAAAGATTTTATTCCTATTAATTGCATTAAATGCCATAAATCATTTCATGAAAAATGTGCTCAAATCAATCAACAATAGGGAAAACCACTTAACATGCATTACATGTCAAAACTTAAACTCTGGTAACTCAAAAAAAAATGTATCACTCACCACATTCACTCCCACATGCTGAACATCTGAACACAATTTTTCAAGATACCATAAACACTGATGATAACAGTTTAAACTATCCCAGTTTTTACAATTTTCACGAAAAATATATTGATATCAGCTCAGTTGAATCACTAGCATTTAATGGTAATGAATTTTTAATTATATGTGTGAACATGAGATCTATTGTCAATTTATTAAACTTCAGCAAAGTTGAAGCATTTATTCAGAATTTAGAACCAAAACCAGACATAATAGCAGTCACAGAAATATGGATTCAATCAAATGCCCCTGGCCCATACTATAATCTAAGTGGTTACTTGTTTGTTTCTAATAGCAGAAAGTCTCACAGAGGAGGAGGAGTTGGTGTATATATAAAAAATATACATAATTTTACTGTAGTTGAAGAACTAACAATTATGAATGAAAAAATTTTTGAATCCATATTCATAAAAATTGACATACAAAATATTGATGTATTGTGTGGAAGCATTTATAGATCACCATCTAATAATATTCATTCAAATGAAGTATTTATAAGCACTCTTCATAACTGCCTAGATATTATTGGGCCAAATAAAAAGTGTTTTATTGTAGGAGACTTAAATTATACCGGTAACCTGGCAAATCATGACAATTCTCATGTTTCAAATTTTACTGAATTAATGCTAGAAAAATCATATTTTTTGGTTATTAATCTACCTTCACGTATATCTGATTCTAATGCATCAGTTTTAGACCATATATGGACAAATCTATATAGCAATCAAATTAAATCAGGAATTATTTTACATTCCGTTTCTGATCACCTACTTACTTTTGCTTGTGTAAATAGGAATAAATCATTACTTTGCCCAGAAACAAAATGATTATTAACTCAGCAAAACATCAAAAAATTTAACCAATCACTGAATAAAATTGACATTACTCCCATACTAAATGAACATAATCTTGACTATGCCTTTGAATTACTAATGGATACATACAGCAAAGCTTTCAATGCCAATTTTCCCTTAGTTTCTTGCATGAAAAATAAAACTAACCATCAACCATGGTTTGATACAGACTTATATGAGTATTCAGAGAAAAAAATAAAGCTTTTAAAAAATACCTTAAGAAAAAAACATTTTAATACAAGATTAAGTTTAATAAAATTAGGAATAAATACAACCGAGAACTGCTAAAAAAGAAGGAAAATTTTTATATTAAAACATTTGAAAAACACAAACATAACATAAAAGAAACCTGGAAAATTATTAATAATTTTTTAGGCAATGTTAAAACACCATTGTGCTCCTCTTTATTAATAAATGGTCAGAGTGTTCAGAATCTTTCTAAAATAACCTATCATTTCAATGAATACTTTGTAGGTGTGGCAAAAGAGCTGGTATCCAATTTACCACAAAACTTATCAAATACCCAGTATCAAGTCTGCCCCCATCAACAACCCAATCGATTTATCTTTCCCCAGCAAGTCCTTTTGAAATAAAAAAACTATCGGCCAATTTTAAACCCAAAAATAGTAGTGGTATGGATGAAATTCCAATGACAGTCTTGAAAACCACTCCTGACAATATATTATATGCTCTTACTCATGTATTTAATCTTTCAATGTTAAATGGAAAGTTTATCACAAGTTTCAAAACAGCAAAAGTCATACCAATTTTTAAAAAAGGAAACTGGACAATTGTAAGCAACTATCGACCAATAAGTCTACTACCGGTACCAACTATGTCCAAAGTCCTGGAAAAGATAATGTATAACCAAGTAATTTCATTTCTTAACAAACTAGATTTTTTCTACAAACACCAATATGGGTTCAGGAAAAAATACTCCACATGTCATGCTACCTCTGTTTTAGCAGAAAGTATAACAGATGCTTTTGAAAAGAAAGAACACATACCGGTACTAGGGATTTTCCTAGACTTATCAAAGGCTTTTGACACAATTGACCACACTAGACTTTTAGATAAACTTTGGCATTATGGTATGAGGCCTGGCTCATCAGTGGTTTAATAGCTATTTAAGTAAAAGAAAACAATTAGTATATATTAATTAAGTCCACTCAAATATCCAAACAGTTGAATATGGTGTTCCCCAAGGGTCTATTCTCGGACCCCTCTTGTTCTTAATTTATGTAAATGATTTCCCCAACTGTATAACATCAGGTGAAAGTATTATGTATGCTGATGATACTAATATATTTTTAAAACATAAATCCTATGAAAAGCTATATCTTGAAGCTAACCAACAGCTATCAAATATTGCAAAGTGGTTAAACTGCAATAAGTTAACTCCCAATATCAAAAAAACCTTTTATATAGTTTTTCAAAGGCCAAACACGATACCCCCTCCAAATTCACTTACACTCGCATTTAAAAATAATTGCATCACTCATAAATCTGAGGCAATTTTCTAGGTGTTATCTTTAATGAATTTTTAAGCTGGAAACCCCACATGGCCCAGGTACTATGAAAAACAACCATGAACTTGGATGTAGTTAAAAAAATTTCACCCCACCTAAACAAAAAATCATTGGATATGCTCTACCATTCTATGATTGTTAGTCACATACGGTACTGTATAACAACTTGGTGTAATGGCAATAAAACAACATTGTTAAAAATTCAACGAATTGCCAATAAGTTTATAAGAATGATAGGGGGGAGAGGCCTCTAACAGTGCGCCACTTTTCGGAGTTTTTCAAAATTTCGGAAACTGAAAAGCTATGAATGAAAAATTTTTATGACATTTTAATCTCATTCAATTGATATTTAAGGTGCATAATTAGGCTTTTTGTTGAAAGTCTTTATCTTCCAAAAAAATTGATTTTAAAATGACGTAAAAAAATGGCGCATTGTTGGAGCATAGGTCCAACAGTGCGCCATTACGGTTCCAACACTGTGCCACTTAGTTTTTTTTAAGCAACATACCGTAGCTTTATATTACCTGATTAATGAAAATTTTAAGTTCTTTTTGTTCATAAGTTTTTCTTTGTTGTAACAGCAAAATACGTGGAACTCTTACGTCAAAAAAATTTTTTTATTCTTATATAGAAAGACAAAACAACTTTAAAACCAATTTAAACAAGCAAATGCAAAGTTTACCATTAATAAGTTAACATATAACAGGTAACTTATGAATAAAACACAAAAACATAAAAAATAAAACTATTTTAATTAGCAAATAAATAAATAAACAACTTTTAACTTTTTTGAAATTAAAAAAATAATATACATTTTAACTTGTGGGTATCCTACGCCAGTGGCGTGCGGTCAGGGCATGCAAGTTATGCGTTGTATAACCAGCGAATTCTTGTACGATCTTGTACGATGACTTTATTTCTGAACGAAATAAAGAACAGCTCTGCTTTGGGACAAAATTAGAAAAGGTGAGCTGGTTTGAGACAAAAAGTGGAAAATCAGGGAGAGATTTTAGGTGAAGACCTTTTTTTTTAGAGAACACCATGAATTTTGGACAAAAAGTAAAAAAAATGGGACTTATTTCAAGTGATGATTTTTTGTTTTTTGGAGAACATGATTATAGGATAAATCACCAATATTCGGTAACTATTTTTCGTTTAGATCATCTTCTTTTGAACTAAGGTCACAATCGCTCTCACACATATCGTTTTAATAAAATTTTCTTTGAAAAAAAAGTTCTTTTGCTGTGAATAGCAATACAAGCGTAAAAGAAAAAGCTCATTTGTAAAGCCGAATATATGAAGATTCTGTTGTGTATGTTTCTTTAGCAATAGAATAATATGTAAAATGTTTGTTCCAACAGTGCGCCAGGGGGCGCAGTGTTAGGTGCTACTGAGTGGCGCACTTAGGAACACCTGCCATTTTGACTTTAACTCTTGATTTCAGAGAAAAGCTACAATAATCGATTATTATCTTTTACCAGGCTTTACTTTACGCTATGGAGAAATTGATGTCATTTTGACTTAATTCCTAGTGCTTTTATGCAATGAAAAAAAACAATTTTTTTTTATCAGCAAAAACTAACTTTACTTCCATAAAAATTGAAAAACCTTTTTAAAAAATTTTCTGTTTTTTTAGCATTTCTGAAAATACAAAGAGAAATTGATATTTTAATACAAATTTTGATAATGCAATTACGATGTTATTTTACGCAACAATAAAAAAATAAAACGCAAAGGCGCACTGCATTTGCACCGGCGCACTGTTGGAGGCTCTATCCTACATGGAATACATTATAAAGGCAGTGTAAAAAACGCAAGGTATATAAATGGTCTAATGACAGTAGAACAAATACAACAACTGGAGACGGCCTGTTTCATGTTTAAATATTCAAAAAATCTGCTTCCTAATAGCTTTGCCAACTTCTTTTCAAACAATCTTGTTGACCCTAACAACAAAATAAAGATAAAAAGCAACTCCGCTTATTTTCCATCGTTTTGTAGACTAACTGTTACACAACAATGCCTTAAATACAGAGGACCAGTTGTCTGAATCAAAATTCCATTAAAAATTAAAGAATTAAAAACTTACAAAAAATTTCGAAAAGAGCTGAAACGTCATATCTTACACTCTTAGTACGTGGCCTCCATAGATCTACTATACTTTTTGTTGTTGCTTTATGTCATATAAATTAGTGTTCTATGGTTTCTGCTGGTTTTCTTTGTTGTTGCAGATTTGAAAGTACATCCGAATCTAATTCTAAAACCAAGCATAAGAAGAGTGGCAAGAACCTCGAAATCAATTAAACTATGCTTTGATTTTTTGATTCTATTTAATCAGAGTTTTGACAAGTGATAATTTTCTTGTGTATTGATACATCCTACCAACTTAGAGTTATACCCAGCACCAGTTACTGAAATGGTCTTTGACCAGGGCTGCGAACTCGAAGCATTTTTAATCGAGTTCAAGTTCGAGTTCGAGTTCACAAAAAAAATGCAAGTCCGAGTTCGAGTTCTTTAAATTTTAATTGTTTGAGTTCGAGTTCGAGTTCACAAAAAAATTGCAAGTTCAAGTTCGAGTTTGGTTTTAATTAATTTAATTAATTATTTTACACGTATCAGAATTTCTAGCCTGGTTAAGCACGAAGTTATTACAATTTACAACATTCTGGGGCGTACATTAATTAATTTATTCTACACGTATCAGATTTTCTATCCTGGTTAAGAACAAAGTTATTACAATTTACAACATTCTGCAGCGTACGTTAATTAAATTATTTTACGCATATCAGAATTTCTTGTCTGGTTAAGTACGAAGTTTTTATAATTTACAACATTCGTAGGCGTACGTTAATTTATTTTACATATATCAGATTTTCTAGCCTGGTAAATGCAAATTATTTTGTTGCCCCCTGGCCACGATTAAAGTGAAGTGACGGTTTCAATTCCATTCTATATAGACAAATGTCACATGAAGTCCCATGATTTCAGGTTATGTGTGTCTTGTGCAATCTTATGGCCATCCCGCGATCCCGTGACAGTGGCGTAAATCAAATTTATAAGAAGAATCGTAAGTTGTCGTACCAATTCGAAGGATCCAATCACATTGTCAGTTCACCTAACAATGGCAACGCTGTCAACTAACTTTTATTTAACATACAAAGACAATAAACTATTTAACATTTATTAACTGTGACAGAACAATTGTTGTTAAATTTAGAATTTACACGAATCATCAACCCTATTACGACTGGGGGAGGGGGCGGAAAAGTACTACACCTAACTAATTTAACAAGCCGTACAACAATTAAAAATTAAATATTTACTTTGGAAAACGTTAACAAAATTTTAATAAACAAGTATTTTATTAATGAATTGGCGTACTTCACCAAAAGAAGAAAACATTCGAAATAAAAAAGATTTCTGTAAAATTAAAAAAATCGCTGTGATCAAAAGCAATCAACTCTAAACAAATTAGTCAAGTCGAAATACTTTTTTAATAGTGAAAAAAATTAAGGTGAGTTTTCTGCGATTTGGAACTACAAACATAATTTTTTGTGTAATAATTTGCCTTTTTTTTTATGTATGAAGTTTCTTGCCTAAATTGTTTACAAAAGTAAGTGAATTTAAAAAATCATTTGATAAATCGCAAAGATCGAAGCGTTGTAAACACTAATAAAACCAGCTTTTAGCAGATTTGCGGGGGTGAAGAATTTCTTTCTCTGAAACAGTAATAATCTTGCCAAGTGGATTTCAACTGCCACCATTTCTACTTCTAATTTTGCGGATTAATGACGTTCGACAAACAGCCGAAGTCATTGATTCTCTCAAATCGCTCTCTTCGTTTTCCAAGCCAATTTACGAAAATTGACCACTTTTTTAAAACTCGCTTTTTTAATTCCAAATAATGTTTAAATGCCACATTTAAGTATTTATATTATTATAAAAGACTATGAAATTTCTTGTCTATGCAAACTTGAATGACAATTGTAGCGTTAGTAATTGTCGAGAAAAAGCAAGAAAAGAGCGCGGGCATTTAACCCTCCCCCCAGTCGTACAAAGTTTCCAAAAATCCCAGTCGGAATAGAGTTAAGAGGATAATTCAACCGTGAAAAACTGAGCACATGATAAAATTGCTTTGTCATCAACGTTACCAATTTTAATCTATTATTTAACAAAATAAAAGAGGGTAGCAAATTTGGGCACCTTTGCTGAGAAATGTTATAGTCAAATTTACTTATTAAATGAACTCAAACTCGACAAACTTTCTTCAAGTTCGCGTTAAAGTTCGAGTTCAGAAATTTTTATTTTTCGAGTTCGAGTTCGAGTTTGTCAAAAATTGCCGAGTTCTTCGAGTTCGAGTTCGAGTTCGCAGCCCTGTCTTTGACCCACGGTAGGATTTTTTTGGTGGGTTTCTTTGCCTGCCCGACCCTTCGGAGTCACTAGTGCTTGCACTCCCACCCTTGATTAAGCAATGCACCCTTGACTTGTGACCTTTAGAAATGTATTGTTGCTTTTTATACTTTTTTTTCTTTTTTCTTTGTAAACGTACTTTTAAATTTTGAATGTTAAGACACAGGTACGGTGACCATGCACAATTTTTTGTGCATGTTATAACGTATATCGTTTAGTTGCCGTCTCCCTATTTGCAACCTTTGCTCTATTTTGTCTTCAATTATTGTCAATTGTTTCTTTTGGGTGCGAATAAAAACAAACTACTACTACTACTACATATAAAGTATTTAGGTTCTGCATATCGTGTACGACAGGCATGTCAAACTCGCCCGCTATGTGGGCCAGAGTTGTAAACGGGCCGACAATTCAAGCCCGAAAAAGCCCGAAAATTAAATTTAATCAAAAACACGTTTGAGTTTTGTGTTTTTGTGTCTTTGATTCAACATTTTTGTGTTTTTCATTGAATCACTGGAACTTCCAGTGTTGCAACAGTGAAACTCTGCATCGGTGAAATTTTAGCCTAAAATTTTGCTTCTGGCCGCAATCTGGTTACAAAAGAAATAGAAGGCCAATAAAAAAAAGTCTTCATTTGTATTGTTTGGCTGATCCCGGTTATTCTTTTAAATTTTACGTTGAAATCAAGGTGAGGACCAAAGAAAAGGTCTTCACTTAATTGGTTGGTTAATTTCGCTTGAAAAATCAAGTTCTTGCTAATAAACCTTGTCACTTTAATTATTTAAATTTAGTTCTGAATTTATGATTAATTTGATTTCGTATTGAGCATCTGATCAAAACATTCGTTGAAAGACTTGGCGGGCCGCGAGTTTGAAATGCCTGGTGTACCGAAACTAGCCTGGAAGACAACTGATCACCAAAACTTTACGTAATGGGAATTACAATTAAAATTTTTAAGCTTTCTGGTCGCAGCCCATAAAAAAACATACTTTTCCTCTGTTATAGAGTGTGTTTACGTTGCTGTTGCGGAGCATGGATAAATGTATTTTAAAAAGTTTCGCGGCACACTTAGAAATCTCTCAGGGCACAGTAGTGTGCCGCGGCACACAGTTTGAGAAACACTGCTCTAAAATATGGAACAATTTGCCGAATAATATAAAAGCTGAAAAAAGACCAAAATTTTTTAATAAGTTAGTTTATGACCATTTTTTAAATCATTACAGAACTTAAACCAAATTTTACTTAGGCTATTTCCACTTTTATTTTTTTAATTCTTTTTGTTTTTGTACTACTATATTTATCATATATTTTACTAGTATTTTAACATTGACACTTCTTTCACACATATCATAATACTGCACAATTTATTTTTTCAATCGATATTCTTCACGTTCTATTTTTAGTTATTTTGAGTTATTTTTATCAATTTATTTACAATTGGCTAATTTACTTGACTTTTCAACGATTAATTGCCTATGTAAACCCTTCTTAAGACATAAAAGGGAAAAGAAAAAAAAATTTTGTGTGAACAAAACGTTCTGGACAAATTATGCATTTTTTCCCCGCCTTATTTTGAAATCACATTCATACGGGGGTAGTGATTAAATGACAATTGTCTCTTCCTACCTCCCGTATCACGCTTTTGTATTGTGTTGTTTTGTTTTGCAATTGTATTCACTTGTTTTGTTATTTTTTGCATTTTTTCATTGGCAGCATTTTTTGCAATGTTTGAGATAATTTATTGTTTTTCTTTTTTTAAAGAAAATTGTGATTTGTGATGCAAATAAAATAAATTTCTCTCAATTTTCTCTCTCCAGAAAGCATAAAAATGGAGAAACTAAACCTACAAAAGTTTTCATGGATGAACATAGATAAATTTAAAATGGAGTTGATTGAATTTTAGAGTAGCTCAATTTGGAAACAAAAGTTTATTGATCTTAGAATTCACTTGGAAAACATTGAAAAAAGGCGATTAGAGACGTGAATACTTGAGAGAAATGCAGAAAACAAACTATTGCTGGTTTGGAATGCCATTTCTAAAAATGTTTCGTGCTTAAAAAGCTTTGCAACAGCATTACTCTCTATGTTTTATTTACACATGCTTGTGAATCTTTGTTCTCAGTTATGAACTTTATCAAGTCCCTTAATAGGAGTAGCTTGACTGATGAAACTAGTAGTTCGTGTATATCTCTGAAGGTCACAAAATATAAAACCAATGTAAAATCCCTGTCAGCGGTAATGCAGCAGCAGAAGTCTCACTTATATAGTAAAAAAAAAGTAATCAAAGTTTTTTGCCAGACTGATATTTTCTTTGAAAAGTCACTTAACCTTGTTTAAAATTTATTGTGCATGTTTTATTTTCAAAAAGGCAAAACATTGTTTTTGTTTGGGCGTTGTTTTCATGGTGAATAAATGTAATTTTGGTTATACTATGCTTTAAGAGTTTGGGTGAATTTTTATTATTTCTTCAAGGCTCTTCACATACACCTTTAAGGATGTCAAGTAGTATGTTCTCACAAATTTAGGTTGGCACGTGGAAAAATTATATTAGATGTTTAGCCAATTTTGGCACGCAAACCAAAAAAGGTTGCCCACCCCTGACATAGAAAATAAGGAAATAATGGGAAGGTACGGTGCTGGAACAAAAAATAAGGAAAGATCAATGGTTGTGGATTTTGCAAAAAGGATGGATTTGGCAATTGTCAATACTTATTTCAAGAAGAAAGATGAACACATGATGACGTATAAAAGTGGCAAAAAAAGTACCCAAGTAGATTATTTGATGTTTAGAAGGAGGAATTTGAAGGAAATGTGTGATTGTAAGGTAATAGTGAATGAGTGTGTCGCCAAGCAGCATCGTAAGGTGGTATGCAAAATGGCTTTTATGGTGAATAAAAAAAAAACAAAAAAAGTAAAGCCAAAGATACGATGTTGGAAACTGAGGGAGACAAGCTGTCCAGAAGCGTTTAGACAAGAGGTGACCAGGATTCTGGGAGGCAAGGATGATTACTTAATGAGTGGGACAAAACAGCAAAAATGCTAAGAAAAACAGCTGAAACTGTACTAGGAGTGACATTTGGGAAACGAAAAGAAGACAAGGAGACATGGTGGTGGAATGATAAAGTTCAGGAGAGCATAAAAGAAAAGAAAAAGGCAAAGAAAGCAAGGGACAAAATAAGAGATGAAAATACTAAAAAGATCTGTCGTGATTCGTGTATGCCGAATGCGTGGTTGCGGCATGCTCGGCTTATGCTTTGTTTTATCGGTCGTGCCCCGCTTCTCATGATATTCATCTTGTGAAATTATGTGTGAAGGCGTTTCTATGTCTCACGGTTGGTGATGTGTGCATTCAGTCATGCTCACTATATATAGTAACGTGGCTGTACGATTTAGGAGACAGGTGACGAAATAATACATAACGTGATAGCGCTATAATAAATAAAGTTTATTTGATATAAGTTTTGGTTGTACTATGTTAGGGTTAGTTTAAAACCAAATTCCTAATCCTAACAGATCTACAAAGAAAAAAAGAGTAAGGCAAAGAATGAAGTCGCGATGGCGAAGGGACGTGCGTATGACAATTTGTACGCTAGATTGAAAACAAAAGAAGGTGAAAAGGAGTTGTACAGATTGGCTAGGCAGAGAGACAGAGCAGGGAAAGATGTAGCCTACAGCACTTGAGGGTTATAAAGAATGAAAACGGTAATGTTATGGTAAATTCGGAGGCAGGGTTAAAGAGATGGAAGGAGTACTTTGAGAAACTGATGAACCAGGAAAATGACAGAAACCCTAGGACAGAGGAAGCAGAAGTGGTTAGCAAAGAGGTAAATTGTGTCAGTAGAGAAGAAGTGAAGAACGCAATAAGAAGGATGAAAAAAGGTAAAGCAGTTGGGCCAGATGAGTTACCAATAGAAGTTTGGAAGTGCATGGGAGAAATGGAAATAAAATTTTTGACCAGACTGTTCAACAGACTATTAATGGGCAAACGGATGCCAGAAGAATGGAGAAGAAGTGTGCTTATCTCAATATATACAAACAAAAGGGACGCACAGTGCTGTGAAAACTACAGAGGAATAAAGCTAATTAGCCACACAATGAAGGTATGGGAAATAATTATTGAAACCAGGCTAAGGTATAGAGTAGAGATCAGCAAACAGCAATATGGATTTATGCCAGGAAAGGGAACCACCGATGCCATGTTTGCCTTAAGAATGTTGATGGAAAAGTACAGGGAATGTCAAAAAGAGCTACATTGTGTATTTGTGGACCTAGAGAAAGCTTACGACAGGGTTCCACGGGAAGAGCTGTGGTACTGCATGAGAAAATCCGGAATAATGGAATTGTATGTGCGACTTGTACAGGATATGTATAAGGGAAGCGAAACGGTGGTGAGGTGTGCAGCAGAAACTACAGAAAGTTTCAAGGTCAAGGTTGCACTGCACCAGGGATCAGCGTTAAATCCGTTCCTGTTTGCAATGATGATGTACAGGCTAACGGATGAAGTAAGGAGAGAACCACCAAGGACGATGCTGCTTGCTGATGATATTGTGATTTGAGAAGAGACCAGGGAAGAAGTGGAATTAGAATCCTGGAAGTATGCATTGGAAAGAAGAGGGATGAAAGTAAGTACGTCAAAGACCGAATATCTGTGCATAAATGGAGGAAATGATGACGAAACAGTAGAGACAGAGGATACAAAAGTGCCAAGAGTAAAGAAATTTAAGTATTCGGGATCAACGGTGCAAGAAAGTGGTGGTTGTGAAAGAGAGGTAAAGAAGAGAGTACAGGCAGGATGGAACGGATGAAAAAGAGTATCGGGAGTAATCTGCGACAGGAGGTTACCAGCTAGAGTAAAAGATAAAAGTGTACAGTTCAGTGGTAAGACAAGCAATGGCGTATTGACTTGAGACAGTGGTAGTCGCAAAGAAACAAATAAAAGAGATGGAAGTCGCAGAGATGAAAATGTTGAGGTTTTCTAAGGAAGTGACGAGAAAAGACAAGATTAGAAACGAATACATCAGTAGTACCGTTAAGGTAGAACGGTAAGGAATGAAGATGAGGGAGGGCATGCTGAGGTGGTACGGACATGTTATAAGGAGAGACCAAGAGTATGTAGGAAGAAAGATGATGGAAATGGAAGTACTGGGAAAAAGGAAAAGAGGAAGACCAAAGAGAAGATTTTTAGATGTAGTGAAAAAAGATATGGGGGAAGTTGGTGTGAAGGAGACGGATGTTGAAGACAGGAAGGTTTGGAGAATGATGATACGCTGTGGCTACTCCTGACTGAAGGGAAAAGCCGAAAGGAGAAAAAGAATAAGAGTTTCATTATGGGAAATAATTAAGCAAGAAGATTGATAAGGTAATTTCAAATTGCTTGCCAAGACCACCAAGCCGGACAAAGTGCCGTTAACTGTCTTTCGCAAGGACACAATAGAATGGCACGAGTAGGTTTTGAACCAAAACAATGTTAATCACAATCCCGGTGCACAATCCTCGACTAGGCTGCCGACAATTATAAAATAAAAACTATCAAATTTTAGACATATAGATAAAGTTAAGTAAATACTGGTATGCGAGAAGAGGTTCAGAAATCGGATCAGGGATAGCGTAAAACCTATTAGTCTTTTTAAACTGCATCCATTTCTCACGGCACAGCATCAGCAAGGAAAAAAAGTAGCTTTAAATCTCTTATTAAAATTGCGTATACGACATTAAAGTAAGATTTTACTACATTTCACGACAATAACATTTTTTATTACTTTTTTTTAGTAGCCTTATTTTTTGAAGTATCAATTAAAATTTTTACGATTCTTTTTTCACTTCTTACAAAACTCTAAAACTTGCAAAACCGCAATAGTTTGTGAATTTATTTATAGACTAATCTATGACCAGGCTATGGGCAATGCTCAGACAATTGCCATAAAATTAACTTAATTTCGCTTGAGAAAATTTCTAATGTAAATTGTTGGGCGCATAACTTAATTTTAAAGTATTGTAACGCGCATTTTTTAACGTACAAAATGCAATTTATCAGCCCCTGTCCGTGACCCTTGAAATAACTCTGCCAACTTTTTAAAAAAAAGAGCTTTGCCGACTATATCAAGTTTTGATTTCTTTAGAGAAAAAATAGCTCTGCCAACTTTATAAAGTTTTAATTTTTAATTTAAAGACAAACTAATTGAAATTTATGGGCATTTTGTAAACATTTTCCATTACGGAAATTCATAAATTGCTGAAGACTTAAGACTTAAGACTTAAACTTAACGTCTGATTTTACTTTTTGCTATTGTGATATTAACTGAAATAAGTTAAATAAAGAAACAATAATTTGAGCTTTATAATATTTTAGTAATTATTTTAATTTAATTTAGCAATGTTGTTTAAATTTCTATGATGAATATTACCAGTACAGTTGAAACCGTTTCCGGTCAATCCTCGGTCACAAATACAAGTGTAGTTCAATGCTGTTCTGTGACAGGTAGCGTTTGGACTACAAGAATGGGATCCATTTACACATTCATCAACTCCTAATAATAGACATTCAATCATTAACTTCATGTAACAAAAAGAAAAAAGTTTTTTTAATTTTTTTTAACATTTGAATTTTTTTGTGTCACTTTGTGTACAATTACTACCAATTGTGACGCTTTTATATTGTTTAACATCAATTTAATATTTAATTAATTGCAAAAATCATTTGAAAAATTAAATAGCTAAACATTTTTTTAATGAAAGCTTTTAGGCTATTTATCATCAGTGTCCAAAAATTACGACTTATTAGGTTTAATAATTATAAGTTATTTAAACTACTTTAAATTTTGCAATTCTGATTTAAAACCTTTTAAATATCGTCAGCTGAATATGGCCATTTTTTTATAAAAAAACTTACAATGAAAACATAGCCTACGACTTTCAAAGTAGAAGTTCAGAAAAAACAAGATCTAGTTAAATATTTTATATTAGCCTACACTTAGCCCACCCCGTCCAAAAGGCAAAAGCGTTTACGTTGTGGGAACTGTAAGTAGACAATTCAAATCATAAATAGTCAAAGCCGATCTTGCCAAAATGAAAAATCATCCACCTTTTCCAATGTTCATCTGCAACTGCTAATAGGTAATCTCTGCAATTATCTCAGCCTTCTTCCCGAATTGCCAAGATATTGCGGTCTCGTTGAAGTTTAATAAAGATATGACTAAAATTTCGAACTGCTTGCCGAGACCCAAAGCAGAGCAAAGTGCGTTAAGTGTCTTTCTCAAGGACACAACAGAATGGCGAGAGTAGGTTTTGAAGCGAGACCATGTCAATTACAATCCCGGCGCTCTAACCACTCGACAACTCTTAATACGTATTAATGCAAAAACCAAATTATTCAAAGATAGAAAAGTATGGTACTACAACATTTATAATAGTATTAAATTATTATTTATTTATTGATTAATTTCAGCTAGTAACCGTAGAAGATGAAGGCTACAAGAGTACTTTATCAAAAGGCAATGAGCACATATTTGCTATAGGCTATTTTAATTTTTCCCATGTAATCAAATGGGAAAAACTCTCAAAACATATTTACAAAAATTAACTGAAATTGATTATGTTGTGATGTTTATATAATTACTAACAAGAATATAAATACGCACTAAAAACAAACAAACAAAATGCAACTATATTATTTGAAACAAGAATGTAAGTATTTTATTCTTTTCTACTAAATATGTTGACAGGGACGCGTAAATTGTTAATATTTGTAAATTAAACTCACAAAATAGTTTGGTCGTCTGCCTAATTTTGGTTTTAATTTAAACTATGTAAAATTGGATTTAAATGAATTTTAAAAGCAAAATTATTGAGAACTACAGTGCAGACTAAAATATGGTAAAAATTTTTTTTTTTATATAATAACTACAGTTTAGGCTACGATTACAAGCAAAGTCCAGATTAATAATTGCGAGAAATTAGTTTTCATTACAAAACTAACAGATTGTAAAATTTAAACTAGTTTTATAGTACCAACTCAAATTCAAATCACCGAAGTAAGCTATCAGCTTCATGATTTAGCGTTTAAAACAAATTAGATAAAGCCAAAGCTAGCTCGGGTTAGTAACGGTTGCCATGTCGACTGCTTAGCTGGAAAAAGATCTATCATCCAAATAAAATAATCCGTCGTTCATTGTTAATGTTTGTATTTATTAGTAAGAATTATTTTCTCAACTATGCCGTTTCGTGCCAGTAGCAGACTATAATAGTTGTAAATTTTGACATTTTGTAGATTTAAATTTAGTTTTGTTTTTGAAGCCTAAAAAGTGTCAAAAAGGCTTAAGTGTACATTAATAACGATCTCCAAAAACAATTTCCAAAAAGACGACTAATTGCTTGCAAAATAATTGGCACGAAGAACTAGGTTTTTGTAGCTTGAAAGTAAATATTTTAGCTTTTAATATTTTTTTATTTTCTTTTTTAAAAGCTTGATTTCTTTTTTAAAAGAAAGATTTTAAAAGCTTGATTATTTTTTTTATTTCCTTTTTTAAAAGCTCGATTTCTTTGACTTTTTATCAAATTTTAATGCAATGAATTATTTCGACATGTTATCAGTTCCAAATTTACAGCGGATTTTCTACTTGTAATTGTAATTACATATACCTGATGAGATTAAACAAGATCGAAACAGGCGCTTGTCGTATATTATTACAATGTTGCATTTAAATTGAAATTGTGAATATTATGTTTCATTGATTAGGTGCCTTCACCAATAAGGCATTTAGATCCGTGTTAAACCAAATAATTTTGTATACTTTTTTAAAAGCTATTTAAATTACCATTGAACACCTTTTGAAGGTCTTTTGCCCAATATATCCTTAATAGATGCCGTCAATTTAACCTTATTCTCCTTAAAGGCCAGGCTTCAGAGCCCGGCCTTAACAAAAAACGTTTATATTACATTATTATTTTTGGATAAAATTTTAGAATTTTTTGAGTTTTCTAAATTTCAAATCCTGAATAAGATGGCACTATTTTTAGTTGGTTTCGACCAAAAGTTAACGACTAAAGTAGACGTTTTTTTTTATAAAATTTGTATATTTTTGGTATGTATATAAGGCGCATCATTTTATATAATAATTTAACCTTTCTTGGCATCACTGGGCTTTGACTTTACTGTGGCTTAAAAACCTCAAGTAAAAGATTAACCACAAGGTTGAAATAGGTGAGCCTTTTTTATTTCCCAGCATTGCTTCACTGCACTAATAAAACACAAAAGATAAAAACAATGCTGTCTGCAGTTACATTTATATCATAAGCAGAGTGCAACTGCCATTCGTCCTTGTTAGGTGGTGTCGGTCATCTTTAATTCAACCAATCATCGTTTGTTGCCTTATTGTTTACTGCAATCACCAGCACTTCAATTTTCACCCACAATGACAGTTAATTGTTTGATTTGCACTAAACGCATCAGGTTTTCTTTTAGTACCACTTTGGACGTCGAATGGATTGCTTAACTCAAATTTATTAACGTGGGCAGTTGAATTGTAGCTAGTTTAGGTTTCGGAAGTATTTTACTTATATTTTAATGCGCTAGTTAATTAGCTAGATTAGGGTTAGGATTGTGTTTGTACTTATGAATGTATTTAGAGTTATGTGTATTTATTATTTCTTTGGATTCTATTTGAATAAGATTTAAATTAACGTCGTTTGTTTAATAAGCTATAAATTTTGTTTTAAACGACGCCTATCATTTCTGGATCAACAAATAAAAGCAAAACAAGATCTGTGAAGTGTTGGAGTCCGTTTGACATACGATAGCACTTCATAGATCTTGTTTTGCTTTTATTTGTTGATCCAGAAATGATAGACGTCGTTTAAAACAAAATTTATAGCTTATTAAACAAACGACGTTAATTTAAATCTTATTCAAATAGAATCCAAAGAAATAATAAATACACATAACTCTAAATACATTCATAAGTACAAACACAATCCTAACCCTAATCTAGCTAATTAACTAGCGCATTAAAATATAAGTAAAATACTTCCTAAACCTAAACTAGCTACAATTCAACTGCCCACGTTAATAAATTTGAGTTAAGCAATCTATTCAACGTCCAAAGTGGTACTAAAAGAAAACCTGATGCGCTTAGTGCAAATCAAACAATTAACTGTCATTGTGCGAGAAAATTAAAGCGCTCTAGGTAATTATGGTGAACAAAAAGGCAACAAACGTTGATTGGTTGAATTAAAGATGACCGGCACCACCTAACGAGAACGAATGGCAGTTACACAGAGCGTGGAATTTTAATTTCACATTTTTATTAATTATTATTATGTAACATTATTTTTATCGATTCATTGTTTTTGCGTGAGTACGAGAATTATGTCGATTGTCAAACGTTGACGTGTCAGAGACGATAAAGTATTTATTTCACCTAAACTGGCAATTTCATTTTTAAGTTTTTAGGGCATTGATTTAATACAGTCTCACAGCTTTTCAATGTAAGATTTCGAAAAAGAACAAAAAGAAATAAAAACAAAAAGTTCCTTGAGATTGTTTTTTTTTATTAAAAGCCAAAAAAGATGACACTTCACGTTGCATGTTTGAACGTCAATTACGAGAGGTTCTAGTTCCTCCATCCAATTTCGAATGCGACACCGTCCGAGAGATGCTACATACATTGAGCATTACATGGAACCCGCGATCAGACGGTTTTGGATGAAAAAAGGTGATCGCTTAATGTTTTGCTTTCGGCATCTTTAAAGACTATTTTCACGCATCAAATGCCGGGGCGACTTGTAGACTCAGAATGGCGTTCTGGTGCCAAAACATAACATAAACCTTTTTCGTCTATAATCTTCTATTCACAGCTAAGTACTACGCACATATTCGCCTTAGTGACAATGTCGTGAATGACGCTTTGCGCGTTGTTACTGATTGTCTGGGTCCCTTTCTAACAAAAAACTAGCTAATTTTTGGAATAATACAGCTATTTCACTTTCACCGACTAAAAGCAACAATTCCCTTGGTTAGCTGTGCACTCAGGACCCGTATCATTTATAACTTGGTCCATTAGGTCATGAGAGACTTAAATCCAGACGTCCGTTTGAGCTTCGCGAAAACAACCAAGCCGAACGTGTTATATACACTGCCCAGTAGAAAAATAATATATGGAATACGGAGTGCTCTTGTGAAAATACATCTAAAAGCCCGTGCTTACTAGTGGCCAGTACCAGACCTTATGCCTTTTTTAATGGGTTTGGTCTAGTTTAATTGTCTGTGGAAAGGTATTGGGCGGTTCTATTTTTTTATGCAAAATAGGGTCTCGCTCCTATTCTATTATTACATGTACAAAAAGATATTAAGCGGTTCTATTCTTTTATGCATAATTGGGGTCGTTGTACTAAGGGTACCCCACACAGAACGGTATGAAACTTGCCTTGTTTGACCTAATGCTAAAAGAACGCTTTTATGGCTTATCATTTTTGTTTGACAAAAAATTAAGCACCTCTCGAAGAACACTATTTTTGTTCCAGTGATTCTCTTTATAATGCTTAAACATATATACCAGAAATTTGAGCTTCGAAATTTAACTGGAAGAAATGCTGTTGCTTGTGTTGCAAAAATAAAGTTGATACAAGCAAAAAAAATTGCGAAAGAAGAATAAAACAAATAACGGATTAGTATGAACAAATGGTTGTTCAATGCAATTGCGGGATTTCTTTCAAATTTGTGCTTTATGCTTTGGATGCAGTATTTGACTGTTCAAGCATATCATCATAAAACTTATTTGCATGTTCATACAAATAATATTTATTTGTATGTTCATGCATGTTCATGCATTTTCATGCAAGCAAGTTTGAACAGTAGTCTACAATTAAAAAATTTTCACTTTTTTTAACGTCCTTTTTGATTAAAACAATTCAATGGCGCCTTATTTATATATAGTTATATAATTAATTCAAGTTTATTGTAAAACAAAAAGAAACATAAAGTTGATAGCAAGAAGACACTAAATAATGATACCTATGGTAACATTATTAAACAATGACTGTTTATTTTTTATTTTATTTTTTATTTTTGTAAAAAATGTATTTTAATTTTTTATGTCATTTAAAAAAAGTACTACACTAATTGCACAAGTCATTTAATTTGGTAAATTCTAATAATCAGGCATAGTTACAAGCTTCCCAGGGGTTCTTCATTGTTTGTAATTGCCGTGCGCGTTTAGGCAACTCATACGTCCCATTTATAATAAAACTTAAAATTCTTATATCAGCAAATCTGTTGTAATCACATTTCACGCTTGTTAAAACAGTGCCTAAGCGTAAAAATTAAAATGACCTTGCAAAAGTTTAATTTTTTATAGGTTTTCAGATAAATTAAAAAAAAAATTTTTAAATCTAACAAAAACTAAAAGAATGATTTTTATTCTGTTTAAATTTCGAAACAACATTTTTAGTAGTTTATAAATTATAAGAAATCAAATTTTATTGGGCTTTTGTAGCCCACGTAAAAGATTCAATAGCTCAAAAAAATTTATGAAGAATAAGGTTAAAACTCAAATAATATATCAATAAATTTTTCTGTCAAAAATTTATACGAAAACATTGATATATTTAGTTATAGCTTTTCAATAATGGTCTATGGTACAGATCTTGTGAAGTGCACCAAACTGTAAACTACAACAAAAATACACCAAAAATTGTTACAAAGAATTAACAAAAATTAAGTGAAATTTATTAAATAATACGGGTTGACTAAAATAAGATTGGAGATACAAAAAGTTACATAGAATATACAAAAGTACTAGAAAAAACTGGATATTATATTATTTAAAAGAAAAGTCGTAATAAATTTATTCATTTTACAAAAATGTTGACCAAGCATAAATGGTTAAAACCTATTATTTGCCAGCTAGATTAAGAACATATGCTTACATTAACCCATATATGCCTAGCGTCCTATATGTAGGACACCTACTTAAATGCGTATAAAAACTTTTTGCGTCAACATATCAAAATTCCTTAAACTGAATATGAAATATAAAGCAAATTTACTACAAGATTTTTGCATATTTTAGACGTGTTGTTTAGTTTTTCAGAAATTATACCGATTTGAATATGACCAATTTCTCGATTTCGCATTTTGCTTAGGGCGCTTTGAAACAATGTGCTGTAACTGCGCGCTATACAAAATATTTTCTCATAGCTATACCTTTATTGGAATTGCTATGTATCTAACCTTTCACAGCAAAAGTTTCCAACTGAAGCAATTTCAGACGCTTCGGTAATTTTGTTTGAAGTTTTAGCGTCCTACATATAGGAGGCCAGGGACAAACGGTAGCAAAATAGCAGAAAAGAGCGTTTATTTATGTGAGCGGATTAGTCATTTCCAGACTGCGCTGTAGTTATAAGTACTTTAGTAAAACGCCCAGGATGGTAAATGTTGAAGCAATGTAATAGTAATGCAGACATGTGCAACCAGTGGCCCGTGGGCCGCACTGCGGCCCGCGTGGTTCTCAGCAAAATGTTAGAAGTGTATACTAGCCATCACTTTTTGATGCACTTTACATCAAAGCAAGGGAAATTTTCGTGCGCTGTGTACAGCAATGTTGCGCTTTGTGATGCAAGAATGCTGCTTTGCAATAATTTCGCAATTCGAGATTAGCACTTAGAAGAAGCTGTGTGGCATTGTACAGTACCGTAGTTGATACTTGATGGAGTTGTTTGTGCTACATAGATAGTCTACTGTTGGATTTGGTTTTAGCTTAAGTAGTTGACATCATTTGCTAGTTCTTTTACTTATGTTATTTGTTGTTGCAGGTGTTAATTTCCACTTCTTTGCAGTTGATAAAAAGCTATAATTTTTAACAGTAATTTAGTCTTTAGCTTACATCCAATTATATGATGAGTAAAAAGCGAAAAATTAACAATGAAGGGCGGTTGTTTAATGACGAATGGTTTGTAAAATATTTTGTTACTCAACAAAATACAAATGCCATTTGCCTGATTTGCCAAAACAAGATTGCTTGTCTAAAAGAATTTAATATTAGGCGACCCTACCACTCCCTGCACTCGAAACAATATGATGGAATTTTAGGCCAACTGCGAGTAGACAAAGCCAATAAGTTGAAAAGGTCGCTACAGGAACAACAAAAAATGATTTTGGTTTATAAAGATGACTCTCAAATTACCACTGAATTGAGCTATAAAATTAGTGAAGCAATAGCAGAGAAAGAAAAAGCTTTCAGTGACGGCGAATTTGTCAAACACTGTCTAATGATATTTACTGAACGGGTATGCCCTGAAAAAACTATTTAATTGAACAGATTAGCTTATCGAGATTCACTGTCGGACGTAGAACGGATGCTCTTTCAAGTCATCTTGTAGATATTTTAGCTGAGAATGCAAGCAAATTTTCATATTAGGGCTTAGCAGTGGATGAAAGCACCGATATCACCGATACGGCTCAGTTGGTTGTTTTTATACGTGGAGTAACTGATGAATTTCAAATCAAAGAAGAATCTTTGGACCTAGCAAGCATGAAGTCAACGACAACTGGAGAGGATTTGACCCAGGAGGTTTTGAAAATGACAAAAAATGTCAATTGGATCCAAAGAAACTGACAGGACTCACAACAGATGGTGTTCCTGCCATGGTAGGAAAACATAAAGGATTTTGTAAAACATTTTTGGAAGCATTTGGAGCACAAAAAGTTGTTTTGAACCATTGCATTATCCATCAGGAAAATTTGTGCAATAAATACTGGATAGCATTGATATCATGAAAGAAGTTGTTCACTGTGTCAATTACATTTGTTCTCGAGGATTAAACCACAGGCAGTTTAAGGTTTTTTTGAAAGAACTGGATTGCGATTACCCGGATGTTAGTTATTTTTCGTCTGTTCGTTGGTTAAGCAGGGCCGACACTTTAAAAAAATTTTGAAATTTGAGAAATGAGATCAAATGTTTCATGAAAACTAAAAATCAAAATGTCTGTTTTTTAAAAGATATAAAGTGGTTAAATGACTTGGCATTCCTTTCCGATGTAACGCAACACCTAGCACAATTAAATGGGCAACTACAAGAAAGGAATCAACTGGCAAATAAAATGTTTGAACACATTACATCATTCCAGAGGAAACTGGTTCTTTTTAAAAATCAATTTAGCAACTCTGTGCTTACACACTTTCCATGTTTGAAAATGCAACATGACGAAGGACAAGATATCAATTACCAAAAATATGGCACTATGATAGAAAAATTGTCTGCTGTCTTTGATACTTGCTTCTTGGATTTTCGACAACTTGAAAGTGATTTTAATATTTTTTCCAACCCATTTAACACAGCTGTAGATCAAAGCCCTGATCGACTTCAACTTGAACTGATTGATTTGCAGTCAGACAATGACATGAAAACAGCCTTTGATGAAAACAATTTGGTGAACTTTTATAAAAACTATGTTAGGGGGAAGCATCAGAATCTTGTCGACCATGCCTTGAAAACCATTTCACTTTTTGGAAGCACATATTGCTGCGAGCAATTTTTCTCTAAGATAAAGTATTGCAAAGGAAAGCAAAGAGGCCAACTATCGGACCAACATTTGAAAAGTCAACTTCGAGTTGCTTGTAGTTCTGTGAAAGCAAATATTCCAAAGGTTTGCAAAAATCTGCAACAGCAAAAATCACATTAATCTGTGATTAAATACATTTGACTGAATTTAATTTCCTCATCTTCCATCGACAATTATTTACAGTTTTTCAATAAACTGTCGCACAAAAGTGTAGTGGACTGCATTAAATCTATTTCTTGACTACATATACTACTTTCATAGGAAAGTAGTTTTATGATATTTATTTCTTTTCTGAAAAAAATTCATGCGGCCCGCGTTATCATTCAAAATTTTGTATTTGGCCCTCCAGTGAAAAAGGTTGCACATACCTGTAGTAATGCAAAGTAGAAATTGATTTTCTATTTTTGTTAGACGCAAGACAGATTTTTCAAGTTTATAATAACCACGTTATTAGGTACTACTTTTTTGTTATCGCTACCAGATTGATTGCAATATAAAAAATAGCTCTCATATAGGCAGGGCAATTAGTTTCAAAAATAGGAGAAATTCGACACATAAAGTTTTATTGAAAAAATTTATTTAAATGTCTACTTTGTATTCGTATGACGCTTTGAATATGTTTAGAAAAATGAAACCTTTTTGTTGCTACGGAAATAAAAATAAGAATACAACTCCTGCTACTTTGTGCAGTATTTTAAATTTGGCTGAGAACGATGCTCTGTCACATAAAAACGAGGGTGATCAGATTAAAATTACCGTGCTTCCTCCCACCAATGCTACTGGCAACATTACATACAAAGAGTCTGGCGATGAAAACGGTTCGGGAACGATCAATAATTTAACAGGAAGTATGCTGGTAGCCTCTGCTAAGCTTGATCATAAAAGGAGCACAACGACCGAAGATAACAATGAACCGGCAAAAAAGAAACCGAAACAGAAAGCCAAAAAACCAAAGCGAAACTGGGTAAACACCGACTTGGCCAGTGACCAGGCTCCGTGGATACCTGCTAATGCTCGAAATAAACAAATATATTTTCCCGAAAAATCGAAAGCTTATGGTTACCAAGAACAGCATAAACTGCTTTTTCGGAATATTGATATTAAGTGGGTACGTTTCAATACCAAGTGCAGACTAATGTGGGAAAATGCGTTCGATACTCGTCATGAGCTTGTCGCAAATGCCATGAGGTGGGACAAGTTTAAAGCAATTTTAACAAAATTTCAATTCGCGACAACAATTGTTTGGATGACGCGGTCAAATTTTCAAAAGTTAGACCTCTTGTAAAACATCTCAACAAAAAATTCCTAGAAAATGCTCCTGTAGAAGAATTTTACAGCTTTGACAAATCAATGTGCAAATATTATGGGCGTCACTGTTGCAAAAAATTCCTCAGGGGCAAACCAATACACTTTGGTTTCAAGATTTGGTGTGGTACTACTACTTTAGGTTGCTTGCTTTGTTTGATCCATACCAAGGGAAAAAAGCCACATCATCAGTGGAGAAAAGAAATAGTTTCGGCCTTGGAGGAGATCTTTGTTTATTCATTTGCAGATGTTCTTCAGAGTCACATACAAAAGGAGTTTCATTTATGTTTTGACAACTTTTTTACTAGCGTGAAACTTGTGTCAACTTTAAAAAAAATTCTCCGGGAGAAAAGCAGACTCGCTGTGCACATTACCATGCAAAAACAATGACAAGATTTGAGAAATGTAATACTAGTCTTCATGTGAAGTGTTTCAAGTAGTATCACATTCAGTAAGACACTGTGCGATACCACAACTTTGTCAAAAAGCTTGAGAATAATCTAATTTTTCTCTCAATAAATATGAAAACAAATGCAAAGCACATTGTGCATACAAGAGACAGTTAGATTGCTTGTAAAAAAAGGAGAAAAACGCGACAAGCGAAAGACGAGATTTACGCAATAAATGCTAGTGGATTTGCCTAGAGTCCTATATATAGGACGGCTCGTATTTTTAAGAATACAAAACGCAAATTGAAAATATTATTGTTATTGTGTTGCTTGGACCTAAATACATCATTTTATAAGATGCAGCAAAAAAATTTCAAAAATTTTGACTTTCGGCATATATGTGTTAATAAGCTACATTACGAAATAGTTTGATTGCCTTCCTAATTTTGGTTTAAATTTAAGCTATGTAACCTTGCACTTGAATAAATTTTAATAGAAAATTTATTATGAGCTACGTTGTTAAAGATGCTAAAAAATTTTTTTTAAAAAACAAATTTCCGCGTCTGACTACTAGCAACGTCTAGCCTAATAAATGCGAGAAATTAGTCTTTATAATTTACTTTGCTAACAGATTGTACAGCTTGAAATAATTTCATAGATCCTATTCAAATTATGATCATCGAAATAAGCTATTTTTTTTATTACTTCGCGATTAAAACAAACTAAATAAAGCCAAATCTTTGATGATACAGCAACACAGTTAAGTAGCTGAAAAAAAGCTTATTTATTTACTTAATACAATGAATATTTTTCATTTTAATGATTTTTTAAACCAATAAATGTTTTTTTAACTTTTTCATTGCTACAACGCATAACCTTTTAAATTAAAGTGCTTGGTTTGACGTAAAAAATGATGTTGAGTATTTAGTCATCCAGTTTATTAATCGTTCGCTCATAAAATTAAAAAAATCAAACAAAACAAAATAGGATTTTGTATAGTTTTAATTCCTTCCGTCACTCAAGAGGTTAAAATAGCTGTTTTTGCTTGTAGGCTTACAATTTTTTATTAAAAATAATAAAAATACTGAAAGCTTTCTATAAACGATAATTGAAACTACTTTTAAAATTAACTTACCATTGTGCTCTAGTACACTGACAGAATCTGCTATAAACGAAACCACTTGTCGAATTTCAGCCCGAGAAATTTGCTTTGAGTTTCCAACTCTCTCACTCCTGCTGATCAACAAACAACTTTGATATATATAAACATTTTTTATAGTCCGTGACAAAAATTTAAGGACACTTTCCAAAAACAAAACATGTAGCTTTTAATGTTCATATCTAGATGAGAAATCGGTATTATTGTGTCATAATGCATAATTATGTTATTGTGTTAATATATAATCTCCGTACGACACTGTTTTTATTATTTTTTTCCCAATAAATTCTTTGTAAAATGGCGTTTTAGTCAAAATTATTGGTCGAAAAATGGACAATAAGCAGTCTTTCAGCACGGAAGAACGGGCTCAAATTGTAATTTTAACACTATAAGGACCGGACTTGTCAATTAACGGCTATTTAAATTTTAGCTTTAAAGATCTTTTTACTTGATAGCCCTAATGATTTGCCGCTAGCTGACTTTTATTTTTTAATTTTTTTTAAATCGTAACAAAATACAAGCACACTGGCATTACTAATTGATTGTAAACAGATAACTACTAAAGAGAAGGACCGGACCCGTCAATTGACGGCAGCACTTCTTGAACCGTGTAAGTAAGTGGTTGTGTGCGCATTTTCTCCTTAGAATGAAAAAAAAACACAAATCCTCATCAATAAGTTTACCTAGTATGTAAAATATCGGCACTATTCATTAATAATTGTCAAAAAGCTTATATTTTGGCCTCCAGCCTCACAGTTGATAAGCAACTGCCACCTTGTAAAGCCCGGTGCAAATTTATACGATACATAGCCAATAAGCCGATCAAGTTTTGAATTAAATTTTGATTGCTTGTAGATGTGGAGAATAAATACTTGATCAACGGATTTCACTATTTTCGAAAAGATTGCAGAGGGAAGGCAGACGTAAGTGTTTGTTGTAACGTAGTATAACAAGTGGTTGGACCCTTGTTTAATAAGGGCTGCAATGTTACATGTGAGAATTATTTCACGTCATTCAATCTCGCCAAGGCTTTTTTGATAGAAAGTGCAATATTTTGGGCATAACCTTACCATCCGGGGGGTCAGGAGAGTTATTAACCCCCCGCTAAGTTTCAAAAATTTGGGAAAAATTAAAATTTTTTGGGCAGGGATAGGAAAAATTTGAGCAAGATTGGAAATTTCGGGACAACGACAAGGAATTGTTTGGGAAAACACTTTTTTTTCTTTTTTTCTTTTTTTTTGATTCTTTGTTGTTAAATCGCTCGTCGTCGTCGTTGTCGTCGTTTGAAGGGTATCCACTCCAGGTCAGACACAAACAGAACTGGGGCCGAGGGTTTATTCTTTTACTACCACAGACTGCTGCACTGCCTGGATCAGATGCTGGTAGTGATGTCATTAAGCCAGCATCGAGTTTCGTCATCCAAAACCGTCAGACCTCGTGCTCCATGTGGTGCCCGATGTATAGGGCACGCTATTAGTACATGGTTTGCGGTTTGCTCAGAGGCGCTACACTCGCAATTCGGTGAAGGAGCGAGACCCCCATTTGTGCATGGACGAATGGAATCGCCCAACACCAGTCCGCAGGCGGTTGAGCCTAACCCAAGCTGCTCAGGGTAAGCTCATCCCAACAGGCCCGGCACCGGTCTCGGGCACAAAACCACGAAGCCTGGAAGCATTTTCACAGTACTCCGTGTTCCATTTGTAATTTGTCCATTCAGAGGCGCGGATGCCAAGTCTGGCAAGGTTGTCCAAAAGATTCCGCGCACCTGCCACAAACGAGCGTCTGGATCTTAGTCTCACTTGGCGAGTATCTGAGGACCCACTTAAAAGACCATAAAAGATATGATCGGGGTCCAGAGATCCACGGTAAGCCAAGGAGAATGTCGCTCCCAGTTGGCGAAGTTCAGCTGGCTGGATGCCTGAGAGTACAGGTAGGTGGTCCGTTGGAGTGGGACGCAGGCATCCAGTAACTATGCGCAAGGCGTCATTCAAGACACTGTCAATGAGGCGAGTGTGAGCACTGCGACACCAAACTGGCGCACAATACTCAGCTGTTGAGTAGACTAGAGACAAGATGGCTATGCGTAGTGTTTTAGCACCAGCACCCCATCCCGAGCCCACGAGTCGCCTCAGCAGTGTGACGCGCGGGGATAGTTTTTTGCGCAATGCCACTAAATGTGACGAAACGTGAGCGATCTGTCCAGTTTTACCCCAAAATAAGTAGGGGTTGGACAGAACGGTAAAAGTCTACCGTTGTTGTAGATTTTTAGCTCACGTTTGGCCTCTCGGTAATTTAAGTGAAAGACTGCCGTCACCGTCTTAGTGTGATTGAGCTTCAACCTCCAAGTCTGGAGATACGCTATTAAATCGCTATGATTTTCGGACAAAAATCGAGAAATCGCAGGCAGGTCTAAAATAAAAAAATTTTTTATCTTTCTTTTTTTGTTTTTTTTTGGTCTAAAATGTAGAAAAATTTTTTTATTGTGTCCATTTAGTACTAGAAAATCATGATTCGGGCAAACGTCACAAAATTTCGCGAAAAACTTCATCGCCGTTCCAAATTCTTTTTTGGATGGTACCCTTATGATTGAAGGCACTGTGCGCAACAATGGCTGAAAAAAACCAGCCAAAAGTAAAATGACTAAAGTTCTTCATGAGAAAAGTGTAACGAAAAGTAAAAGCAAGAATAACACTATAACTATTTTACATCATTCCAGTGCAAAAAGTCAAAAAACGTACTTATTCTAAGCACTTCGCATGCTGATGTTCCGATACACACAAAACGAAATTTAAAGAAAAATCCTGAAACTGAAATTTTTTTCTGTAATAAGAATAAAGTAGCAGTGGATGTCTTTGACCAGATGACAAAATGCATTCAGTCGACGCTTCTAGCAGACGCTGACCTATGCATGAATTTTATAATATGATCTACTCAGCTTTGATTAAAAGCCACATTTTATAAAAGCATGTTTGCAAAGAAGACACAAGCCGAAAAAAGTTTATTTAGAGAATGTGTAAAAAATTGACCGCCAGCATGCCTTGAAATGCTACTGAAGACAAAGTTATGTTAAATGAACCACCTTGTAAAGTAAAGAAGTGAATCTAAAAGCAAATCGCCACGTTTTACATGCTGCTTCGTAAAGTTTAAGAAAAGAATAGAATAAGAATAGATCTTATATGAGGTGAAGCAACCTTGCTTCTATATTAAACAACAAGTCACACCTTTCATCGCTAATTAGCAAGACACAACGTCAACTCGTTTTGTTGCTTCTTCCTTTTTCTAACCCCGCCTTTAACAACATACAAACTTTTCAACATTTTGTTATTTTGTTCATGTGGCGGAGCAGAAATAAAAGAAAACTGAACTGAACTGAACTGAAGAATAACACATAACCGCACTTCTTGTCAGCAACACGTATACGGAACTCATACTAAAACCTGCTGTCCATCCTGTTCTTGTCAATTTGACGCTTTCTTAGAAAGCATGCATAGGAATAGTAATTAACAAATGTACTTATAACAATTAGATCTGATATATTAGCAATTGGATTTGATTCATTTTTGTTAATTTTACGGCAGCGTCATCGAGTGTGTAAAAGCGCCGAGATTGTAATCGACATGCTCTCGGTTTAAAACATATTAGCGCAATTCTTTTGTGTACTTAAAACTTTACGACAGTTTCCTCTGCATGATGGTCTTGGCAAGCAGTTTTAAACCTCAGCCACATTTCTATAAAAATTTACTAAAAACACACAATAAAAGTTACAACAGGACAACAATATCTTTGCATCTCTGAAAGTAGGTCGAGGTATTTGCTTGCCCTATATATTAGCACCTCCTTCATTTTTGTGGGAGTCAGGAGAATAGATATAGAAATAAAATAAAATAAAAAAATCTCCTCATGTTGTTTGTTCTTATTGATGCCATTGGGTACGTATAATGTGTTATAGGTAAAATGTATTTCCAGAAGCATCTTTTTTCTACATCCATTTCTTTTGCAAATGTCATGAAAATTGATATTCAATGAAACAAAAATAATAGTGCAATTCAGTTTTATGAATTTAATAAACATTTTAAATGTTTTTCATCTTGCTTATGGCAATATTTTGGAATAAAATAAAAGCTGTTAATTGACGGCTCACGGTCCTTAAAGGTAGTTTAAGTTTCCATTCTTTCAGTTGTTAGGCAATTTAAATTTTTGTACGTCAAATTGCGAAGAAAATAAAGGTTAGCGAAACAGCTGTGCACAATGCAACCATAAAATACCAAAATAAGGATGTTCTTACAGACAGAAAAAAATCTGGTTAACCAAGGGTTACCACCAACAGAAAAAACCGCCTTATGCGTAAAGTAGTCACTAACTCTCCAATGAGTACTTTAAGAAAATTCCCGGCTGAGTTGATGAAAACTGGCACAGCAGTCAGTACAAAAACAATTCAATGCAAATTGTTTCTGGAATTTAGCCTCGAATCATGCAAGCCAGCTCAAAAACCCCGTATGAAAAAAAAAATCTTTGGACTTCGCCAAGAAAAATGCTAGTTTGGACATAGACATAGTGATAGAGATTTTGTCTGTCTATAAAAACACCCTTGTTTTGGTACTTCATAATTGCAATGTGCACAGCTGTTTTCTAATCTTCATTTTCTTTGCAATTTGACGTACAGAAAACTTTAAATTGCTTTTAAAGTTACAATTTGAGCCGGTTTTTCCGTGCTGAGAGACTGCTTTTTGCTCATTTTTTTATCCAATTATTTTAACGCGATCTTGCAAACAATTTATTGGGCAGAAAATAAAAAAAACAATGTCATACAGAGATTATATATTAACAAAATAATATAATTAACCGATTACTCATCAAAATATTAGCATTTAAAGCAACATGTTGCCCTTTTTGAGTAGCGTCCCAAAACTTTTGTCGCAGACTGTATTGTATTTCTGTACGATGTTGTCACCTAAGGTGGGCTAGACCGCCAATCACTAATTTATTTTTCTGATAATTAAATAGACAAACTGTTTTAATGTTGTTTTATAAAAATATGGAAAAAATTTAGCGCTATATATTATGAATCACTTACCTTCCATCTTGAAGTATTACTCATGCAAAAAACACCGTACTTAGAAGCTTGAAAACTTATTATTTTCAAACAAATCAATTTTTTAATGAAATCAAAGATAATGATCAACAGAATTTTTAAAAACAAAAATCTTTTAACGCATAAACTTCTATTTTAAAAGTGTATTGGAAGGTAGTCATGTTAAGAACTATCTCTGCTGTTAAAAAATTGCACTTTTTTTAGTAAATAGTTTTGAAAATCATCCACTAACGTTAACATTTGTATTTTTCTGCTTAAATGATTTTGATCGTTCTCTTTTCAATTGTTTTGTGCTTTTAATTATTTTCAAGCTTTATTATTAAATCCTATCAATAAAATAAAGGTACTTCAGGATTTTATGGTTTCTGCGCATATTATTATAAAAGCTGTCAAACTAATTTTTTCTAATTGTCATAGATTCATGCCAATCTTGCAGTTTTTTGGTTAATTTTTTAGAAGATTCAGTAGATAATTAAAAGATACCAATAATGAGATAAGTTGGTCAGAAAAACAATTATATTTGTTTACTTTACCTGGATAGAAGAACGTAGCCTAACAGCATTCGCTGTGGGCTTCCAAAAAGTGTGACTGATGTATCATAGCTGTTAGTTGTGCCCGACGACTGTAAATTGAAATTTTGCGCTGAAATTGAATTCCATATCTGCGTTTATCAAAATGATTAATACAGAAAGCTTTTTTATAGCATTTTTATTACATATGTATTACACATTTAGAAATAAATACCTAAGCAATAAATGTAAAGGTCTCGCATTGCTTGCAGATTTACCAACTAATGGAATATCAACAACTTTATAGTTATAACAACTCCTAAACAATAAACATATGCGCTTATCATTAAAATGATAATAATAATTTAATTTTTTAGTTGATCTTTTATACGTCAAATTTTATTCTGTCTTCAAAATATTTCCTTTTTCTCCTAATAAAATTCTAATGTCTAAATTTATTTTCAAAAATCATTATGTTGAGGATTAAAAATTTTTTTTAGGTTTTGCTTAATCTTTATTGAACTGCAAGAACTTTTGACCAAGCGCTATAGCGGGGTAGAGAGTTGAATTGCTTAAACTATAAACGTTCCTTCCCGAAAACTGGATTTGTTGAGGTTGATTCCCATAGTCTTTTGGAATTTTTTTAAAACCAACTTAAGTCTTTTCACGAACTTTATATTTACATAACTTTTGGTTTTCAAAAAGCATCTTCGTAAAAAAATTTTCATGTTTTTCTGTCAATTACATGTATTTGCATGTTATAAATTTTTTATCTTTTTTTTGTCAAAATTTCAAATTCAATGCGATGCGTGTACTGTTTTGACTTGTGATTCTTACTAATATCAAATAAAAAAAAAAACAATTAACTAGATTGATTACCATAAAATTGTTTTTTAAAAATAACAAAAATATGAAGCATGTTCTACAAATTCAAAACAAAAAAAGAAAAAAAAACAACAACAACAACATAGGTTTGTTGGAAAAAAATAAGCGACATCCAAAAGCATTTTAACGCCAGAACTCCGGAAAAGTCGGTTTCAACATTATTATAATTTTGAAACGTAAACTTTTACAATTTTCTGTTAAATCGTGATTATTAAATTTTAGTCTGTCGAGCAAATTTTTGTTTTGTTACTTTGAGATAAAAAATAAAAATATAAAGTTTACTTAATAAACGTTTAATTGAAATTATACCTAAAACTATGGACAAGTAGATTTTGACACTAGTCAGCAAACCCAAAGGAGCTATTCAAGAGCAAGTGCTGACAAATCGATATTGCAAAAAAAACACTCTCTTCCAGGCGCGGATTTTATGATTTGGAGGAGAGGTATTTATAATATTAATTGACAAGAAGACATGAAAAAAACTAAAGCAGAAGTGAAACTGCGTAATTTTGTCTATAGTTTGATAAACTTGTAGTATTACAAAGTAGTCAGGTTGAGGTTGACCTTTCACGTTGAGGTTAAAAGCTAAAAATGTTTTTTCCTTGCAAAAGCAGTAACTGCTAATACACTAGGCAAGCAAAATTTAAAGCAAAAATTAATTACAGAAGTACAATTTATCAGCTAGTTTTTTAAGAGTATCTACTGATTATACGAGTTATTTGTTTGCATCCAAAGTGGGATTACTAACAAGCAAAACCAGAAAAGTAAGGCGTCCTTGTCATTACTTTTTTATTATTAGTATCACTATTCTTCTCCTAACTGCTTGAAAACGTTAGAAGCGTTATATTTGTAACAACTTCTAAGCGATTACTCCGAGCTGCTTTGAAAAATGACAAGGTAGTGCTATTCAGTTCAAATATTCTATTTTATTTTTTAGTCTTTATTAAGAGATATAGATAAATTTCTAGTTGCTTAATAAGTCGACCAGGCAGAAAAAAGTGCCCCAAGTGCTATTCTCACAATCCTACATAGTGATGCGATTAGGTTTTGAACAGCCACCGTGTTAATCAATATTGCATTTGCCGTAAAATGGGGCTTCTACCCACTTGGCTATGTTGCCGATTCGTAAAACTTACCTATATTTTGATTCGTTTAAAAGAACTAAACGTGCAAAATCGCATATTTTGGCAAAATTAAATTCAATTTATGGCTAAAGCAACGCACTGGATATACAAAAAGGTTTTCATGTTGAATAATGCTTGCAAAATTTTTCATTTTACCCAACTTGGTAACAGCATTATCGCAGCTTTGGCCTTTGCTTTTTGCAATGTAAAAACACTTTTTAACTTCTCTTTCAAGAGGAGGGCCAGTTCTTATACAGTTTAAACAAATGCGTGACGGAAGCCTACAAACTCTTTAGTTATTGTACTCTATAATTTTACAAATCTAAAAAGTTGACGCAAAACTGAACGTGCTTTTGGTTACTAGAAGGATATTATCAGAATCCCAATTTGATTGAATAGTTTGTTGAGTTAGTTAGATCAACTCCACAGTAACGACCTACAGTCCAAAAACTTACCAAGTTGGCAGCGTGGCCTATAAGATAAGGGAGTAATGGTAAAATATGCAGTCTACTTAACCCTAATCTAGTAAATCAGAGAGTAAAAATAAGCGTCAAGGTTAGGGTTAGGGGTTAGAATTAGCGTTAAATAGACTGCATACTTATCTAATACCGGCAAGAGGGCTGTATCGATGGCAAAGGCGTTATTGGGATTCCAAACCTATTATTATTGTTTATCTATAGTATTTTTGAGAAAAATAATTTTTTTGCTTGTCGTTCTTGTAAGCAGCTCTAAATTTCATTTATACCTGGAAAGACAAACTAAAAATCAAATGAAAGTTTTCAATCGGATAGCAATATCGTGGCATCTCTAGTAAGTTTAGCGCCTAGTCCGTTTTCCTGAGAGATAGGAAAATGAATAAAGATAATACTGATAATAATAATGATACTGTGGTTTAAACTATAAAATTAAAAAAAATTTTTGGATGGGTGGATCCCTTGCCCTCCTTATATCCGCCCCTGCTATCTTTCTGTCAAATACAATGTAATTAAAACAAAAAATGCACTCAATTGTGACAAAATCATTTTACTAATCTCATTTTTTATGTCTATAAATGTAAAGAGAGAATTTGGTAAAGCAGCTCTCCAAAAGGCTTTAGCAATGGAAGTGGGCCTGTTACATTTCAAAGCACTTACTGGAAACTTTATAAGTGCAGTAAGAGATATTGCTTTTAATGAAGCTATCAAATCGAGCCTTTAGGTAAATTAAACTTAAATTAGTGAAGATTAAAAAAACAGCTAGATTTTCAACCTTTTCAATCTTTACCTTTAAGACTAGAATTACTGGTGCAATCATTTTGACCGCTTTTAATTTTTAGTCGCTCGTATCTCGGTTTAGTTAAGTGTCTCGGTTAGAATATTGAAACTTTCTAACTTTTCCTAATTTTTTGTCAACTTTTGGCATGTTAATTGTTATTGCATTACAATAAGCACAGCGGAGGTTTTGAAGCGATTTATCTTAAACAATCGCCAACGGTCATTTTGACCGAAAAGCAACTTGAACGTAAAAATTTTATAAAGGCTTAGAACAGGGGTCGGTGCATTCAGAACAAGTTCGACCTATATGGAAAGTGATTTTTTCAGATGGATCGGATTCGGAGACTAATATTAATGACCTGGAGCAAACTGATTCAGCGTTATGTCAACTTGTCAGCTCTGGCAGTGGCAGCAATGATAAAAGTACTGCAGCTAGTAATGCTTCTGGAAAAGAGGGCCCCGGTGCAAAAAATACAAGGGGGGCACTGTGAGTAACATAAAGTTAACTTATTCTGGGGTAAAAGCCCCCAGACCCCCCAAGCAAACTAACAGTTTTCAAAACAAATAACTTCAAACCATAATAACAAATAAGCAACAATATACTAGCAGTACCAATTGTGCTGTTAACTATTAATATATTCTTTTAAGTTATCAGCATTAACTTGTCTTGTGGATTAAGGTATTAAAAGTTCAATTTTTATTCAAGTCAAAGCAACACATAACACAAAAAACACACAGCAGCTGTTCAAAAGATTAGCAAATACTACTTGTTTAATGCTTTAATTTGGTGATGAATGGTAAACAAATACTTTTTATTGATCTGCTGATCAAGAAGATGTACTGCATCAATACTTTTAAAAAAATGCACAAAAAAGATAAAAGTAACAGAAGTATGCAAGTTAAAAGTAACATTACCTTAAATATAAACATAAGAGCATGATCAAGATATATTGCACTGCATCGATTTTTAGAAAAACTATTGCATTTTTTTGTATCAGTCTCAAACAATGTTGCTTTAGCCAAGTGTACTGGCTGGTTATGGTTTTATATTTGTTTAAACTCTACTGCCCTGCTCTGCCAACAATGTTAATATAATGGGTGCATATTAACATTGTTTATATGCATATTAACTTTGAGTTAACAAAAATAAAGTTGGAATAAAAACTTATGCAATCTAAACGTTTTTCCAAACATTCATATATAGATAAGCAAACTCACCAATATTTTTTTTCTAACTGGTTCATTAAAAAATTTTTGGCATAACTGCTGCATACTTGTAACGTTAAATGTGCTACAACAGATTCAAGCTGCATCAATTTGAAATACTTGCTCATCTTAATATTAAATGGTTTCTTTTTTTTAATCTGTCAACTCATTAATCTTAGATGTAATATCTAAATAAATGAAGCAAAATAACAATAGTTAAAAAGCAAAGAATATCATGATTAACAACAGTTTTGCATAAATTAATAAACAAAAAAATAAAGCTGGTGGTTTACTTTTCTTAGGCCACAAAAATTTTTTTAAATAAATGATTCCTGAAAAAGTATTGCATATAAAGTCAAGAACCATTTGGGTCAGCACTAACAATTTTCAAAGAACAATTTTTACATCACAAAATAAAACTATTAAAACAAATACTGATTCATTGCTAAAAATATTAACAATTGTTTTATACTAATAATTTGCTTCTTTGTGATTTATTATCTTAAAGTAATTGTATTATCATACATTTATGAAGGTTTTCCTGATAATGTTTGTGCATATGTTTTTATGCTTTTAAATTGTTACATGCCCAGTATTTTTAATAATAAAAAATTTATTCAAGTTTTAATTCTCTAGAAGCATATGCCAATTGATTTTGTTTACAAATTTTTCCATCTAATGTAGGAATTGAGTTTTTTATGAAGTAGTTCTTGCTGTACATTAATCTGTTTACCTGTTAATTTCAAAGGTTTACAATAGACCGCACAGCGAATCCCTTTTTTCTTGGCTTCAAATTCTTCAAGTATAGGGAAGCTATTCGAGCCTTCCCCAATCACACCGCTGGCTTTCACACACGTTTTATGGTTTTATAATATACATATTAAAGTTGAGATTTTGATATGAAAGTATAACAGGCTTCCACAAGCCAACAATCACAATTATTTAGTCGACAATACTACCCAAACGATGCAGCTAACGACGCAGTCAGCGATGCAGTTAACAATACAACCAACGTGCAGCCAACGTGCTGCCAACAATGCAGTTAACGATACAACCAAAGTGCAATCACAAAACGAAATTTTCCCAAGTTTCGCTTGCGATCTACAAACTCACTCTTCAAACTACAACATTAAACCAAATCACCGAGCCACTTGATCACCAACGACTGAAAGGAATTAAATTTACCAACATCTCAATTTGTAGTGTGCTCGCCACGTGTAAGTGAACCAATCAGATTTCATTAAGATAGCTACATGTGATTCGCGCAAAAGGCAGTGACCGCAAACAATAGAATTAATTAAGAGGTTTCACAAAAAACTTCTATACAATTAATTAACTTTTTCAATTACAGTGCGAGTTCTATTTTTTTATGATTTTAACATAGTGGTCCCCATGAAATTAAGTTGATAGTTAAATTCATACACATATTACAATAAAAATCATAAATAAAAAATAAACAAAGTACGAAATGTAAATACAATATATACAATAAACTGACAACAAAGCAAAAAAAAAAGTTATACACAAGCAAAACTCAAAAATTATCACAAAACAATTATCACAAAATGTACAATTGCAATCTAATTTGGAGTTATGCCAAAGATTAATTTTTATTTTTTATTCTGAGTTTCATTGCCCTAACCCACCAACAGGAGCAATGCGCGATATGTCACGGTAAATGTGTTCTACTTTATATAAATCATTTTTTGAATCAAATTCAGTCACTGCAATTTTTGCTCTACGTACAAGGGGTTTTCCCTGATGTATCTGCGAAAAAACTTTTGCAATTCTACCCACCCGGTACTTTCCTTTTACAGCTACAGTCGCAACTCTGTTAACACGCCTACGCAAATACACAACTGATCCATATCCACATTTTAAAGCATCTGAAAAACCGTGTAACTGATAAATTATATGATCTTGCGGTGACGGGGGAATCGAACCTTCAAAGTAATATCTAGCTAAGGAAGTGTCCGACAAGAAACCTAACAACTGAAACCACACCTTCCACTGTTTAACAATAGACTCAGGAACATCATCATCCCAATCGTATTTTTCAATAGATAGACGCTGCAAAACCAATCTTGCTTTGACAAAAAAGGGCGAAAAATTCCAAGAGAATCAAAGGACTTTCCTAGCTGACTCAACATTGTCCGAAGGGTATATTTAGTTAATGGTTTTAACGAACTAACAATTCTCAAACAATCTCCACCTGTTTCCCCATACACAACCAAGCGCTTTTGTCTCGGGTAAATCATTATCATGCTCTAGTGACAAGTCAAGCTCACGCATACCAAATATCCACACCTCCTTTTCAAATTTTGCAAGAACAGGAACTGCATTTTGTTAGCACTCCATTTAACCAATTTAAAACCTCGACTATCAAACAAATCTATAGCTTCATTAGCAATGATTTTTGCTTCATCCAAGCTATCAACATTAAATATTAAATCGTCCATGTAAATGTTTTTAATAATAGTGTCAAGAGTCAAATTAGATGCGCCAGTAGTATTATTATTTAAAGTCTTCTGGATAGCAAAACTTGCAATAAAAGGACTGCTTTTTACTCCCCAAGGATGACGAGTAAACCGATAAGTAACCACATTTCTCTCCCTTACATCGTTTTTATCAAACCATAAAATGCGAAACAAGTCACGTTGTTCTGCAGGTACGCCGATTTGAAAAAAGCATTTGGTCAAATCTGCCATGATAGCAAACTTTCCTAATCGAAATCTAGCCAAACTATCCGCCAAGGGGTTTAACAAATCTGGTCCAGTTTCAATGAAGTCATTAATAGAGACACCTTCAAACGCTGCTTTATCATTGTAAACAATACGCTTTTTTGCCTGTGACGTAACAAAATACGGAAGATACCATACTAGAGTCTCTAACATCTCAGAATCATCAACCGCTCAATATAATTTAACTCCTGAAGTTCACAAAAACACTCCGTCAAAAATTCCCGCAAATTGGTATCTTTCAAAGCCTTCTTTTAAGGTTCTCTAAACGATTTTTTGCTACTGCCATATTATTGGGTATCGTGCAACGCCTGTCTTCAAAGGAAATGGAATCTCAAAACGCGAATCTTTAACAACCACATGAGCCTCAACGAAATTTCTAGCTCTTTATCACTCCGAGAACTTTCTATTTTTGCGTCCTGCAAGGTAACATCTCTTAAAACCTGCTCCAATTTACTTATCCTTTCACACGAGATACGATTTCGTGATTTAACAAAACTTCTCTACTTCCAAGTTAGAAGACATTTGAACTCGGCAAACTTTTACATTTTCTTTTTCCAAAAGAGATTTTCCACCACAATCAAGTCAACTTAAAGGCGTTAATATGGCATGTGGTTCGCAGCGCGACACTGCTACTCTCTCTTCTAAAACAATCATTAGGAAAGCATTATCATTTCCAATGAGTAAATCTAGCGTGTCATTATCTGGTAATTTATACAATTCTACATCTTCAAAGTGCGAGAACGAGTTCAGATCTTGTCTGTGCGGCAAAGTTTTAACATTACTCAATTCAAACATTTCATTAGAAAACAAGGACTGTAAATCAAACTTATCCTTAAGTGTCACAATACGAAATGACGCTTGATCATAAGGTATTAAATTTAATTCCTGAACCAACTTCTACAATTCAATTTAAAGTCGCCTTAGTTGAACCAATTTTTACACTCCTCAGAGGAAAAGAAAGATTCTCATTAACCGAATGTCCTGCAAAATTTCCATTTGTAGCAGACCTTGCGTTACTATTCGGACTCTTAGGGACAGTAGAAACAAAACAATCATGCAACATAAAGAAATGTTTACCAACATTACTGCCCAGACGCTTACGACAATCGCAATTCTTCACATAGTCCTTTACAACGTGCTTTTTCAGACAATTAAACAGCGACGTGCTTTAAAGACAATTTTTTTTCGCTCGGAGGGGGTCATTCTCCAAAATGTTTGACAATTTACAACTTTATGACAGCTATCAGCATTTTGCAAACGACAAACAAAACACTGTGGATGAACAATAACCGAGTCATTATTTTTATTGTCAGGCACGCAAACACCTTTTACTGGAAACGAGCCTCCATTAAGCTTACCAACACCAGTCCTGCAATTACTATTTTGAATTTGTGCCGACGTCTTTTTAACTTTAACAGCAGGAAACACACTACTCTTGTCACTATATTTTGTAACGCGCTCAGATTTTTCGTCAGTCATTAATTGCACGCTAAAGTCCGATGATTTACTGTCTTCCTTGCTTTTAAAAAACTCCATTAAATTACCAAACCCAGGATCACACGTATTACCACACCCATCGCTTAAATAATCCAAAAATCTTTGCTTGGCAAAGTTCGTTAGTCTACGAGCAAGATCAACAACTAAACGCCCTTCTAACAATTCATGTTTTTTATATGAGTGCGCGTACACAAAACACTGAGTCAACTTGTCTCTAAATGTTTTTAACGCAGCAGCCGAAGTCGAGTTTATTTTAGGGCCATTTCTAACTTTTTGAACTTCGGGCTCATTCACAAATCCACCGTGTACTGCAAACCTTTGTGACAAGCGATTTAAAGCCATGTTAATTTTTGCGTCATCATCAAAGCCGGGGATGTCAGATATGACAACAGCAATGGTTTTGGCAGCTGTATATAAAAAACATGCTGCTCTTAAAAGTGGTAATTTTCTATTCAAGTAAGGGCACCTAGCCAGGAGATTTATTATTTGATTATAAAACATGACATAGGGCATATTGGTTCCGTCATATCCGATCAAACAGCCTCATCTAAAAAATCCTTACGAGACCTAAACGACTCGTGGTCCTGAGTCATTTTTTGTTTTACTTCTGGTTGCCTCTGTTTATTTTTAATGGAGGCAGGAATAAAATGTTCATACCCAGGGGGACAAGGAATGTCTCGACAACGTTCTTGGCTCATTCTATCACTGACCTTTGACCTCATTTGTACCTCATCTTCTGCCTTGGCAAAATTCCATGTCTCTGGTATGTCAGCGGCCTCGAAAGCTTCTACATTTCTTGTGGTTCTCTCCCGGGCCCAGTTGCTCATTTTCTACATATCTGTCTGCACAGTAGTCGTCAACGGTTATTCCCGGTGCAAATGCCGTAGTATATGGTACCTCTTTTTTTATTTTACAGGAGCCTAAGCCCAGCCGTCGGTCAAGCTCTTTACAAAATATTAATAATTTGCTGGTTTTAAGAGTGACGTGAGCTCCGTTTAGAACTTTGCTCAGAATAGTTGCTTGCCAAAGACTGGTGTTTACGTTGCTTGACCTGAATTTATGTCTGTTTCTTAAAAACTTTTGCTTTGTCTCTAGCCCTTTTTATAGCAGCTTGCCTTTCCATCTCGTCCCTAGCCATAGCAGCTTGCCTTTTTGCCCTATCTATAGCAGCTTGCCTTTCAATTTCCTCCACCTTGGCGTCCGCTTGAAGCTATGCCAGCTCCAGTTCATCGTCAATAATTTCAGAGGTAAGAGATGAACTCAGTTTGCTGTGCCTAGTTGCTGCTGACCGAGAACTTTTCCTAATTGGATAGTAGGGGTTTAGATGTCCGACCCTTAGACTTAAACATCTCATCACCACGGGCCTTACATTGCCGTACTAGATATTCAAACCCGGCGACTATCCTTCCCCTAAATTCAGAGGCTCTCTCTCACTTCCTTCGACTCTCGGACAGTTTTCAAAAAATCCCGCACTTCCCAATCCAATGCCTTTACCTCTCTTTCTTCAAACAAGAGCAATTACTCTTTCGTCTGAAAACCTGGGAACTGAGTGGTTAAATCCTGAATTTTTTTATCAGGTCCCTCCTACGCCGCCTTATTTCCTTAACCCCACCCTTGGTATTGGGCTTCATCTCCCTACATACGTCTACGGGTTTTAAATATAAATTTATGCCACATTCCGAATTTTCTATAATCACTATGACTTGATAAGGCCGTTATCAATTTAACAAATCAAATGTTAGAACCAGTAAGGAAAAACAGCACAAACAATTTAAAACAAATATTACACTAATATAAAACACAACAAATTTTATGATTAATAGTTTATCAATAATTTAAATGGAAAAGTCACTTTCCTTGTTTTTGGTTTTCTTTTCTTCAATCTTCTTTTTTCTTCTCTTGAAAATTTGCAAACAGTCTATCAACACTTTAGTTTCTCGGGAAAAGGAACCAGGTTTGCGATTAATGTTAATTTCAATAGTAGACCGCAAAGCAAATCCCTTTCTTCTTGGCTTCAAATTCTTCAAGTATAGGGAAGCTATTCGAGCCTTCCCCAATCACACCGCTGGCTTTCACACACGTTTTATGGTTTTATAATATACATATTAAAGTTGAGATTTTGATATGAAAGTATAACAGGCTTCCACAAGCCAACAATCACAATTATTTAGTCGACAATACTACTCAAACGATGCAGCTAACGTTACAGCCAACGATGCAGCCAACGACGCAGCCAACAATGCAGTTAACGATACAACCAACGTGCAGCCAACGATGCGGCCAACGATGCAGTTAATGATACAACAAACGTGCAGCCAACGTGCAATCGCAAAACGAAATTTTTCCGAGTTTCGCTTGCGATCTACAAACTCACTCTTCAAACTACAACATTAAACCAAATCACCGAGCTTTTTTTTTTTTTTTTATTACAAAAGTTAAAATCAGCATATAACATTAAAAAAGGAAATGTTACAATATTTCAGAGCTACCACATTAGTTTTTATAAATCATTATACATTGGTTAAGCATTATACATTGGTAAATCATTATACATTTGGTTAAGCAAGCAAATTGAAATAAAATTTAAGAAGCAAATAACAAATTGAAATAAATTTTACACGGTTCACTCAGTTTTATACAATATGAATTAAAATTATTAGTTCCAAGTCTTAAGATAAATGATTAATTTTTAATTTTTGCATGGCAACTACTTTTCAGGTTGGCATGTTTTTTAGTAGACGTATTTTACATATAAAAAATAATATAATTTTCATATATAAACACCAATGTTAATAAATTTTGGAATTTTACAAAAGTCAACAAAAAAAGAAAGAACACATTACACTTTTTTATTTTAATTTTTGGGAATTTAATTCTATTTAACAGTTACAGTATAAATTGAATATTGCTTAATTTTCAGTCATCATATACATGTATATATCATTATATTTCTCATTTTTGATATATTTTACATTGTATTGTTTCAGTAAAAGCAAGAAGAAATTAAATTTTCAACATAGATAACAAAAAGTTTTATTGAATATTTGACATAACCATGCATTTGTATACATTGAATTTTACATAATAAAATTTTCTCAAAATATATTAAATTAATTAATATAACAATATACACTATCTGGATAAAGCTTTATTATATAATACCTATTACAATCATTCATTAAGGTATATAATATAACAGTATATACTGTTTACATAATCTTTTATTGAATAATATTTATGCAACCATTAATTTAATTTAAAATTATGTACAAAACATATTTTCTACGTAAGTTTTAACTGTGTATTATATACACTCATACATGAAATTGAATATCTGTCATTTACTTAAACTTTAATTAGAAATATTAAAACTAGTTTTTATCGAGTTTGGGACAGATGGCACTAGAGAGTACCACCTGTGGCATTGTGCATCACGCACGCCGAACCCGAGCTCACTGCCCGACCATGGTTTCGAGTTTTAAACTCTCATCAGGGACAGTCTGCTTACTCGGGTTTAGTTGCAGAGCTGGTCATACAAGAAAAGGTAAGTGCGGCGTGCGTGATGCACAATGCCGTTCCTACCAGTGCAGTCTTGCACTTGGTGGGAACCACAAATCTTATATTTACCTTTTCTTGTATGACCAGCTCTGCAACTAAACCCGAGTAAGCAGACTGTCCCTGATGAGAGTTTAAAACTCGAAACCATGGTCGGGCAGTGAGCTCGGGTTCGGCATGCGTGATGCACAATGCCACAGGTGGTACTCTCTAGTGCCATCTGTCCCAAACTCGATATATTACAGCATCTGGTCATACGGCGTGCGTGATGCACAATGCTGTTCCTACCAGTGCAGTCTTGCACTTGGTGGGAACCACAAATCTTATAAAACTAGTTTTATTTTAATTAGTTAATACAGCTATGTCAAATCATACTTTTGGTATTATTAATACACAATTGATAAAATTTAAGCAATATTTATCTAATGGTACTATTTAATAATGTTATAATTTAATATTTCCTTTTAATATTCATACAACATTTATAAACATAATATTGTACATAACAAAGAAGTATTTCTACTTACAATTAATGTAAAATTATTTAAACTAATTACAATTGTCTGTTTTAAATATATTAGTGTACTTTCTTTTATTGTGTAAGTGCTATTTTTTTATAGTGAGTTTGAGTACTGACTAATTGTGTGTTGATTTTAAATACTTGTGGTGCTATATATGTGAGGTGTGCTAGTGTAGGTTAGTGCAGTGAAAGTGTTTGTGAGATGCTATGATTTGTGTGTGCAGATGTACGTGAGTGCAGTGAATGTGTGTATAAAGTGCTGTGATTTATGTGTGCAAATATGTGTTATTGTATACATTAGAGTTGTATAATTTTATATGGTATATGTTTTATACATAGTACATTTTATTCAAAAATAATATACATTAATCATTATTAAGCAAGGTAAAAGAAAATTCATCATTCATCAGTAATTTAACATAACTATTTGTAAGATAATTTAGTTATATTATTCATCTTGAGTAATTTAAATTTTTTTTTGATAACTTAGTTCTTTAAGTTTTGTATTAATAATTTCTAAAATATGTTTTTGGAATTGTTTGTTATTCCAGGTATGTTGTTGTTTTGCTTCTAACTTTTTTTTAATTTCAATAATTTCTATCTTAATTTTTATTATGGTTTTTAGCATAATTTCTAAATTTTGTTGTTGTTTTCCAAAATAATTATATAATATAATATCTTTAGTAAGATTAATTTTAGCTATATTCTTTCCTTCTAAAATTTTTTCATATTGTTTCCAAATTTGTTTAATTGGCTCACAATCAATTAAAATATGTTCAGTTCCATCAATAGGCTTTTTACAAAATTTACAGTTTTCATATCTAATTTGTTAATTTGTTGCCATTTAAATGCTTTATTAGCAATTCTATACATAAATTCTCTTTCCTTATTTGTAAAGGAGTATTTATATTGTTTTTGATGACATGTTATTATTTTCCAAGGAATACTATTGTTGTTAATACTTTTTATTATTGTTTTTTGGCTTTTTAATTGTTTTAAATTTAAATAAATTTCTTTGTGTTATTGTTTCCCAATTTAGGTTACATTTTTTTAGTTTCATAAAAATTTTAAAAGTGTCATTCCATGTTTTGTTACCATATAATGCATGTGCTGTTGCACCGTTATATAATTTAATTTTGATGTGTCTAATTTTATAAAACAAATTATAGAGACTCCATTGGTGCCATAATTCTGTTACTTTTTCTATGTTATATAAGTATTTAATTTTCTCAACATAACAAGTTTCAAATTTGCTTGTTATATCAATCATTTTGATTCCTCCTTCCTTATATTCAGATATTAATTTTTTCCTAGAAAGTTGTTCAATTGGGTCATTTGACCATAGAAATTTAAATTAAATTTGATTTAAATCTTTTTCAATTTTTTCAGTAGGTTTATGTATTCTTGCAATGTGTAAAGAAAGAGGTATTATTAGAGTCTTTATAATTTGGTTTTTGCCATAAATAGATAATTTTCTATTTTCATGTTTGTATAAAATTGATCTTATTTTAGGTAACAATTCATACCAGTTTTTGTTATTATAATTTGGATTAAGATAAAATTTAACACCTAATATTTTTAAATATTCATTAAATTTAAATAATGGATAATTTGTTTCAATTTTTGTTTTTAAAAATGTATTGGTAGCAATTATTTGGGTTTTTTTTGGATTAATTTTTAGTTCAGATACTTTTTCAAATTTTTTAAACTCTTTAAGGATGTCTTCAATTTCTTTATAGTTTTGAAATGCAAATGTAGTATCATCTGCATATTGAGCAATTTTAAAGTTAAAATTTTGGAATTTAACCCCTTTAATTTGTTCATTTTTTTGTATTTTTCTTGTCAATAAATCAGTACAAATTATAAATAATAACATGCTTAAATTACATCCTTGTCTTATACTTCTTTTGATTTTAATTTTTGAGGTATAGTCTCCATTAATTTCAATTTTCGAAAAAATGTTTTTATAAAACAATTTTATAAAACCCAAATTTTTGTTTCCAATTTTAAGTTTTTCCAAAATTTTAAATATAAAATGGTGGGAAATTTTATCAAAAGCCTTTTCGAAGTCAATCGTCATAATAATTAATTGTTCATTTCTTTGATTTGCCAATTCCAATAAAGCTTGTATATTGTAATGAATATTTTCCATTCTACGTTTTGGCAGCCCTGCATTTTGTTGGGGCAATATATGTTTTTGAAATAAAGGTGTTAATCTATTGACAATTATTTTACTTAGAATTTTGTAATCAGTGTTTAGTAGCGAAATTGGTCTCCAGTTTTTTAAATTTTTAAAATCTTTTTTTTTGTGTAATAGTTTAACAATAGCTTCTCATAGATCTGGGAAGTATTCCTTTTAATAATGCATTATTAAACACTTCCTTTAAATCAGGTATTATTAGTTTTTGGAAGGATTTATAGAATTCTGCTGTAAGTCCATCAGTTCCTGGACTAGATTCACTATTGAGTAATTTTATAGCAATTTCAATTTCTTCTATAAATTTATTAGTTTCCCTTATTTCATTTTCTTCAAAATTTTGTTTGTCAAGTTCCTCCAAATATTCAATCAGTTCATCTTCTTTATTTTTTTCAGCTTTTCCCCATAAGTTGTTGTAGAATTCTTTGACTTCTTCCAATATTTCTTTTGGGTTATTTATAGTTTCATTTTTTTGATTTTTTAATTCAATCAAAGAATTCTTTTTCCCTTGTTCTTTTTCTTTTTGATAAAACGTTTTATCTGGAGTTTCATTTTCTATTTTTTGCATTTTTGCTCGAATTCTATATCCTTCGTATTTTCTTTCATATAATTTAGAAAGTTTTTCTTTAAGAGAAGCTATTGCAACTGCATTAGAATTTGGATTGTTATTAAATAATTCAAGAAGTTTATTTTTAATAATTTTTGTTTTATGGTAATGTAACTTATTGACTTCTATTGATAAATTTTTAAAGTTTTGGTATCTAACTTGGTTTCAATAAAATTAAAATCACCTAATATTATTATATTATTTTTAATTATTTTGGTTTTTTTATTTAATATTTTAATTAGATTAACTCGTTCATTAATTTTATTTGAAAAGTAGCAATTAAGTATAGAAAACTTTTCATATTCATTTTCAATATTTAGATATTGAATTCTATTTTTGTATATTAGTTCTTTTATTGTATAATTATCTACTATATTTTGATTAAGTATAATTATAGTCCCTTCCTTGGAAAACTTCATTTTTGGCAACTCATAAATTTGGTTAATTAACACTTTGTATTTAAAAACTTTAGCCCAATTTTTTAATTTATTTTCATCCAATAAGTGTATTTCTTGTATACACATTATATCTAATTTATTATCTTCTATTAAATTATGTATTACATCTAATTTATTGATGAGCCCATTAATATTAATTGAACACATTTTAATATTTTTATTTTTCATACCTTTTGTTTTGATGGTTTCCAACTCCATTTTTTTTTTTTTTTTTCTATTAAATTACTCAGGTGAATTATCAGTTAAATTACATTACAAATATAATATATATAATTATTTATACAATGCTTATTTATATTTATGTTTTGTTTAGCACAATATCTTTATATGTCGGTGATTTTTCATCTCCTTGTTTGTGCTCATCCTTTCCTTCCTCTTCATTTGTTGTGATGAATGTTATTTCAGTTGTTTTTTCAAATGTTTTTTCATATATTGTTTGAAATTCTCCATATGATGAAGATTTTTCATTATCTTCTTCTGTATCATTTTTTTCTTCCTTTTTGTTTTCTTGTTGAGAATTATTTTGTATTTTTGTTGATTGTTTTTCTTTTAAATTTTCTTTGTTTATTTTAGTTGTTTCTTCTGATGACCCATCAGTTGTGTCATTTTCTTCTTTTTTACTTTTCTTTCTTCTTCTTTTTGGGGTGCTGTTTTGTTTTCTGGTGATTCTTTGCTTCTTTTTCTTTTGGGAATAATGAAATCTCCCAATGTGGGGCTTTGTATTTTTTGATTTTGATCCTCTACCATTTTTTTATTTTGTTGATTTTCTTTTTCATATTTTTCCAATCGCGGGCAATTTTCTACTTCATGGCCGCGTACTTTACAGAAGCGGCACATGGGTAGATGTCTATTATAAGGAGTTGTTACTGACATCCAGTGACCAAAAACATTAACTTTGTTTTCTATTTGCATATAGTTTGGTTCTTTTATATATAAATTCACATATCCATTTTTAATTTGAGGGTCTAACTTTTCCAAAAAAATCCTTGTAATTTTACCCCATCCTTTACTTTCCAATGCTTTTAAATGTTGCTCCGTCATCTCAAACGGTACCGGATACAAAGTAATCAAATCATCAGGTTGCGATGGATATTCTGTTTTAATTCTGATTCCATTCTTTGTTTCAAATCCGTTGCAACAGATACAATGCACTATTTCTCTTGTTTCACCCATCATTGGATTTGATACTATTTTAAATGTTACTAAAAATTTTGATTCCTTATAGCTTGTTAATCTTACTTTTTCAATCATTTCTTTAAATTCATCAAGCTTTCCTTCAAAAGCTTGAATGACATCATCAATTTGTGGATTTTCTTTTCCACTTAATTGGAGTATAAGACTTCTCGTCTGGTACAGAAACATATTTTTGGTTTCTTTTTATTTTTTTTTATTTTAACAATTTAATACAAATTATTTTTAAATTATTTTTCTGCAACAAGAAAAACAACAAACCGCACCGAGCCAAAGTCTCGTGTACTTGTTTGTTATCACTTTAATAAATCAAGAACTTTGTATGTACTTACAACAAAGTTCTCTCTCACGACTTTTCTCACAAAATCTCAATTTCACAGTTCTCTCACACAAAAACTCCACTTCAACACTTCTTTCACACAAAGACCTCTCTTCAACCGTTCTCTCACACTTAACACCAACTATCCAAAAGACACCGTCAGAACAGTATAAACAAATTACTTCTCACTCCACACACCCTTATCTAATTTACTAACAAAACTTTCTATTGTGGTTTTAACAAAAACAACAATAAACTAGCAAACACTCATACAGTAAACAATTAAACTATACTAACAATCTCCTTTCACCTTTCTACACTTTCTTTTCCTTGGTAAGTCAACTTGCGTCAACTTACCTTATTCAAATAGAATCAATTGATTTGATTGCAAACAACTGAAAGGAATTAAATTTACCAACATCTCAATTTGTAGTGTGCTCGCCACGTGTAAGTGAACCAATCAGATTTCATTAAGATAGCTACATGTGATTCGCGCAAAAGGCAGTGACCGCAAATAATAGAATTAATTAAGAGGTTTCACAAAAAACTTCTATACAATTAATTAACTTTTTCAATTACAGTGCGAGTTCTATTTTTTTATGATTTTAACATTACTTTCTTTGTACTATACCAATAAATTTTAGTTTAGCCAACTAAGAGACAATGTTGTTTTATTCGCTTCAAGCCATTATAAGTAACAATCACAAACAATTAAAAAACTTAGTCGACTGGGCGTACTGTTTTCTCAACAATTGTATTGGTTTGCAAATGCTTTTGTGTCATACCAACAGTTGGCATAAATTACAAGTTTTTTAAAATGACAAAAATTGCCCACATCATAAACAATTATGCAAAATCTGGTTTTAAATATTTTAAAATTAAAGCTACAATGGTGTAGCGACGATTTGATACATCTGTAGTAATAATCATCAAGGAATGCATTAACATTTGTTACTTATAATAATCATGTTTTTGAAGAAGTCCCAGTCTTGTTATTCAACTTTTAGTTGCTTTATATAAAAGTTAATTATATGACAATAACGAATGTATTTTAATTTAGGGATAGTGGCAATAATTAAATGTTTTGATCAAAGCTTTTGTGCGATTGCCATGTAGCTAACTTGTAGCTAAAAAATTCATTCAAAAGCAAGGCAGAACTGAAAGGAAAAACAGTAGTTATGGATCCCATACTATCAAATAGACTTTCATCTAATGGCTTCAATCTTACAACTTAAATAGACATGCAAGCTGAAGAACTAATAGGCGTAAAAATGTAAATAATTATGCAATTTAGTATACGCCAACTGCTAGTTTTAGACCATGATTATACTGTAGTTGTTGATTGGATATTAATTATAATTATTTTACAATTCTACTTGGTGAGTTGGCAGTTGACTCGATGATCTTTTGGTCTTTTTAATGTTTCTTTGATAGGTGACAACATTGACACGAATGATTTTACGCAGCATTTTGATTGTATTCTGCTGCTAAATACTTTGCTTTAGTTGAAATGAACTGATTGAGTAATTATGGGCATAGCATTTATGGTGTAAAGTTAAAATAGAAATAACGTTTGGATAAAATGCCTTAAGAAAAAAGGTATCACTGTTTAATTAATCAGGGTGGCCAATTTAGCTTCACGAGATGTTTTAGGGGGGCTGCTTTTGCACCATTTTTAAGGGGACCCGGCGCGACCGCTCTGTTCACTCCCTATTAAAGCTATTGCTGACTGCAACACTAGCGCAAAGTGATGGGCTTACTCCAAACACTTCGGAAATTGGATTGGTTGCTAGGGACGGAACAAAATGGGAATACATCGAATTTTTTTCAGAATCAATGGGTAGGCTGCAAGCTCAGAACGTGCTAACAGAAAGCGAAGGTTTAACATGATATCCCAATCCCATGTTAGATGGTTCGCTAAGTGCGTTTGAGCTACTGGTCGATAATTCAACGCTTACCTATATTTAACAATGTACAGAAGCTGAAGGCCATAGAGTGAAAAACAGTGATGAGTGAAAACTACCACTAAGTAAACTAAAAGCCTTGATTTCTACCGTTTGGGATAAGTTTATTGAAAACTGTATCATTTGTTACTATAGAAACCAGGAGAAAATATTACAGTGGATGAACAATTATTTTCAATGAAAGCCCGCTGCAGATTTACACAATAGATGGCCAATAAACCGGACAAATTTGATATGAAATTTTTACTAGCTGTTGATGTGGAATCTAAATATATACTGAATGCCATACAACATCTTGGCAAAAATGAAGCCAGACCAGCTACATAAAGATTGTTTGAGAGTGTGGTAATAAAGTTAGTGGAGCTATACTGAGGCAAAATAAGGAACGTCACAACTGATAATGTGTTTACTTCGACTCATCTTGCCACAGAGCTCCGAAAAAAGTCACTTGTCGTGATCTTAAACAAAATCTGAAAGGAAGTTCCGCCACTGGTAAAAGTTTTACAGCAGAGCAGCTATTCCAGCAAACTCTTGCAAACAAAAAGCGACAACAACCACAACCTTGACAGTTTACCAATGCAAACAAAAAAAAAACGTTTATATTCTTACCACACTCCACACATCTGTTATGATCGACACAACAACAAGAAAAAAACGGAAACACTTATATTCTACAACAAAACTAAATGTGGTGTTGATATTGCTGACGAGATGGCACGGCAATACACGGTGAAGACAGGTACACGGCGTTGGCTGGTAGCTGTCTTTTACAATATTTTGGACCTTATTTGTATCAACGCCTATGTGTTGTACTCATGTTCAAGGAAAAACACTTTCACTAGCCGCAGTTTTGGCTCAACTGTTCAATAATTCTTATCAAAATTCGATGGTTGACAAAAGCAGAAAACGGAAGCAATGCTAAGTTAATGCGAACTGTAAACAAAACAAAACTGCAAAATTTTGTTGTGGATACCGAAAATTAGTTTTTGGAAAGTTTACAGGTTGTGTAAAAATTGAATGTTTATGCAGAGCGTTGCTAATTTCTTTGTTTTTGTATGCTTTTGAATAGCCGCTTGTGGTCTATGTAAACAGCAGCAAGATGAAAAATAGCTATTTAATATTTTAAGCTCATTTTAAGGTAAAGTTCATGTTTTTGTTAACACACTGAAAGCTTAGAGAAAATTTCAACTATGCAACTAAAAAGCAGGTTGAAGGCCTACAATGTAATTTAGATCAAGTCTTATGTAGTATATTCCAAGACATAAAATTAAAAAAAAACCTACAACGCACCGAACTCACACCTACAAAGATTCAAAGCATTGCTGGATATACTACAAAAGTTAAAAAAAACTTATAAGATAAAGTAAAGCTAAATTATCACGCATTATTTTCTTTATTGGACAAATGGTCATTTTTACCTCTCGCGCTAATTCTAGGTACTAGGTCAAAAATCCAGTAATTCTAATGTTAATACCTGTTGCCTGGCTTGGTTCAAGAATAGATATTATTATGAGAAAGTTGTTTTCTTTAAAACAATACTGTTTTTTAGTATTTATAAAATAAACTAGGCAACTGATCTTTTATATAGATAATTTAGGATTTGTCATACGATTTAGGCTTAAAAGGTTTATGGCTTGTACTCAACTTGTACGATGTTTGCGGATAAGTTTTGTTATTTCTTTACTGCAAAAGAAGCATTTGATAAGCTAAATAAAAATTCAAGTAACGAAATCGACATTACCGAAGTTTAATGTAGTTGCCTTTCCCTAAGATTTCAGTGTTTAAAACTTCTAGGAAATAATTTTGTGCATAACTGTGTGATCTCTTATTCATTATTTCAATTATTTTTCTTGAAATTAGTGTGTATACTGCAAGATAGAAAAAACAATAATAATTGCAATAATACAATTATTTAATCCTTACTTATAGGCTCTTAAATTCAGCGATGAATAATGCTTTGTGTGACGCAATTTTTATTTTCGTATGTTGGACTTGGTCAAGGCTTAGCGTAAAAGTTGATGCGTATAAAATTAAAGGCACGTCTACACTGCAGCTGGTTTTAGTCGCACTCAAGCTGCGACCGCAAGCATTCAAGCGTAAGCTGTCTACACAGACAACTTTGTGTTTACACGACTAATTGCTGCTGTAGATTAATCGCAAAACAACAATAGGTAAAAATGCTTTCTAAGTGAAAAAAATGTTCATGTCCACGCAAAAAAAGCTTCGAAGCTTAATAAAAGAGGGTACAATAGCAATAGTTTTTACAAAGTGTGACATTAAAATATTTTGGTATCATTTAAAATGTTTATTTATAGTTTTTAAGGTTTTAAAAAAAATCTACACTTTTGTTTTGTTTTTTGATAGTTTTTGCATCAGCGTTTTTTACATTACCCAATAGTTTTTTTTAATTTTGTTAAATGGCTACAAACATTGGACAGGGTTTTAAAAGAGTACTTTTTAAAATCTTTTTTATGTATTGGGTGATTCACTGTTGATAAAGTAGTAGGCGAAAGAAAATTAATAGCGCCTTATTATTAAGAAGCTGTACAAAACATACCACTTTGATACCAAACGTCATAAATGCAGTAATCTTATAATTTTTTCAAATACATTAGTTTTGATAAAAATAGACTTGAGAAAGGTTGGTGGTCATGATATACCTTTTTCAAACTACACAAAATACTTAGGGATAATAATTGATGAAGAATTATCCTGGAGGAAACACTATAATTACATTGCAAATAAGCTTTCAAAAGCAACTGGAATTCTATGTAGAATTAGACACTACATTGATAAGAAAACTTTAATAAACCTGTACTACAGTTTTGTATATCCATACCTTAAATATGGAATCACTGCTTGGGGAAACCAAACAAAATCTATAATGAGAAAACTACAGATAATACAAAACAAAATTATTCGCATAATGGACTTTAAAATTTTAAAAGATTATGTTAAAATGATCTCCATGTATAAATCAATGAAAATATTACAAATTCAAGATATATATGAACTTGAAATGGCAAAGTTTATGCATTCTTTTCATCATAAAAGACTTCCAAGTGTGTTTGATAACTACTTTAAATATTTAAGCTTGCAACACCATTATATTACAAGATCTACTTCCAATAAAAATTTATATCTTCAACGAATGAAGACGCGTCGTGGGCTAACTTCTTTCTCTTATAATGGAATAAAAATATGGAATAAAATTCCAATTAATATTAAATTATTATCCAAGTATTCGTTTAATAGACGTATAAAATTGATGTTGATAAATAAATATTAATTGTATTCCCTGATCAAAGCTATATTGTTGTATTTTTTTTATGTGTGAGTTTATGTTTATAATGCAAGTTATTACCCTGAAAATATATTCTCATATATTTTTTTTCTTTTTTTTTTTTTTTTTTTTTTGTGTGTGTGTGTACTTTTCTTGTTTTGATATGAGTCACTTGTGTATATTGTACTAGTATCTTCCGAGTTTTGTTCTTTTTTTTATTGAATAATACTACCAGTAATGAATATTATAATAGACTATGGACAGTTCTTGACTTGATGACCATTAATTGGTCTTTCACTGTCCAGTTTACTTCATAAATCATATTTATCTGCATACAATGTGTATGTCTACTAGTATAAAAGTTAAGTGTTTGTTTTCATATGCCTAATATTTTACTGTGTATTATCAATTTTACTGCTGAAGTAAGCAAATAAATTGTTGTTGTTGTTGTTGTTGTTGTTGCACGTGCATATCATATAAAAGGAGAAAAATAATTGTAATGGTTCAAAACTAGCATTGCAAGCATTTAAGCATTGCAATATTTCCTACTAAACCTAATAATATGTCTTTGGGCACTTAACGAGAACTTTCTTTAAAAAATATGAAAATTTTAAATTGTTTAACTTTTAAAATTAAAATTGATTTTTTTTACCAGACCTTGCTAACACCAACAACAATTTTTGGATTGCCTGTCGTAAGATTTTAAAACAGTGTTTTGATGGTTTTATACTACTATTGAAACTCAAAATAAAAAACATGCTTTTTAAAATTTTTGAAGTGAAACGATTTTTGAATAAAAATTAATAACTACGCAAAAAATAATTATTTTTTTATAGCAACTCAAGCTTAAAGTTTTAAGACAGGCTTAGGTTAAATATGTTTAGAAATATTTTTTTTTAATTGGCCTACTTGTTCGGATTCCAATGTAAAAAAGACTTCACATATTGTTGGATCTCGTGTACCAAATATTTGAAAATAGTGATAAGTAATATTAAACCCAGAAGCAGTAAAAAAGACGTTTGGAACTGCAGTGGTAGATCCACCCCCATCTGCTCCTGCATCTCCATGTACCTGAAATGAATTAAAAAATCTTTTAGAACAAAAAATCTCCACCTTGTGTTTCACAACAAACTAACTTTTTCCAAATAATAATTTTTTAAATTAATTAGTTTATATCAGTTAATTATGGACGGCTACAAAAATTTCAGAAAATATTTAAAATCAATTTGTGGTAGTCTGGATAACAAAAGTTTTAATAAAAACCTTTTAACTATTACCTTTTTGATTTATTTTTTTTTAAATTTCTACTACCGACACTAAAACTTTAAGTTAAAAATATTGCTTTTAAACACTTTTAGTATAATTGCAAACAATTGTTTTTAACTATAGTTTTTAAATTTTTTATCAAATTAAAATTGTTGACATCAAATAGAAGTTTGCACATTTTAGCCGAATTGTAACAAATTTTAGAAAAAAATCTTTTGCTTTTATAACGTGAAGAAAACGCAACTATACCAGGTAATAAACATGAGATGCAAAATAGTTGTTCTTTCATCAATATTGTTTAATTTATTACGTTTGAATGACAACAACGTTTTTTTACAAAGAAGTTCTCCAACTATAAAGTAGTATTTGAATCAAAAATTACTGTGCTAGTTGTTGTTGACACAGTCCAGATACCACGCCAAAATAATGTTTCCAATGGCACTTTAAGACCGTCAGGAACTATGTGATGCTGAAGAGTTCGTTAGATGACTCTCTTTAATCCTATCTCCTAACTATAATTTACCAATCGGATTTAAATAAAATATAATCTTTATTCAAGTTATATACCGGATTTCTTCAAATACAAGGCGCACTCGTGCACAATGCCCACCCCCAATTTTCAACCAAAAATCGGCACAAACTTTCGGTATAAACCAACTTGCCCAGCCCTCGTATATAACATGCACCCAGACATCAATTTATACCAAAAGTTTGTGCCGATATTTGGTCAAAAATTGGGGTTGAGCGTTGTGCGTGAGTGCGCCTTGTATTTGAAGAAATACGGTAAGTACAAATCACAGTTCTACAAAGTGTAAGAATTTTGACGGAAATTTTCTCCCATTCGACTAACATTTAAATCAATAATAACGACTGTACTTCATTTAACAAAGAACAACTTTTTACGGGCGATTCAAAAAACTTAGAATCCTTTCTACTAAATAACATAACAGGATTGTCTTTTTTCTAACAGCAAACTACTTGACCAAGAATTTGACCAATGCAGAATACTCTCGACAATTTAACAGGGTAGACCACTCTTGGAGTGAGTTGGACTCTCTGTCCTAACAGCAAACGACTTTATAAAGCTATTTCATTAGAAAGCCATGCACAAAATAACGTGTGACAGTCTTTCCAAAAGACTTGGTCTTGCTGAATTTCTATGCAATGTAAAGTTATAAAAGTAAACGCTTATATCGTGGACATCACAATATATAATTAAGCAATTAACAATAAAGGAGTTGACTATAAGTGGCGTTGATGCATTTTACAATTCTCGCAATAACAACGCTTTTATAATTAGTTCGCAAAGTGCTACAATACAATAGTATAAAGCGAACACCATAAGATATCAACCGAACAGTACAATCATATTCAAAATTATATAAATGGTCTGAGCTCAAACAAAAAAGATAATGACTTTATCGGAAACAATAACCAATTATGAAATTAGCACGCCTAAAAAGGGTAGAATGCGACACAACCACTAATGAATATCAAAAAGCTTCAACTAGTTTTCCTTATTTTTACAAATGCTTGTTGTAGTTTGAGAAACGCGATTAAAGAGGGGTTGTTCTTGATTTTCAGTAATAAATGCACGCTTGCACGCTCAAGATTAAGATAATACCGAGAGCGTGACTTCTCGAACCAAAATTTTACAAACTTCGGAAGTAAACGTTCAGCGAGGCAAGACTTCAAAAAGGCTCTTGTAAAAATCAGAGTGCGAATTTTCCCCGCGTCTAACCAACAAGTTTAACAAATTACGTAGTTAGTTTCCGTACCTTTTGCAAACGTATACAAAAAAATGTTTTGTGGTGCAGAATTTACATGTAAAAATAGCCAACAAAAAACTCATTTCTAAGGGTTTCGTGCGACACTCGTCAGAAGATAAACGTCAGAATGAAGAAAAGAAAAATTCAATTGATTGTCTAATAAAGCTGAACCAAGATGATTGAATGTTTGAGAAAGGCGTTAAAACGTGTGATCAGCGCAAGATTTTCAAGTTGCAAAAAAACTCTTTTTGGCGGCATAAATTTGCTTGCATGATTTGACATAAGCGGCTTCTAAAGCAGATAATTGAACAAAAAACAAACGGTCAAAGGAAAAAATCGTAAATTTTTATCATTGTAATTTTTGGCGCACTTAAGATTATTAAAAAGGTTTTGACCGATTGCGGATTCCCTAAACATGACTGGAGTTGAAGATTTGCCAAAACGAGTGGAGACGTTGCGAGAGTTTGGAATTTGACCTAGTCTAATAAACTTTGGCATGTGTTGACGGTCTGTCCTGCAATCGTTGAGATGTGCGGCTTGGGTACTATCTGAACGTTTATTTCCAAAGTTTGTATAATTTCCGATCGAGAAGTTAGGCGCTCAACATAGTCCTAACATTGAGCGTGCATTCAATACTACTGGTTATGGTCTTTTTATTGAATCTTTATCAAAAAAGTTATACGCGATTTGGACATACAAGTAAGCTTTTTTGTTGTTATTTATTTTGTAGCCCTCGGAAAAACATATTAACTACTACTAAATAAATGGGATCACAACTACCATGTGTTTATTATTTTTTGCTGCTTTACCTGATTTCCTAGTAAAGCGTCTCTGTACTATATTCAATTTACTTTTTACAAGATCTTTCTTTAAACCAATTTCGCCTTTATTTAGAGCTACAATTGAAGATTAGCATGCAAAGCTGTCTAAAAAAGTTTTCCAATTTTTTTATATCATCATTCCTTTTGAATATGTGTTATGTGACGACAATTAGGTGGTGAAGCTAGCAACAGTATTGGGTTGTTTTGGTTAATGTAGCAGTATTTAATATTAGGGCTCGTCTCCATTAAGAACGTAGAATGGTATATTCTTTGTTTCTTTTATTGATTTTTTTGCTTCGCTTAGCACTTCAATGTGGAAAGAAGTAAAAAAATCAATAAACAAACAAAGAATGCTTTATTCCACGTTTGTAGTGGAAACGGGCATTTACAGTAGCTATGCATTAAATAGTTATGCAAGACCTACAGTATAGACAAGTGTGCCACCGCAGGAGGGGCAAAATTTACTAAAATAGGTATTTTTTGGTGAAAATTCACTTTCGACAAACGCAAATTTTTGCTTCTGAAAAAAATTTTAACTAAAAACCTAGTAAAAATCAAGAAGGTCTTCATTTCTAACATTTACCAGCTTGATTTCATTTACTTACCCCAAATACTTTTGGTTTTTTAGCTCAAAGATTGAACGCTTTTGATGCAAGTCCCTCCTTTTTTTGCTCTCCACTTGGAGTTGTACAACATTTTTACTTTTGAACTAAATTATTAAAGGTTTTTTGTTTTCACTAAGTTTTTAGTTAACATTTTCTGCAATACACTGAAATTTAGATTTGTTAAGACTGCCTTTTTAACAAAAATTGGTTTATTCTAAATTTTCACCCTTCCTTTCAACGTTATTTGCGGCTTGGCTTTTTGTGGTAAAAGTTTGGTGGCCTTTTGCATAAATAGACATTTAAAAAATTTTGTTGGATTTAACCCTTTGAGGGACAATGGTACATATTTGTGCATGATTGTGATTGTAACGTAACAAAAGCTCTTTTGTGAAGGCATTAGGTTTGTTTGATTTAACCCTTTGAGAGACAATGGCACATATGTGTGCCATAATTGTGATTGTAATGTAACAAAAGCTCTTTTGTAAAGGCATTATGTTTCTAATTTTCAGATATTTCTGACATCATTGTTGAACCATTGTTATTTTATTTTACATTAAAATTTTTATATCTCTCAAAGGGTTAATTTTGGTCGAGATTATGTAATTGTAGAAATACGTTAGGTTTAACAAAATGCTTCTTTCTTGCAAATTCAAAAGGGCACTATCTGACCCGCTAGGCCCCCGCAGTTTAGCAATATTTCCAGTCTGGTAGGACAATTGTTTCTCATTCTTCCCCATTTTCGGTGCTCCTGAATATACTATGTTTTTGTTAGGAAATGCATAAAAGTAAAATTGCAAACACAAGCTGTCACTGCTGCACAAAAAAATACAGAACAACAACAATCAAAAAGCATTGTTACGTACTCTGAGCTTGTAGCTTTGGTTGCTTGACGAACTAGTGTTAATCCACATAATAGCTATAAATGGATAAGCGGTCATTGTTGAAAACTGGTATCCTGATTTTCTGTAAAAATTTTGAAATAAAAGTTTTAATTCTTTTTCTATCACACTAACCACTTAGCACAACAACCTCCAAGTTTTTTCACTAAATAAAAAGACTAAATAGGTCTTTTTGACCCTTCTTTTGTCTAGACATATTTTTGATTGTATTATATCTAGGAAACATGAACAAAAAAACATAATTTGCTTCAAATTTATTGAAAAAAGCTAACATCTCACCCTGTTTCTCATATTATTGAACAAAAAATTCTGTATATTTTGAAGAAGTCAAAATTAAAATTATTATTAGTTTTTAAATGTTCTTTGAACACGTTACAATTAACGTTTTTGCTATTATACTCGTACAACACTTATTAGATTTGTGAGGACAATCTTCTATTTGGCAATGTTTGCGCTTTAAATTTCTTAGTGTATTTGTAGAATCAAATATATAGATATTCGAACATTTTGAGTTTGAAAGAGTTCAGGTTTAACAGCTTTGTTATATCTTTATCTTTTATAGTATATTGTATATATCTTTATAGTTCTTTCACTAAATCTAGTAGCAATTTCCTTTTTGAAATATTAATGTTTAAGACTTTTGTATATACGAGTACAGCCCAACCATTTATGCAAGCGAAATTAATGAGGTCAACCCTTTGCGGTCCAACTAACCGTCTGGAATGCAAAAACGATTTATGTTGTTTTGGCCAAACTCATGTCACACATGCATTCAGTCTATTACTTTCTAAGAACTCTAAACTTTATGTAACAAATGCAAGGAAATACTTTTTATCGATTTGGACTTGAATTGATTAGTTCAAATAACTTAGAGAATTCCCGCAACGCATGAAACTAGTTAATAGCTTAATGATATTATGGTGTTATTTGCAGCAGTTTGGTTGTGTAATATCTGCTTTTTTTCCAGCATTAATCAGTTATTAAATCAAAAGATAGTACGTTCAATACCCAGTTAGGTCTACACAGTATTGAAAGGTTTGCTAAAATTAGAAGGTACTTCGTAAATTTTGAATTCAAAGGTAGCATGTTCAATACTCAAGAAAGTCAAGCAGCGTTGAGTACAGTTTGTGGTAGTAGTACGTGATCTTATATAAAATAACTAAAACTGGTCAAACTTAACTAATTTGTTTCAATATTATTTTGGGCCTATGATATAATTCTCAGCAGTTGCTGGGGTTTTAGTGAAGGGTCCAAACAAGAATTGCCAAGTATGCAGTACTAAAGACAACCGAAAAACCATTGAGTTTTTTTGTAAAACTTGTGCACGAAAATGTTATTTGCATCCTGAAGAATTCTTCAAGCGATACCATACTCTTCAGAATTTCAAAGTCTAACTCCAAACCAGCATTGTTTGATGGAAAATTGATTGCTAGTAGACTGCTTACAAATTGATAAAAAACAGTTTTTTTGATGTGCATACTTATGTGTGAAACGATTTGAGTTATGTTTTCGTATTACCATTTTCACCCTGTGTTTTTAATATTTTGTTAGTGCTATGTTTCTTTTAGTTTTGAAAACTTCGATTTTGCACCTAACAGGGCAATTGGGACACCGTACGTGTTGAAAATAATTTATTAAATATCACTCAAATTGCATCTGCATGTTTGACATGTACTTGGACGGCAAGAATTAACAAACTGAATAATTTTTAAGTGCAATGATGTGGAACAAAATTATTTCATAAAATTAACATACACATAACATCTTTAAAAAAAAATCTAAGAAAAAGAAATTGGACCTAGACTGACCGAAATAGTAAATTCAATTGGACCGCAAAGGGTTAAAGAAACATGCAAGTGGCTATCTTTTTGTTGCTGATTGGAATGTATAAATGTATGAAAGCGAGACATCTGATCTAATACATAAACTCCAGCTTTACTTTTGTTGTAGTACTCAATTGTTTCGGTGAGATTTTTCTTTTGATTTTTATCAACAAAGAATCCTTTATGCATGGAACTGAACATATAAAACTAATTTTTACGTTGTAAGTGAACAATCTCAAGGAGAAAGAAACATTTCCAACAAAAAAATAGATATTGCTTTGATTTTGGATTCTGTATTTGGTATTTCTCTTATTTGCTTTTTTACAGTTCCACAATAGTTTTCTTTTCCAGCTTTAGAGTTTCAGCAAAAATCAAGGATAAATTTACAAAGTTAAGATTATAATTATGAATTCGAAGTGCGACACATACATTTTGACACTGTGAAGGATACTGACATGTTTAACAAACTGATTGCCATCTGTTTGATAAGAGACCAAAGAATTGCTAATGAGTATAAAAGTGGTTGCCATTGACTACGCTTAAATTACAAAAACATTGAAATGACACTAAGATCATTTATCTATATGATTTAATTCTGGCCCATGTGATACTTCTTGGTATAATTCAGCTTTTTCCAAATAAATTATTAAATTTTGGAAAATAATATCTGTATCATATTAAAAAAAGTCACATAATTTTATTTAAAATTTTTTTTTTTCAGTCATCGGGTAAAATAAAGTTATCATTAGAAATGGGTCAAAAATAACCACTGGTGTTTCTAGTGTTAGAATTAGATATTAATGTAAAAATTACTAATTAATCTTCAAAATATTGGATCTGCTTTTGAAAAACATAAAATAGAATAGATTTAGGACGAACTTAATTTACCCATTAAAGACCGCTACCAGAAATACAGTACATGTAAATTTCATGTTTTTTTTGTATTGGATTTTGATCAAATTGAAAAAAAGTAAAAATTTTTGCAAAACTTATTTGGTTACCTAGCAACACAATGTTTCTCTGGAGAAACAATGGTCTAGTGCGGGAGCATAATTATCTAAGATTAATAGGTTATAGCATTTACGCAACGGACTATTGCACAAAAAAATAAATTATTTGATTCTTAGCCACGACTTCGTTAACGCTTCAAAAAACACAATTATTAAAGCAAAAAAGTAAGAGAAGGTGGAAATTGTTTTCTTGTTAATTATTGAAAAAAAAGTTTTAGTGTTGAAACATAAGGGATTATTTGGCGAGCATAAATTTTGAGTAAGCATTTTTTTGAGTGTTTAAAAGCAATTTGAAAAATTAATAAACAAATGATACCATGCTTTAGTAAGCACGCTGTAAAGATGTTCCTTTGCGTTACATCAATCAGATTTGGCTACAAATACTGGGTTGTAGCGTCATATGATATTTACCCTTACCAGTTTTGAGATTTGTTCCAGAGCATGTAAAACAAAGTTATTAGCAAGTTTTGAATCTTAAATTTTGTCTGTTCTTCTTTTAATTGTAAAAAACCTGCTTGTGATTGTGCTTGCTTCAGCAATTTTTACGTCGTATGATTAATTATTTTCTCAAAAAATTTAAAAAATTTTTAATCTGTATTATAATGCCGCAAAACATTATAACCTGATCGGGCGAAAATAGGTTGAAAAGAGAAGCGTGGGTTCTTAAACTATCAATCAGACAATTATCTGTCTCTAGTACATTTACATGTACAATAAAAATACAGTAAAAATTCTATATTTTGTTTCGAATTTTTAAAATATTGAACCCAACAAAATAATGAAAAGCAAAGCTAAATCTAGGGCAACATGATAAGAATTAATACTAATCATCTTATATTACCAATGCAATTAAGGTTAGAAAGCGTCGATCTATTTGAAAATTTTATTTATTAATATAGGTCGATAAAGCAAGCACATATTGGCAAATGTTTGATAACTATGAGAAATTTTGACATTGGACGGGTAAAGGCTTCTTTTCAGCGTTTAAGTTTTGCCTCTTTTAAATTTTCTTAAAATTGTTTGATCAGTTATAGTTAGCTAGTTGAAAAATACCGTACAAGTTTTTACATACTGATGCCTCAATGGATAAAAAATCATGATAAATTGTGTTAGTCTAAAGTACTACATAAGATTGGCTTGGATCTTATGTACTTTTTTAATTACCAAAGTTATGAAATCGTGTTTTAATGATATTTGTAGTTTTTCTGCAACGAAAGTGTTTTTAGTGAAACGGCAAGCAATATATATTTTTTTAATATATATAGTTGGTGATAGCGTTTGGTACCATTGTTCCTACAATGGAAGAAAAAAATAAACGTATAAAATGATTGGCTTAGAACAAAAAGTAGTTGAGTTACATTTTTATCCAAATGAAGTTATCTTTTTTTTTAACCATGTTATTTTCGGCGTTCTTAATCACTAAGCAAAATGTTATTTGAAACAAAAAATGTTTCTTCGTTTCTATTTTGAAAACGAAGTTTTGTTGGAATTAGGTAAGTTTTCTTTTAAAAATGACAAATTCTGCTTTCCTTTGTTTAAAAGTAACTAAGTCTATTTTAATCCAATCACGTTGTGATAAGTCACGTGGCAAAGTATAAATTTAACTTGTTTTGTGCTTTCATTCGTTTTGTGAAATGTTGTGGCTACTTTCTTTAATTAGTTATTGGTCAAAGAAACTTTGAAAAATTAGGTTTGATTTTTTAATTTAATTATACAAAACTTTAAAAAAGTAATAGGTTAACGTGAACTTTTAAAACTTTTGTCTTATAAAAGTCACGAAATATAAAGTAATGTGTTTTCTACAGCAGTGATACCGAACTGTTGTGTCGCGGCACTCTAGTGCCGCGAACGATTTCGGAAAAAAACTATTTCGGGACGTCAAATTTTGTGGTTTTTGTACGTGAGATTCAAAAGGAAAGAAAGAACGTGAGTTCAGGTGGAAACTTTAAATCATGGACAAATTTTCAAAAGCTTTTTGTTTAAAGATAACTATGATTTGGGAACGAAAGTTGAGAAATTATTAACAACTTTTCAGTGAAGAACTTTTCGTTATTAAGTATTATAATGGGTGTGCCGCGGAAATTTAAATAGCTTAATAGTGTGCCGCCATATACAAAAGGTTGGGAACCACTGCTCTACAGAAACATAGATTGAAAACGAGTTAAATTATTAGATTGAACATTAGGGACCTAAGTGACATGAAGCCATCAGCACTGGAAATATATGTAAATCCAATTAAAATTTTTAGATATTTTTAGATCCAGAAATTATGGGTTTTCTTATTATAGAATATTGCCCTGATTATTACATGAGAGTCAAAAAGCATCATAAAAGAATAAAAATGTACAGTAGACTTATATCAGTTATAAACCTCACTGTTATTGTATTTACATGGACGTGGCAAAATTGCTTTCATATTTGGGGCCAACCGCCTCCCTATCTGTTTTCAATATCTTTCATCTCTATCTAAAAGTTTTTTGTTTACCGGTATGTGATTCTAGCAAAATAACTATTTTATCTTGAATTATATTTTTAATTATAGAATATTGAACAATAATTTAATTATAGAATATAATACTTATAGAATATTATCTTGAATTATATTTTTTAACCCAGCCTCTAAGGTTGTTCAAATTATAGCAGCCTTGGTACCGGTCCCAAGCCCGGATAAATGGGGAGGGTTGCGACATCCGGCCTAAAACACAACCAAATATTTTTCAATGCGCTTTGTAAAATCTAACTTCATACCGGATCGGTCGAGGCCCGGAAAAACAACGACCGTTACCAGTGACTGGGCACCAAGGGTTACTGGTGGACATGCTACTTGGATGAAAAGAAGAGGTGGAAAGCAGTGGAGAAGAAGGAAGGAGAGAAATGAAGAGAGGAACAAAGCTAAGAAGATCAAGCTTAGGGTTGCTACATTAAATGTTGGAACCATGACTGGTAAAGGAAGAGAAGTGGCGGATCTTATGGAACGAAGAGGGGTGGACATCTGTGTGTGCAGGAAACTCGCTGGAAGGGGGAGAGAGCAAGATGCATAGGTGGAGGATATAAAATGTGGTAATGTGGAAGTGGAAACAAAAAGAATGGTCTAGGAATCATATTGAAAAAGGAGCATGTGGACAGGGTAGTGGAATTATGGAGGGTAACAGACAGGATAATATGCTTGAAGATGGAGCTTAATGGTGTTATGTTGAATGTCATCAGTGCATATGCGCCACAGGTGGGGTGCATACGTGAAGAAAAGAAAACATTCTGGCTGGACCTAGATGAGACAGTGGAAAAGATACCAAGGAATGAAAGAATTGTGGTAGGAGCAGACCTGAATGGGCACGTAGGAGAAGGGTAATGGTGATGAAGAATGCATGGGCAGACACTGATTAGGGAAAAGAAATAATGAAGGACAAGCAGTGGTGGATTCTGCTAAGAGAAGGGAACTAGCGATCACCAACACATATTTTGTAAAGAAACCGGCACATAGAGTCATCTACAGCAGTGGTGGACGCAGTTCCCAGGTGGATTATATCATGGTGAGAAGACGAAGAATCAAGGAGGTGGTGGATACAAAAGTTGTTGTCGGTGAAAGTGTAGCAAAACAGCACAGAATAGTGGTCAGTGCGATAATCATCTGGACAAAGTGGAGGAAAGCACCAAAATTAGTGAAGAGAATAAAATGGTGAAAACTAAAGGATTCGAAAGTGAACAATAAATTCAAAATGGATGTGATTGAAAGCGGAATATTTAGTGGACAGGAAGACTGGCAAAGAATAGCTGAAATGATACCGAGCATTGCCAGAAAGGAACTGGGTGAAACACCAGGAAAAGTTAGCACGGCAGGTAGACGGGAAACGTGGTGGTGGAACCAGGAAGTACAAGAGAAGCTGAAGGATAAGAAAAAAAATTAAAAAGTATGGGATACCATCAGAGATGATGCAAGCAAGTTGGCCTATAAAACTGCAAGAAAGCAAGCTAAGAGAGAAGTGGCAAAGGCAAGAAACAAGGCATATGAGGAACTGTACGAAAAACTGAAAACAAAAGAGGGGGAAAATGAGGTGTTCAAAATAGCAAAGCAGAAAAACAGACAAAGCAAAGATGTTCAACAAGTAAGAGTAATAAAGAGTAAAACTGGGGAGATTCTGATGGAAGAAGAGAAAGTAAAACAGAGATGGAAGGAGTATTTCGACAACTTACTCAACCATGAAAACCCTAGAGAAAGAAGAGAATCGAGAACAGAAGGGAGAGAAAGGGACGTGGAAGATATCTCTGGAGAAGAAGTCAGGACTGAGTAGACGAAGATGAAGGGAAAGGCTCAAGGACCTGATGACATACCAGTGGAAGCATGGATTGCGTGCTTGTACCTTTGTACAAAGGTAAAGGAGACATCAAAGAATGTGGAAACTACCGGGGGATCAAGTTGATGAGCCACACTATGAAATTGTGGGAGAGGATAATAGAAGCAAGTATAAGAAAGGAGATGACAATTGCTGAGCAACAATTTGGGTTCATGCCAGGAAGGAGTACCACCGATGCAATCTTTTGTCTAAGGATGCTGTTGGAAAAGTGGACTGAAGGGCAGAAGGCAGTGCACTGTGCCTTTATTGACCTGGAGAAAGCATACGACAGGGTACCCAGAGAGGAACTGTGGGAATGCTTGCGGTTAGCTGAAACATCAGAGTGCTACATAAAGATTATCCAGGATATGTACGACGGAGCAACAACAACTGTGAGAAGTGCAGCAGGGTTGAATGAAGAATTCAAGGTAGGTGTTGGACTCCACCAGGGTTCAGCACTCAGCCCATTTCTTTTTGCCATCATTATAGACAGGCTGACGGAGGACATCAGGAAGGACGCACCATAGATATGCTGTTTGCAGATGACATAGTTCTGTGTAGACAAAATCATAGGGAGCTAGAGGAGGATCTGGAGATTTGGAGAAATGCACTGGAAAGAAGAGGCCTGAAAGTGAGCCGGAGCATGACAGAATATTTGAGGGTTGGCGGTGTGGATGATGGAGAAGAGTTGAAGTTGCAAGGAGAAAAGGTAAAGATAGCCAAAAACTTCAAATACCTGGGGTCAACAGTTAGTAATGATGAAAGATGTAAAGAAAAAGTAAGGAGAAGGATCCAAGCAGGATGGATGAGTTGGAGGAAGATATCTGAAGTTTTGTGCGACAGAAAGTTACCAGCAAAGGTTAAGGATAAAATGTACAAGAGTGTTGTTAGACCAGCCATGCTTTATGGAATGGAAACGGTGGCAGTGACTGAAAGACAAATGGGAAAAATGGAAGTTGCAGAGTTGAAAATGGTGAGATGGGCATTGGGAGTGACAAGAAAGGACAAGATAAGAAACGAATACGTAAGAGGGACTGCGAAAATTGCAAAGCTGGGAGACAAACTTCGGAATGCGAGGCTACGTTGGTATGGACATGTAAAAAGAAGAGAAGAAGACTACGTGGTGAAAAGGATGATAGAGATGGCGGTGCCAGGCAGGAGGAAAAGAGGAAGGCCAAGGAGAAGGTGGATGGATTTGGTGAGAGAAGACATGGAAAGGGTTGGAGCTAGGGAAGGAGACGAAGTAGACCGGGAGAAATGAAGATTACTGTCGCGCTGTGGCGACCCTGAGTAGCGAGAAGCCGAAAGAAGAAGAAGATCTTGAATTATATTTTTAAGAATGCATGTTAAATATTGCAATAAAATTCTTCCACATTGATTTTTTTCACATATTTCTTCCACACAGCAAAAACCCGTAACAAAAAATAAAAAGAATCGTGACAATTAGTTTGACAATCAAATGTTTTTAAAATGTTTCAGGCTCTTTAAAATGGTTTTTAATTATTTAAAAGTGAATTTGAAGAGCATTATTCTATTTCACTTTTTTTGTTCCGATAACAATGTAAAAAGTAAATTATGTATTGCATCGAGGTACTGGGAGAGCAAATTTTTTTAATCCTTTACTTTTAGCATCATAACAGGTGGAAGTGCATCTTGTTTTTTCATTGATTTTATTTCATCTTTGTATTTATTCTATTGACAGCAGAAAAGCGACAAAGGCACTATACATAGGTCAAGCAATTACCCTGACTTGCTTCGGAGATGTCAAAATATTTTTGTCAAGTTAAACTTTTTTATTTAGGCTTTTCAGTTTTATGGATATATGACTAAAAATAATAAATTTTGCCAAGACCGTCAAGCATAGGAAAGTACCGAAAATTAAAGTATATTTTTTGAAGATACTTCAGATTGCCGCAATTAAGTTTTGAATCTCGATCGAGGTCGAGTGTCGGCAGCGTGGTCGAGTGGTTAAAGCACCGGACTGATGATCAACACGGTCTCGGTTCAAAACCCGTTCGCGCCATTCTGTTGTGTCCTTGGGAAAGACACTTTACGGCACATTCCCCTGCTTGGTGGTTCTGGCAAGCAGTTCTAAATTACAATCATATCTCTATTAAATTACAAGCGGACAGCAATATCTTGGTATCTCCGGAAGCAGGTCGGGGTAATTGCCTACCCTATGTATTAGCGCCTCCGTCGCTTTCCTGTGAGTCAGGAGGATAAATATAGAGATAAAATAAATAAATAAAATAAATAAAATAAAAAATCTCGACCGTGTCGATCACGATCGCCATCAATCATAGCGCTCTTAACCACTCGACCGCACTGCCAACATTGCTTTGTTTTTTGTTACAAAAGAATGGAAAATTTTACAATAACATACATCTGTTGCTCAAAACAAAGTTTTTTTTAACTCTTTCTATATTACGCTAAGGTCTTGCTGCAACACGATAACGCCAAGCCCCATACCAGTCTCAAAACTCGTGAAGTGATTGCTTCTTTTGGATGGACGACGGTAACCCATCCCCCATACTCACCCGACCTGGCACCATCTGACTATCATCTTTTTGGACCATTGAAAGAAGGAGTTAGGGGGCAGCACTTCACTAGTGATCAAGAAGTCAAGCACGCTGTAAGAAACTGGTTAAAAATGCAGCCTGCTGACTTTTACAAGGCTGGCATAGTGTCCCTTGTTCATCGATGGACAGTTGGAATTGAAAAGTGCGGAGATTACATTGAAAAGTAGAACTGAGATCTCCTATCCCTGGGCTTTCTTTTGATGTATGACTTTTGATTTTATTGCAACAAATATGGCCAGGAGAGACTTGGGCTCATTATTTTTTGACTGACCCTCGTACAGTATTTATTTTAAAATAATTTGACAGGTTTAATTTGCATCACGTCAAAATCTGCCAACATCAAAGAAATTAAATGCATTGACAAAGCGGTTGTAATTAAAACTCCTACACAATCTCAGGCTTTTGCAAGTTTCTCCTATACTTAAATTTCAGGGTATATTTTTGTTGAGGTTTTTGCTTATCACTAAACTTTTTTTAACCGTCGTTTTCATTGAGAAATGAAATGCACAGGATTTTTGTTACTGCCCTCCGTAATAAAGAGTAAAATTTAATTAACTAGTTTTAACACAATTACAGATTAAGTAGATTGAATTGAGTACATAAAATTATTAATCTTAAAATCATAAGTTTTATAGCTACACTTACTCTTAAGTATTTTAAAATTGGCTTGTTTAGTTTTGTACATTTTAACTGTGAAATTTTTCAATAAGGTCTTAATTTACGCTTATATCAGATTTATAAGTAATAACAGGATTGTTTTAATAGGAAAAAAGTTGTCTCTAGATTGTTTTTTTACTACTGATAAAAAAAACATATTTTCCATTTGTTTTTGTTTCAGTTATTTTCTTTGGATCCTCAAATATAATCAAATAAAAAAAAATGTACGAGTATATAGAATGTATAACAGTAGAATAAAAACTTTTAACCCCTTGATGTAATTATTAAAAATCAATGTTGCTTCAAATTATTTAGTTAGAATTCAAAACATGTTAGAGCAATTTATCAAAAACGATGTTGTTTACTAAAAACGAAAACATTTGAGTTTAAAATGCTATCTTTTATTCCCGATTAGGGTTCTTAAACTTAATCAAAGAGAGGTTTTAAGCGTACCTTAAGTTAAAATTTGCATCTTAACAACGAGTTTTTGACAAAACAGCAATATATTTTTGGTAGTAACACAATAGAATCAAACTAAAGCTGAAAAAACCTACTTACTTATAAGTTTGATTATAGATAGCTGAACGTAATGGATTGGTATTGCTGGTAAATTGAACCTTAAAAAATTTTTTTAAAAATTTGCATATAATTTTTAAAAAAACTTTAAAATACCTATATATAAACTCAAATTTAACAGGTTACGAAAAGGTTTCAAGTCGTAGTGACTAAAATTAATTGCCCAAAAAAAGCAGTTGAAAGCTTGTTTCCAAAATCAAATCACATACCCTATTACCGCCGTCAAACATATCTCGTCCCCCGTCGCGGATCGAAAATCCACTGGAATCATCATATCGGTAGTTATACCAGTTTGTAACAAGATTTGTTATCGATCTTGAAGCATTTTTGATGTTATCAATCAATTTCTCAGATGTTATTTCTAAAAAAGAAATTTAAAAGTTTGATTGTTATCAATAAACAGTACAAATTTGACAAATTTTTACTGATGACTACTGGACAGTCCACATTAAAATCTTCTGTCTGACAAGTAAAAGCTTAATGTTTTTTAATTGATCAATAAATTTTTTTCTTTAGCTGTACTTTTATTTTTTCTGCATTGTTTTAAAAAAGTTTAGATTTTTTGTGAGAATTGTAATCCACTTCGCTTTACCTGGACCCTTTGGTCTGGGCTAATTTGTCCAAAGTAGCGACAGTAATGAGCTTGTTAGAATTAACCAGAGATATGCTGTAAGAGTGTAGTGCGCTATACAAGAAAAACCTTAATGCGAACCAACAAATTGTTCAAAAAACAAGGCTCAACAGAGCCAAAACAAAAAAAAACAACAAATGCTATATAGTTCAACATAAAGATAGTAAAATGTGTTCAATCTTTATCATATAACCTATTTTTTAAGTACCAGCTTTTGATCATATAATCAAAAAAATGCCCAGAAAATTTTGAAAACGAATGGACTCCACATTTTTTCAACAGCGGCTGCCAAAGCATCTATGTGCTGCCAAATCTCAATAAAGCAAGGGTTATCAAATGAGATTATTTCATAAGTTTATTATACAGTATAGCACCGCTGACAGAACGTGGACTAATACGTAGGACACAAAGGGAAGTTGGTGGTTCTCCTGTTTGTTAATACAGAAGCATTATCATTTCATAGTTACATACCAATTAATCAAAACTAAAATTCAATGTTAACGTCACAACACAGAGGCATTCAATTGTTAGAATTAAGACTCGTTTCCACCAAGAGCGTGAAAAAAAGTGTTCTTTGTTTCTTTTATTAATTTTTTTGCTTTTCTTACGCTTAAAGGCCCGTTTCCACTACGAGCGTGAAAAAGAGCATTTTTTGTCTCTTTCATTGATCTTCGATTGAAGCGAACGGTTAAAATTGAAGCGAGCGCAAAAAAAAAGCAATGAAACAAAGAATGCTTTTTCCACGCTCATAGTGGAAACGAGCCTTAAGGGCGGAAAGAAGTAAAACAAATCAATAAAACAAAGAAAGAATGCTCCATTTTACGCTTGTAGTGGAAACGGGCCTTTAGGCGGAGATTCATCCGAATAAACAAAAAACTTATGCGTCTGATATTTAATTTTGATACATTTCTGGGACTTTTGTAGAAATTATTGTGTGTCCAAATTGCGGTATCGACGGCACCTTTTTTACGAAAGTTCTTCTTTTAAACGAATTTTTTTAAAATATTTTTTCAATAAAAAAACTACTGTAATGATTAATATAAACTTTATCAACAAAAAATACTTAATAAAATTTTTTTTATGTAACTCAAAGCAATTATTACTTGTTAACTATTATATTAAAATATACCTGAGCAATTGGTGGGACCACCTTGTGCATTATTGTAACATGAGCACGTGAAACTACCGATAAGATTAACACAAGAAGATAAAACTGGACAAGTATCGCTTCCGATAGCGCATTCGTCGATGTCTAAATAAACATAGTTTTGAAGCTAATTTTAAGTTTGGTTTATACAGTATGGTGCATTTTCTTGCAGTTAAAGATGTTATTTTGTTTGAATTGTGAATAAATAATAAGAAAAACTAGTCATAGAAAACAGAATAGCCCAACAAATTTTTTGTAAAATTACAGTAAATTAAACAAATAAAAATAAAAATTTCTACTCAAAAATTTTTATTTTGATAGCAAAAAACACTGTAAGGCAAAATAAATTTTGAGGTTTGAAAGCTAATTTTAAGCTTGTTTTATACAGTAAGGCCCATTTTCTTGATGTTAAAGATTTAATGTTGTATGAATAATTGATAAATAATGTAAAAAACTAATCTCAAATTCTTAATAAAAACACAATAATTGAAATAACCAAAAAAGATTAAAATTTCAACTCAAAAATTTTTTTTGCCCGAGAAATCATGTTATTTTTAGTATAATCTGAAATTTTATATGGTTAAGTATTTTTTCGGATAAAAAAACTTGAGACCAAAGAAAAAGAAATATAATTACCTTGACATGAAAAACCATCTCCTGTAAATCCATTTTTGCAAGTGCACGTGTAATTTGAGATTGTATTGTGACACAATGCATGCAAATTGCAAAGATTACTTCCAGTAGCACATTCATTTATATCTTTTTAAAAAAAGAGTTACTTTTTAGTAACAACCTTTTAATGTATAGTAAGCTGATATATTGTAATTCCTTTTATTATTTAAATTTTTTGTTTATAATTTTCTAAAAAATGTAAAAATGAATAAAAACAATATTTAACAATTTGTAAATAATTTAACTGATAAACATGTCATTTATTATAAGCGATTGAATCTTTTCCAAAGTTTGCTACAAAAATCAGTATTTTTTTTAGTTTATGTCACTACACTCTGTTTTTTTATTCGTATTGTACATATTACACCCACAAGACAATCCAAATTGAATAAGTGTATAGAAATCATAAAATATTGTTGCTCTGAAGAACGCAACTCGGTTTTGGTATTTTTTCTTTATCCGTGTATTGTTTAAAGTTTTTTTGAGAAGCATCTCAAATTGAGCCACTACACAATGTAACAGCACAAATTCACTTAAATTGAAACTAATATTTGTTTAAAGAAAACACTTAAATGAGATTTTATAATTAAGAAATTTGTTGTTGAATGAACAGCATTTTTTTGCTTGAACATTATTTCATAAAAAGTAGTATTTGTTATACAAATAACTCTTACCAATATTATTTGCCAAACGTAAACTCTTGACCATCAATGTCATAACATCCTCAATTTTTGAAATAGATATTTGTTTGGATGGATTGCTTTTAAAAAAAATCAAGACAAAAATAAACAGTGATATAACTGCACAGTCAAGCAATGAAATTCTATTTAGGAAAAAGCATAACAAATGAAATTGTTAGCATACCTTGTACAAGAAGAGCAAAAGACCTTCATTTACCTCGTAGCAGAAATTGTTTTAAAAAGATTTATTATCATAGTTAGAATTTTTTTTAATTAACCTTTATATTTTTAGAACAAAATACAATACAACGTGTGTTAAAGATTACTTGGAAAGTAGCATATAACCGAGCAAAACTCGTTGAGGCCTTCCAAGCAGCCTAATGCCCGCATCAATGTTATCGGTAGTTCGTCTACTAGAGGTAAACCTAAAAGAATCTCCTGGATATGAATCCCAAATCTAAAAAAAAGTTTAGTTTAAATAAATTAAGATCAAAATTTCTTTTTTTCTAAAATGATTAAAGACAATGGAACGTAAAGGTTTTAAAATTACAAGGCACTAAGTATTGCATAAAAACTCAGAAAAAAATTTATACATAAGTCTTTAAATCATAATGTTTTGTCTATATAAACATAATGTATTGGCAAATCTAAATTGTTAAAATTTTTAAAAGTTTTTTTTTTGGTTTACAATAAAATAATAAATTAAGTCTATCGCATTCTACAGTAACTTTCTTAAAAATATTAAAGAAACTAATAACTGCTTTGCATATTTTTTCCTCCAAGAGTGATTTATGCGGTTCTAAGTAAATGTCATCCCGGTCACGTAGATTCCGAAATGTAATCGGAATTTGTAGGGTTTCTTTTCGTCGACGATAACCACTACTTCAACCCTAACCCTTTATCCTTAATATATGGTGGAATTTACCGGTCACCGATGCATTTGCAAATATTAATTTTTTAACATACTGTATACGCGTCAATTTTAGTGATATAAAATGTATTGTTAATGAAAACACAAAACTTTAAACTACGTTGAAACACAATATTAAACTTCAATTATTAATTAACTATATTTTGGTTAATGCCCAAATTCTTTATGTATAGAAGTTATGGTAGTATTTGGTCTCATTTCGTTACAAAACAAAATTGATTTTTACGCATTTGTTTTTCAGACATTCACTAGAGCTGTTTCTAAATCAGCAATTATTTTTTTCAAAATATTTTGAAGACAATTTATAACTAGGGGGCTTAAAATTTAAATTTATATGAGGCACATAAAAATATGGTATCTATATAAATATACATTTCCATTCAAAAAAATATTTTTTTCAAAAAAACATGTAATAGGTATGGTAAATTTTAATGGGATGTAAAATATGAAAAACAACAAAAATTTTAATTTGCAGCAATTTTATTTTGTTCAAAACGACAAAGTACCTTCAAATGATACAGAGAATTAAAATTAATTAATTTGTAAAGTGATACAGGAATTAATTTCTTACTCGTATAGCTGTAAAATGCAAAGATCATCAATGATTTATACTGAAGTTTACCAGCATGTTTACCAAACAGCATTGCCGATGAGCAATAATTACACTAACTTAGCTTTGCTAAAAAAAACAGCTGTACTCTGTATTTTATCATGATAAGTGCTGTTCTAATAACAAAAATAGTTTTGAAAATTTTTTATCAAATAACAGATGCTAAAACCCGAAAAATCAAGGTTATTATAATTTTATTGTTAAATTAAAATTCTTCACGAGAACTATCGTCTGCCAAAGTGAAGAATTTTAGTTGAGATGCGTTTCACAAGAATTATTTTAAAAAATTTATCCAATAAAGTTAACTGATCAACTGAATTTTTTAACAAATTAAGCCTATTTTCATAGCCAAAATATTTACTTTTTCGACATACTTTTGCTTAATGTTAACCCGTATTAACCCAAGGCCTTTAAAAAGCAAGAAATTATCCCGAAATTTTGTGTGGCAGCTGATTTTTGCGCTATTTGACGATTCTGTAAGCCTAATCTTGTTTTCAAAATGGGAAGACTCTTTTTTAGGAGGGTCTACTTTTGTAGTCAGTGGGAAAATTCAACATAAAATTTTGCTTAAATTGATAATTTTCAGAGTTGGACTCTAGCACAGGTTTTGCGTTACTGCTTCCCAAAACAAAACGTTTATGCATAAAATGTTGTGCCTTTGGCATCTGGATAGATGTAGAATGGCTAATTTTGTTCGAAAGTGATCTTCAATTACCCATATTCGAGCAATCAGCCAAGCTTAGCCTATTGTTGCCATTTCCTCCCGATGGTTTACCAGAAGGAGATGATAAGTTCAAGCGTCCTGTATGCTTGGTTGGTGTTTTCTTTCCCATAACTCAATTATATAAAGTTGTCTTTTAAGTTCCATTATTTTCCCTTTTTGTTTTGTTGTGTTTGCTAGCGGTCGTTTTGTAGGACCCTATTAGTTACGTCATATTTTTGCTATTTATTCATTTACATATCTAGTTTTTAACACGTGTATTTTTTAAAAATTGTTTTTCGGCAACATCTTTTAATAAAGCGCTTGCACTTTGCGTGCATTGAGTCTTTCCTGGAGAAGAGTTTTGGAAAACTGCTTACAGATGTAAAGCTGCTTATTTGTACTGTGCAGATGGCACATTTTAAACTTTGATTTTGCTTCCCGTTTACTTCTCTTCAATAAACTCTTCCTAAGCGTGTTATAGTCGCAAATGAACAAAAAAGACAATACAAGCAGGAAAAGATTCTTACTTCTCATGAAACAGTCGAAAACACGCATTTACCATGCAAGCTTTGACAACATTTTGCACAAGAATTACAGCAATTTTTTTACAAATCACACATTTTTTTACAGGAGCCGGAGAAGGATAATGCTCTACGCCAGCTAGACGTATTTCATCCGTCACTTTAAAAGTACGGGCTGGGCGACTTCTGACATCCATGATCTGAAAAACAGACCTTCTGATCATAACGCTGACCACTCGTCCACGGAATTTTATTTGGGACAGGACTTCAACAGAAATGATCCTATATACAGTATACGCCAACTATAAAGAAATGAGATGTTTATTGCATTTATGATCAGTAGTCAATATCATTTTTTGCCGCAAATTACAGGCCTTAGATCGGATAAAGCGCGTTCTAGCAGATCAACACTACCCATTCTGCGATTGTATGCAGCAATCACACCTGGTTGGGTGATGTTTCCTCTTCCTTTCCCTCTGATCCACCTCTTGGCATTTCCCACCGTCTACACCTATATGAATTACTTCCGATGGTGACTACTGAGTTGTCATTCCACCGCACAATTTCCAGGTTGCTCGTGCTCTTGAAATCTTACAACCCCTGTTAAGTTGACCTTGACTTTATCCAATTTGATTCTAATCGAACAAGAATCACGACTTCTGATTTAATTAATTTCGTATATTAACCAAGGCAGCGATCAAGAATATAGTTAATCAAATAAACCAAGAAAATATAAAAATAAGAAATAATAATTAAAATCAATTCTGGCGTTATCTGAAACATTGAAAAAGGTTAAAAATCGTAGCTAATTTAAATTGTACACTCCGTCCTGACAAACAACTAAACCTTATCTACTTAAAAGAAAGCCTTTGAAGCACATGTGCGCGAAACAGACTCCCTGGAGATTTTGACGTACGAGGTAATTCACGGAACGTTTATGACGAAACACAAAGGCAACAAAAAAGATTGACTCAGCCAAATCTTCGCTGTACAATTCTTAGCGATAAATTTATGACGAACATTTAAGCGAACAAAATTTTAGATTATTCAATTTTCACTGCTACATAGCCGGCCCAAAAATTATCGAGTCTAAGTATGACAAAACGGCGATGATCAATTTTTCAAATACATAAGCAGTGAGATCAAACGAAATAAACGCAGAAAACACAAGCTTGCAACGAAACACAACAGCGGCTCGCTCCGATATCCCCACAGTCCATAATGTTTTGTAACGCGTGCATAGTCCGTAAAATGTTTTGTAAGGCGTTTAACGCCGCACAGCCCATAATGTTCGTAACGCGTTTAACACCGCACAGTCCATAATGTTTTGTAACGCGTTTAACACCGCACAGTCCATAATGTTTTGTAACGCGTTTAACCCGCATAGTCCGTAAAATGTTTTGTAACGCGTTTAATGCCGCACAGTCCATAATGTTCGTAACGCGTTTAACACCGCATAGTCCCAACCAAGATCACATCGTTTGTTGATTACATGGTTGAATCAGTCTCGCACTCAAGAAGGCACAGTTTTCGCACGTCTCTCGTAAATATTTTTTGTTTGCCGGTGCGGACCCTAACACGACGAACCATACCGTCTCGGTCGGGAAGGACTTCTTCGATGACTCCTTTGGGCCATATATTGCGATGCGCGTTTTCATCGACCAGCAAAACGAGGTCGCCAACACAAAGATTGCGTTGCGGCGTGAGCCATTTCTGTCTACGCTGCAGCAAATGAAGATATTCGGACCGCCAACGGTCCCAAAAAACGTCGGCTTGAAGTTGACAAGCACGCCACGATGACCTCATACCATCTGAATCTAGGAAAACATCAGGTGGGTAACCAGGATCGACACAGCCAGATAAAAGCATCATTGGCGTAAGAGCCGTCGTATTCTCAACCTCATCTGTTAGCTCGGTCAAAGGTCGACAGTTTAAAATATGTTCAATTTCCTTGAGCAAGGTTTGTAGTCCTTCATCCGTTAACGTTCTAAGCCGTTTATCAGCCATAATCAAATTCATGTTTTTACGAACTAATCGTATCATAGCCTCATAGATCCCGCCCTGGTGGCTTGCCAGTGGTGGAGTATGTTTCCATTCGATTCCTCTGGGCGCTAGTTCGTTCACAATCCGACGTTGATCTATTCGCTTTAAACCTTTTTGTAGTTGAGAATTAGCCCCGACAAAGTTGGTGCCATTGTCCGAGTACATTACTCTAGTCGTGTCCCCTCTAACTGATAGAAAACGACGGAAGGCCATCAGGAAAGAATCGGTACTCAAATCATATGCCATTTCAAGATGAACAGCTCTCGAAGCCAAACACGTGAAGACGCAGCAATAACGCGACAAACGATTGCGACCTTGCGTTATTTCGAGTGGTCCCATATAATCTACCCCGCAATGTTCAAAGGCACCTCTGCTAGGTGTTACTCGACCGGCCGGAAGAGGAGCCATCAACTGTGAACCTGGGACAGCCTTTTGATTTCGGCAGATCATACAGTTTCTTTTGATATACTGTTTCACCGTTCGGCGCTGGCCAATAACATGATAGCGTTTGCGGAGCTCATTCATAACATACGTGGCCGAACTATGACCAGCCCGGTAGTGAGCGTGAAGGATGATCAGTCCGGTCAAATGATGTTCCTTAGGAAGAACAACTGGGTGCTTAAAATCATAAGGTAGACCAGAACGCTGAAGCCGTCCGCCCACCCTGATAACTCCGTTTGCAACAAATGGACAATATTTACTGATAGATTGCAGTGTCCTTTTCATTTCTTTGTCACCAGCTCTTCCAGCTACTTTATACCACGGATCAACCTCAAGTGCTTCGACAAGACCGGGAAAGGCTTGTTGTTGACACAAACGAATCAAGGCAAGAAGAGCTGCATCAAACTCTTTACTATCAATTGGTTCATTTGCAATAGATGGTAACGTAAGCCGTTTTGCTCGACACTTAAGCAATTGTTTAAGCCTTAACAACCATGCTGAAGTTCTAACTGCATCAGAAAGTATGCTATATCGTTCAATGATCCGATGCAATACGTCTTGTTTTGTAATAGGGAGATTGAGACTGTTCTTATTGCCATGCTGAATGTTATCGTCGATGCTGTCTACGGATGTAGCTGCGGTCAAACCATCAACCTTTTTCGTAGTAGGCCGATTGGCTGCAGGCCAGTTTGATTCATCTTGAAAAAGAAAGGTGGGTGCCCTAAGCCAGCTCACAGTCTTTTCAAGATCTGAACTTACCAATAAATTAACGTGACTATCTGAAACCACAGTCGTTGAGGTGTTCACATGGCCGTAATCCCTTCCAAAGAAAACCCAGCCAAGTGGAGACCTTCCTGCCCATAAACTAGAATCATCACCCTTGCGAACTTCAGAAAAAACATGCAAACCTGGGGCGTCCATGCCTATGATCAAATCAATCTGCTCTGCATCAATGATGGGAATCATTATGTCTTGCAGATGTCTATTTCGCTCCACGTCTATGGGAGATGGTATGCTTTGGCTTAGGTCTGGCATAGTTTCAACAATTCGAATTTCATCGAGAATAAAGGAGCTTTCTTCGTTGACACCTCGAACGGAACATGTCGTCTCAAACGAGCTTAACTTCTTGACGGCGTCATCAGCCAACTGAAGATTTGACTCAATTGGTTTTCCGTTTAGGTCCAAATCAACGTACACTTCCTTAGTCAAGAGGTGAGTATCAGCCCCACTGTCCAAGAGAGCAAGGATGTTCCTGCCCTTCCCCGTAGTTAGATTTGTTATACAAACTGGCAGAACTTGCAGTCTTTTCTTACCTTTGACCAAGTGCGAGTCTTCCAACACAATAGTTTGATCTTGCTCAGGAGAGCTGACGGATATTGCAGTTGAATCTTCTGCGCGCTCCGATACAAACTTTGGTTGTTTGGGCAAGAAATCAGAAAAATGCAAAAGCGAATGATGATTACCAGAGCATGTTTTGCAACGTTTTTTGTTTGAGCAAACCTTAACCAAATGATCTTTTCTAAGACAATTAAAACAAAGCCCCTTTTGTTTGACCAATGCTCTACGCTCGCTGATAGAGCTTTCTATAAACTTCTTACATTTCCAGATAGGATGGCTTAACGAATCGCATGTAGTGCAACTGCGGCTGCTATTAGGCTGACCTGATTTTCTTGCTTCCAACAATTTATTGTGTTGAACACTCCCTTCGACCTTAGCAACATTTGCGCGAGTCATCTTTGGTTTTGCCCATTTAGAGTAACTGGGCGACGTTACTACCTTAGTTGTTTCCATTAGTCGGCCAAGACGTGAAGCTGCTAATCGTTTATTTTGATCAATAAATTCAATAAATACATCAAATGGTACAATTTCCATGCCATATCCCCTTCTCAGCGCCAAATCTGCAAACCGTTCTTGGAGACTCCTTGGGAGACGAGCAAACAGCCCCTCAATCGTAGCAGCCGAATTTAAAAGTTGCGCAGCGCCTGAAGCTTCCACTACCATTTTGCAGTTGATTAAATCCGAATAGAAGTCGTGCAGACTTTCTTCATTAACACGAATCACTGGGCCCTTAGTGACGAGGTTCAAATGTGCCTTTATTGCGATATCTGGAGAGCCGAATGCATCCTCTAAAAGACGCAAGGCACTTTGTAGCGCTTCGTCCGGTCTCAACATTATGCAACTGCTAATTAACTTTCTGGCACGCCCAGTGGTGCTGTTGAGAAGCAGCTGCAACGCATGACCCGGATCTGACCTGCGATAAATACTCAAAATTCTGTCTTCCACTTGACGCATAAACAAATGGTATCGCAGCGGATCACCATTAAATTTTTCAAGCTCGCCCAAAGCACCTGAGCCCTGACAGCGAATCATCACCCTCGCAAGTTCCTCCATGGTGCACACGGAGCTCTTAGATTGATTACTACCAACAGCTGGCTCATTTGAATCGCCAGACGGACTAAAGTAAGCAGCGGTCGGCCCTGAAGGAGCTCTGGTCAGATTGGCATCAGCAGCCGCCGGCCCGTGTAAAACCCTTGGTACATCAAAATTGGCAACTGCTGGCTTATCTGACGCCAAAGGTCCTAGAAATTTTGGCTGGTTTCTCTCAAAGTGCCATGGGTTGGTATTCGCATTTAAATAACTACGAGTAGCTTTGTTGGCTTCATAAAGACTGCCATTTGGTAATGCTGTTCGAGACAAATTCAAGTCAGGCTGAACTGAAGACCCAACTCTATCATGATTTTGAAGAGATTCCAAAAAGAAACCAACCTTATCTTGTGAAGAAACGGCTGGACCGACCTCATCTAAAACCGAAGAGACCCCCTCAGATTCTTGCATAGCCTCGGCCTTAATGCGTGCTTCCGTTACAGCAGCTTTGGCTTGCAACACTGCTTGTTGCGTTTTGAGTCTCAACGACTGCTCTTCCTCAACATGTTTTAACCGTGCCTCAGCCAGCCTGACATTCATTCGGAGCTTCGCGGCTGAGGACATCGTACTTGCGCGCGATGAAGAGCCACCACATGAAGACTTTCTGGACCTAGAGCCAGCCTGCTTCGACATGGTTGCGACAGGATCGGAGCCTCCCTCACTAACTTTCAGTTCGACTTCTACTATCGACATTGTCACCACCAGAAGTTTACCAAATTACGACAATTAATCAAGAATTAATTCGACCCTTGACCTCAAATCCTTATTCAAATAGAATTGATTTTAAGAAATGTTAAGTTGACCTTGACTTTATCCAATTTGATTCTAATCGAACAAGAATCACGACTTCTGATTTAATTAATTTCGTATATTAACCAAGGCAGCGATCAAGAATATAGTTAATCAAATAAACCAAGAAAATATAAAAATAAGAAATAATAATTAAAATCAATTCTGGCGTTATCTGAAACATTGAAAAAGGTTAAAAATCGTAGCTAATTTAAATTGTACACTCCGTCCTGACAAACAACTAAACCTTATCTACTTAAAAGAAAGCCTTTGAAGCACATGTGCGCGAAACAGACTCCCTGGAGATTTTGACGTACGAGGTAATTCACGGAACGTTTATGACGAAACACAAAGGCAACAAAAAAGATTGACTCAGCCAAATCTTCGCTGTACAATTCTTAGCGATAAATTTATGACGAACATTTAAGCGAACAAAATTTTAGATTATTCAATTTTCACTGCTACAACCCCTTTCTCTTTTCTTCATATCACTAACTTCAACCAATGAACATTTTTCATTCCGATTGTTCCTGATGGTAACAGTGGCTCTGAATTCTTTAGCATTTAAGTCAATGAGCAGCTTATAACTTGAGAAAAAGTTGTTAAAGAAAATATAATGTTTGACCAGATTGTAACAGATTTCCAGCGCAGTTTTGACAACGAGCTCCCCAAGAGGAATATCTTCTGCATTTGGGGATTTTCCTTCGTATATTTCAAAGTGGTAAGACAAACTAGTTAAACTTGCCAATACCCAAAGCTTATACCTAAAACGAATCGGTTTTCCTCTGATGAACTGTTTGCATTAGTGACGTCCACAGTATGGCACCATTGACTCGTCTATGCTTAGATCCTAATGAAGTACACGGAATCAGCTTCTCATTCAAAATATCATATAATGGCTTCACTTTCGCCATTCGACAATTAGTCAAGCACTGATTATTTGCCACATGCAATACCGCTTTTATTTCAAAAAAGCGATTCCCACTCATAGTTTTGCAAAAAGCATTACATCGTAAATCCGGGTCTGTGCTCCAGTAGTCTCTTTCAGAAAGGCGTATGTTGTAGGCTGACAAAAAAATCAGTCCAATAAATTGCATTATTTTCTCCATAAAAATGCTAAATTCCGGTTTGTTCCTGTTGCAAGTAGCATATCGGTTTGTTTTCTTTACTAAACATTTGGCCATATCTGAAAACACGCTCTCAAAAGTATTCAACAAGATCAAGATGCTTGTTGATTATCTGGGCTTGTGCTATTTTATCCTGGTCCAAAGATGAAGTAGGTTTTGGCTGAATGTGTTTCTTCTCCCATTTAACATTATCGTTTCCTCTTGGCTAATTTCTTTGCTCTTTTGGCTGTTGGTTCACTGCTACCTTGCTCTTCCAAGTCGGAATCAGACATGACCTCGTTGCTAGTAATTCGAAACACTTCCACTTCTCCAGCAACCTCATTTGGCAGACCTGTTGCATCCAGCATCTCTTCATTTTTACTTTCCGTATCGCTATTTTCACCTCCAGTAGGAGGCTTTATCATGATTATATCAGCCGTTTCAGGATCATTGTTTTCAATTTGACTGATTGCATCATTCAGGAAACAATGCAGGGTATTTTTTTACAATAAAGTGTTTTAGTGCTTATCATTTAAAAAGTTTTCTTGCAGAAACTGTGAAATATTTTTATAAGTCTTTAAAACGTAGTTCATTGTTCCGGTTAAAACTTTCAATTCGGTAGCAAAAAGTGTAGTGCTACAATTCATAAGCTCGCACTTTCATTCTACAAGGTAGGCTATTTAACCTCGTTCAAACGTATATTCAGTTAAAGCCCGATCATTTACGCAACCATCGTTTAATTAAAGTTGTAAAAACTCTACACTGCAGCCTCAGTCTTTTGGTCCCAGAGATCAGTCAACAGTCGATCTTAAATAATTCGAGAGATGTATTTCGCACAAACAGTGTATCATCAGTCTCAGTCTTTACAGAATAACTTAAACAGTACAAAAAACTTGGGCAAAAAGAAAACTTCAAAGTTGCGTAATAATGCAAAAAAAATAGTACATGATTACTGTATAACGGAACGAAGACAAGGCAAGACAAGGCAAAAGTTGTAAGAATGTTAAATTTTTATAAGTTTAGCTGATGACTCGCTTAGCCAAATTCCTGTCTGGATAGATTTTATGAACTCGTATTATCCCATTGACTAGATTTGTAGACTCGGTTATTCCAGTGGTGGTGGCTTTTCTTTGAACTGTAGTACTGAGAAACTTCCTAATGATTTCACATCTATAACTCAAGCATCTTTGTAGGAACTTTCTTTTTCACGCATCGTTACGCTTGATTGAACGTTTCGAGGGAAAACAAAAACAAGGCTTGTGAACATATATTTGCAGTTTTTCAGTTACATGAATACCTATTAAGAATATTTGTAATTTGTTGAATTTATGTTGAACTTCAAGTTTTAACATAAATCTATATGAAGAAGTGAAAAAATATTACATTATATCTGTTCTAGGGGTAGAAATTGCTCTTTGAAAATGGGTTCATTTTTGTAGACACTGGGATAATTTGAGTTAAGAAAATGTTTCAAAATTTTAACTGACATTGCAACAAGCACCCTCTCCAATAAAATTTTTTTTGTAAATGTAACAACAAGCCATGAGGTTATTTATAATAAAAATATACAGTATATTTTTGCATAAATAGACTTTTTTTCTAAATTTGATTACAAATCCTTAACTACCAGTATTATAAAGAGATTTCTTATTTATTTTTGTGAAAAAATTTAGAAAATTGTTTAAAAATGGAAAGAATTATTGATTCTATTATTGTTCAGTCATTGTCTTTATTAAAAATGTTTCTTATTCATATGAACACATTAAAACACACGGGCCTACATTATTCACAATATGGTGTATGTAGTTATATCTTCGAGTTAAATTGATTACTTGACGGTATTTTGTGTATTGGGTGCACGCATTAGAATTGATCTAATTGAGCTGTATTTTAGAATAATATACTTTATACCAAATAGTGTTTAAAATTGATCCCAAAATGCAATTGCTATACAAGCAGCTGATTACCTGAGATTAGCAAGATACTTAATATTTCTTTAACTGATTTAAAATTTGCTTGCCTGGAATGATTAATAAACTGTTTGCTAAAGGTCAAACTATGTAGCAGCATAAATCTAACTATTTGGTGGTACAGAATTTGAAGATTGCGTGAAGTAAAAGATTTTTCTTCCCAAAGCTTTTCATCTGACACTCTTCAGGGGAAATGGTCAGAATGAAGCAGAATTGAAACCGAATTAAGTTATAAAGGGGAAAGTAGAGTTCTCATGGGCTGAAAGAAGTTAGCCAATGAGAGAAAAGATTAAGATATTTTCAAAGAGTAGACGAATTCTTTTTGCTTACACAGAAGGGAATTGAGAGATTTAATGAAAGTCGCTTCAAGAGCAGAAAGGTGAAAAGAAGAGCGACCTCGAGCGAGAATAGAAAATTTTTTGTTGCTGTAATGAAGAGAGCATTGGGCGTTGTCAAGAGGATGTTGACCAATGGCGGATTCGTGAAATTGCTGTGGGCGTGTGTTGGTCTTGCAAGAGCGGGAAAGACTTTGGCGGTTGACCGAGGCAGGAGGATTGGCGATGGATCTAGGAACGTGTTGTTTAATTCGCTCTTCTAGCCGTTGAGACGTGCGACCAACGTACCGACTATCCCAGTGGCACAAAAACTGGTAAATAACATTGCTGTGATGATGGGAAGGCAACACGTCTTTTTTAATCGCTGGAAAAAGCTGTCGGGTGTTGAAAATAACACGTGGTTTGACGGAGAAAAAGCAGCGTTTCACAGCAGACGTAATCTGCTTTTCGAACTTTATCGGGACGTTTCCAATCCATGGGATGTGTAGTAGACAGGGCTTTTTTTTACTGTGTAGACCGGGTTAGAATTTAGTTGCTAAAGTTTTCGCTTGAAAGCCGAATTGATTGCACCTTCCGGACAGCCATTTTCCAAAAGAATTGAACGAATTTTGCCAAGCTCTTGGTCCAGTTTGCTTTTAGAACAAATCATAAAAGCTCTGTGAACGAGAGTACCTATAAGAGTGATTTTCCGTTTCTGGGGACTAAAAGAGTTCCAACGTAGATATTGGCCAGTGAAGGTGGGTTTCCTGTATACTGAAGTTAGAAATTCCGAATCATGCCTTTCTACCAAGACGTCAATGAAAGGGAGAGAGTGATTAAATTCATTTTCATAGGTGAAGCTAAGTGAGGGATGAAGGGAGTTGAGCTGGATGAAAAAAGTGTTGCAGTCTTCTTCATTGTTGAATACGGCGAAAGTATCATCAACGTACCGGAAGTACACTAACGGTCTTTTAGCGATGTTAAAAAGTTTTGCTTCTTGGTAGCCAACAAAAATGTTTGCTAAAGCTGGACCGAGCGGTGAGCCCATAGCGACGCCGTCGATTTGTCGATGCATGTTGTTATTGAAGCTAAATTCCACAGAGGAAGTGCCTAGCTGCATTAATTCGACAAAGATGTTGCGTGGAAAGGATGGCGCCATTGAGTCATCACTGTAAAGGGCATCAGCGCAGATTTCTATGGTTTCAGCAAGCGGAACATTGGTGAAGAGACTGAAAATATCAAAAGAACAAAGAAAGACAGAGGAAGGAGAAAAGGTAAATTTTCTGACTTCTTTTACAAAGGTGACAGAATCAGACACACAATTAGAAGAAAGGTTTTGGAGAACAGGTTGAAGAAGAGAAGTAAGCCATTTAGCTAGCTGATGTTGGGCCGATCCGGTCATAGACAAAATCGGACGTAAGGGTACGTTCTTTTTGTGTATTTTTGGAAGATCATACATGCGCGGTCGCTGAAAGCCAGTGGGTCGGATTGCTTCGTAAACTTGCTTAGAAATAAGGTACTCTTTCCTCAGCTGTAGTAACCCTTATCTTTCCCCTTTATAACTTAGTTCGGTTTCAATTCTGCTTCATTCAATTTATTACACGATACGTCCATTAAAATATATTATTACCACATATGGTAAATAATTTCTCAAATCAAACTGGAGTTACTTGAAGAGAAAAACAAATAATTCTGTGGCATTATGTTAGATACTACAGAGATACATGCTTTTTTCTTCCCATATACAGTAGCCCAAATATTTTGTCTGATGAAAAGTTATATGAACAGGTATGTAGAAAGATTATAAGAAATAATTAATTTTTTCTTAAAATAGATTTTTACTGTTTTATATTTTAATTTTAATAATGCAGAAATTGATCACTCATAACAGTAAATAACAAACAACAAATTTGAGTCAGGTAAAAAGTTTGTTCCATTTGTAGTAGGGGAGACCGGGGCACTTAGTAACACTTTTTTCTTCTTGCTATTTGTCTCATAATAATTTTTTTTCAAAATTGTTGTTCAATATGAAAAATTTAGATCAATATTTAACTAATATTAAAAAAATAGATTAATAATTTTCAAAGTTTCATGGTTGAAATTACGATTTAAATATTTAAAAAAAGTGTTACAATGTGCCCTTTCAATGGGGTAAGTTGTAACACCAGTTGGGGTAAGTTGTAACAGCAAAAAAATCACTAATAAATGTTTAAATATAAATGTAACTTAAAGAAAATAACAATATGAAAAGTAAACACAATGAAATCGCACATAGACATAAATATCAAACGCAAAAAATGAGGTATATTGCCGTTGCCTAAAAATGTAAGAACAGTTTTTTCACTGCTAGATTAGCCCAATCATAGATTCCAGAATCACCTTTATGACAAAAATATGTATTCAAATCTTCGACACAAGCTAAATGTGACCACTGTAGGTAACCATAACATTGTACAGCTCACTCCTCATCAGAACAATCGTTAAAATAAGGCTCAAGAAAAGTAATGCAAAACTACTCTTTTGCTTTAAGTGTTTTTTCAAAAATAGGTTTTTCTTTGAAGCTGTAACAGATTGCCATTTCTGGTTTGTCTCTTAGCATGGCACACTTTTTAGAACTTTTCTTGTTTTGCTCTAAAGCCTATTACCTATAAGTTTTTTTAGCAACCGGTAGAGTTTTATATGGCAAACACCAATGTTTTGCTACACCGCTTATTGATCTTTTTTAAATTATAGCAACTGCTGCAACAGCTCTTAAGTTGTCTTGTAATGATAAGCTGGTGTTCCTGTTAGTCTTTTTTTATAATTTCTCAAATTATTCACAAATATTGTTGCCAAAATTACTTTTAATGTAAGCTACTTAAACCAATGCACAAAAATATGTGTTACAACCAGGGCTGGGGAGCCAGCTTGATTTAGGTTAGGCTCCGGCTCCCGCTCCCGAGCCAATTAATTTTAACTCTATGAAGACGGGGCTTTTGTCCACTAACGGCACTAAAAAATAAGATTTTTGAGAATTAAGAACTATTTAATTACAATTTTTCCATTAATTATAAAAAAAGTTGTTTAAAATTTATATCATTGAAAGATAATTTTTTCCTGAGTACAATGATATAGAATGTTTAAAAATTTGTTAAAAAACAAGTTTGCAATAAATAAAATAATAGACCCCGTTTTTTCTTTCAAAAAATCTCTTTTTCCATAATAATTACAACTAGCGACAAGATAATTCAAATTTTCAAGTCGCTACGTGTCGCTAGAGTTCTACTCTGTCTGGTGAAAAAATTCTCGTCTGAATATATTGCGAAACGCGTGCGCTATATTCGATTATGTTACCAAGAGAATATGACGAACGGTACATTACTGATTAAAACAACGAAATTTTGAACTTGATCGTAATGTGTGTGCTTGCGCGCCATTGTTTTAATCTTTGCGCGGCTTTGACTTTGGTCAAGAAAAAAGTTTTAGCATTTTTTTGTGACAATTTATAAAGAAAAAATGGCAAGCTGATAGCTTATATTAGCTTTTTCAGCAAAGTAACGTAGTTTTTTTTCACTCAATAAATCCTTGTGTAACAAATTTTGACCGACTGATGTATTTTTGCTAAAGCATAAAACTACACCGGTTAGCAAAATATTTTCAATTGGTTGATATATAATTTGCAACTTTAGCAAATAAAATTGTAAACTTCTGCTCCGGGTCCAGCTCCGAAGCCAATGCTTGACTCTAGCTTAGCTCCGGCTCCAGCTTCAACTTAATAATGTATATATAAACATTGGCCAATAAGGGATAACTATATGGATCATTTAAAATTTACTAACTTGAGCTATCCAAGGGCTTAATATTACTTAAGGGTTTATTGGGTAGAAATATACAATTAGGTAGAGATATACAAGTGTCCTATTGATTATATATCTCAAGCAAAAGAAGACTCGATACATGCAGCACATTTACTTACAAAACAAATCGTACAAACAAAATCATCACCTACAGATGTCAATGCTTACTAGCAATTGTGCTACGAACCGACCAAAGGCCATAGAGAAGAACTGATTGAATAACTCAAATCACATCTCATTAATCACAACCGCTCAACACGTCAATCAACCAATCAAACACAATAGCATACTTCACCAAACCATACCCTCCCTCATAAAGATCATTTATTGTTACTCTCCACTCTCGCAGAAGGCAATACACCACAAGAACAAAACAACACCATCTCATTTCACCAAAATAACAACAAATTACCAAAAATCCAATTGTACATCATTTAAATATCATATTGAACATTTCATCTTCTACAGACCCCGTTTCACAAATGTTCATAAAGTGTCCATGGAGCAAACAAACATTTTTTCGAGGCAATACTCGATGCTGACAAACTCTTCATCTTTAAAGAAAATCAAGACAGCACAAATTACACTCATTTTTTAAGCCAAATCCGCAAACTCATTGAGCAACGTATTCACACTTATAAACAAAACAGATCACCCCAAATTATTGCTTTAACAATCACATAAACAAACAAATACATGGACACAAAACAACATCCGAAATAAACCGTTATAAAATTTACCTATGGTGGAATTTACCGTGATAGAATTTACCGATCACCTCTGAAGCACCTAGGATCACTTTCTATCAAATACCTCACAAATATGTACAACACTGTCCACCACACTAACACAATATTTCATCTTGGGAAAGGTGCCCAAATCATTTCCACTTTAAAACTTAGCAAGGACCACGACATTGGCACAAGCTACCGATTCATATGACTTTCATCGTTTATTGCCAAAGTACTAGAGAAAGCACTTCTACCATAAATAACAGAAAACATTCCAGTTATTTCTCATCAATATGGATTCAAATATCAGCACTCAACATACACTGGTTTGCATAACATCTTTCACCAAATCTCAAAAGACTTCAACAATCCAAGGCAATCTCACACTGTAGCAGTAGCTTTGGACATGAGCAAGACGTTTAACACAATGAACAAAAACAAACTTTTATTAACAAACATTACAAACATCAATAATTTCATTGCCAACTACATTTGAGGACTACAAGCATGCATTCAATACAATAACACACTCTCAAAATTCAAATATATTAACATCTAGAGTAGCTATCACAAGTTGGAATTCGGTCTCCAACATTATTTAAAATTTACATCTCTGAGATTACCCTCTGTTGCGACCAAATCAAATTCCTTTTTTTGTATGACCTAGTTTCGTTATCTAGTTTACGCTTTACTGGCTGAACGGTACACGTCATTCTAATCGAGACCACGTTTTTCTCATGCAAGTAATTCTTTTCAGTCGATAAAAATAAAAGTACGATTACACACGAAAGTTTTGGTTTGCTCGCTCGCTTAGTAAGGATTCCCGCTGTCTTGAACAATTTGGTAAGTCACATCTTATTGGGTTTATCAATAGTTCTAATATAAAGTATATTGATTTAGGTAAACTATGAAAATTTTTTTAATCGCAAACATTGCATTAACTTGTGTATTCGTTTTGCTTGGTGTTGGTGTGCCGGAGCAGGCTACAGAGCGCTTTGCACTTCTGGCTTTTGCATTAAAATATTTTAGTCATTTACTATCGCTGTTGTATTTGTTTTGCGCATTCAAAATTATTCAGAGTATCTTAGGTTCTTAGGGCAGCGGTGGTTGGCCATTCGTCCCCTCCCCCTGTAGGTATTTGGAGACTACAGCCTCCTCCAAAAGACGTACAAATCTCAACAAATGCCAATGACATAACAATTGCAGCATCTCACACCTGTCACCATTTAAGCCCAACAATTTATTCAACAATATTTTTACAAAGTACTACACTTTTTACACTATACCCAGCTAAATATGACACCACTCTATCATTTAATCTTAACAATCAAACACCACCCACAACAAAACACCCAAAAACTCTTCTAATTATTTTTGACCCAAAAGTAACATTTTTACAATACATAAATCTCACCGTCATTAAAGCAAAACAAACGCTTGACATTCTCAAAGTATTTACTTCAAACAAATACGCTAAATAAAACGAACTGGTCATTTCTACATTTAAACCTATCATTGGCCCATATTGAAATATGTAAACATCATATGGAGCCCTACCATATCAAACACCAGCATGAAGAAACTGCAAATTATTCAAAACACACCTTTGTTCATTGCACACGAGACACAAATATTCAAGGCCTGCAAGACAAAACCAGTGTCCTACCAACGGGCACCCATCTCAAACTCAATGCTACTTATTTTAAACGAATGACTTAAAATCAAACTTACTTTTTTTACATTACCTTAGAGCACATTTAAATTCACAAATTAATTAATTGATTTTCAAATGGGAAAAAATATATTGTTAGGAACTGGAGCCAGCAAAAATTTTAATGGCTCCGGCTCCAGCTCCGGCTCCACACAATATCAGAACTTGGCTCCGGCTTCAACTCCGGCTCCTCCAAAATTGGCTGGCTCCATGGTTCCAGGTTCCGGCTCCGGCTCCCCAGCCCTGGTTACAACATGCCCCACCTCATACTTAGTCAAGTTTTTGTTAATATCACAAAGAGTTAAGTTTTAGTTGCTAAATCTTGTTAGGCATTTAATACCCTATTGTTTTGTGCTTCGACTGATATAAAACATTTCATTAAAAGCGCACCCGCTATCGCTCAAGAAGATAAAAATTAAATTTCAAAAAATTTACTTTGCCTACTCAAAAAGCTTGTTTTAACAGTAAGCCTATTTTTACTTATTGAAATTAAACAATATTATTTGCTAGCAATCGGTCTTGATAGGACTGTTATTTGGGGCCCATTTAAAATTTTATTAGTTTATGTTAGATTTCGACAAATACGACTGTTACAACTTACCCGTGTTACAACTTGCCCCGGTTTCCTCTAAGACTGAAACAGAATATAGAGGTAATTTCTAAAGATTTTGTATTCTGTATTTTTAGATTTTTGGATAATCTAAAAATACAAAATACAAAATAAAGAATACAAATACGATGGTCCAATTAAAGAACCTTTTGATTTAAAAAAATAAATAAATTTAAAAAAAACAAAAACGATTGTCCAATTAAAAAACCTTTTGATGTCATTTATGAATTTACGAATGTAATTCTATTTAATTATAAAAGTTAGAAAATATAAAAAGTTTCACAATGAAAATCTTTCTATAAATTATTTGAAGGCATGTTATTATTTAGTGCAGAGAAAATTTTAAAAGAATAACAATAACAAAGTATAAATTTGTACGCAAAATCTAGTGAAATTAGTTTTAGATCATCATTATTATCATTACCATTTTCGGGGGAAACATTAAACTAGTTCAGTGTATTTCCTTTTGACTGCATATGCTTTTGAAGTTGCAGGAACAGCAGCGCAAGTTTGGGTTTGTCTAAGCATTTCGATCTTGCAACTAGTAGCAACTTTGCTTGTAAAATTCCAAGACGTGAACAGGCCAGATCTTCAGCATAATTATGTCAGCAAGTTCTGGGTCTCTCTTTAGGCGTTCTGCTCCTCAAAAAAAGCAACCATTAGTTGCTTTGTTGTTTGTTCTTGGGACACTGGTGTCACATAGCCATACCAGCACAGCTGCAATTGTTCTATACAGAGTAGGAGCGGTTAGATGCTGAGAGGTTGACAAATGTAAAAGTGCTTTTAACCTCGTAAATTAGGAGAAACCTCTGATTTTCGCCAAAAAACAACACTTAGTCAAAATGAAACTTAATCAAAATGACATTTGATAGAAGCAACACTTGATCGAAATGAGAGGTGATTGAAATAAAAGTTGATAAAAAAAAGATTTACCTTTTATGTTTCTGCAATTAAACAATCTCTTTGTTACTGTAAATTAGATTCATAAAAAGCAGATGCTATCGGTAAGAAGGCAGTTAGTTTTTATTATTTATAATATTTGCTAATGTCAAGACCAGGGTTTCTTAACATGATCTCTAGTCAAAACTTTTTTAGGGCGGCAACAAATATATCTCTTGTCATGGTTCATTTTACATATCAAAAAATTTTAAAAGTTAATTGAGAAATGAAATAGACAATTAAACTATTCTAATCAATGTCATGATATGCAGTTAGTGAACAACGAGAAATTTTTATTAAATTTAACAAATACCTAAAAACACAAATTATTGTCAAAAAGATTTTTTACTTGTTTAGAAGTGATGTAGAAGAAAACTTTACATATAGTAGGATCCCCGGCTCCGTAGATTTGATAAACGTTGTAACTTACGTTGAATCCTCCATATTGAAAATTTAGGTTTTGTTTTACGCTAAATTGTCCCCTTCCATCGGCGCCAGCGTTTCCTGTAACCTTAAAAAATAAGCTTTCCGTGTTAGGTGTTTACGGCAAAAATGATCTCAATTTAAATATTCAACAACAGTAAATAATAGCCTACCGGTTTTAAAATTTTGCATTTTGTTTTATTAAAAAATTTAAAATAAATTTACAAAGAAAATTTTATCTTCTCTCTAAAACGTTTGTGTAGTTTCCTCAAGGAGACAACTCAAGTTTGGTTGCTACAACTTTACTTACCAAACTTGACAGAAAGCGGAGGGATCGATAGTCCGAAGCAGTTCGGAGCATCGACTTTTCACACTTTAGTTTAGGGATGGAAAACTTTTTAGGAAGTAAAGACTACTTCAGCAGCATCCACTTCCCAAAAAGGCCGTAAACAACAATTTTGCATGTGCCTATTCAAAGTTATATTGCCACTATTGGTGCCCCAGCTGGTGATGTAGTGATATTGTAGCGAGCTCATCACCGCAAACCCTCTTTTATTTATGCTTTTATTCGTTATTGCAAAGTTTTCCGCAAATGTATTTTCCCACGTTGTATTTCGCTCGCTGCAGACTCGGCTTGCAGCGCCCTCCCGCTCACTGCACAACGTTTATCTATTGCCATGACAACTGTCATGTGATAATTTTGCATTTCTTTATATTTTGCTTGTGTACCGCCTTTCTGTTGTTTCCCCCAGCTAATTGTTGGCTGATTGCGTCATCAAGACCATTCGTGTAATTATTCTTAACACACAGCTATCAGGACGTAGCCTGATCACGTGGTTTTATCAATAAATAAGGCAGACGTCACAATAATACAGACATATTTGTCGGCGGCGTGGTCGAGTGGTTAAAGCACCGGACTGATGATCAGCATGGTCTCGGTTCAAAACCCACTTGCGCCATTCTGTTGTGTCCTTGGGAAAGACACTTTACGGCACATTCCCCTGCTTGGTGGTCTTGACAAGCAGTTCTAAATTGCAGTCAAATCTCTACTAAATTACTAGCGGACAGCAATATCTTGGCATCTCCGGAAGCAGGTCGGGGTAATTGCTCACCCTATGTATAGCGCCTCCGTCGCTTTCCTGCGAGTCAGGAGGATAAATATAGAGATAAAATAAAAAAAAAAATAAATAAAAAAAATAAAATCATTGCGACTACATATACGCGCTAGACCGATTCGCCGCTCAGAGCAGATTAGCTTAGAGACTCCTATCAGCGACTAGTGAAATTCGACTGACGAATATTCGTATCATCATTCTCCACATCTTTCTGTCTTCAATATCCATCTCCTTCACACCAACTTCCTTTATATTTTCTTTTACCACATCTAAAAATCTTCTCTTTGGTCTCCCTCTTCTCCTCTTTCCTGGTAACTCCATTTCCATCATCTTTCCTCCTACATACTCTTGGTCTCTCCTCATGACATGTCCATACCACCTCAGCCTGCCCTCATCTTCATTCCTAACCGTTCTACCTTAACAGTACTCCTGATGTGCTCGTTTCTAATCTTGTCTTTTCTCGTCACTCCCATAGTAAAGCTTAGCATTTTCATCTCTGCGACTTCCATCTCTTCTACTTGTTTCTTTGTGACTGCTACTGTTTCAAGTCCATACACCATTGCTGGTCTTACCACTGAACTCTACACTTTTCCTTTTACTCTAACTAGTAACCTCTTGTCGCAGATTACTCCTGATACTCTTCTCCATCCATTCCATCCTGCCTGTACTCTCTTCTTTACCTCCCTCTCACAACCACCACTTTCTTGCACCGTTGATCCCAAATACATAAATTCTTTTACTCTTGGCACTTTTGTATCCTCCATCTTCACTGTTTCGTCGTCATTTCCTCCATTTATGCACAGATATTCGGTCTTTGACCTACTGACTTTCATCCCTCTTCTTTCCAATGCATACTTCCAGGATTCTAATCTCCGCTCCACTTCTTCCCTGGTCTCTTCGCAAATCACAATATCATCAGCAAACAGCATCGTCCTTGGTGGTTCTCTCCTTACTTCATCCGTTAGCCTGTCCATTATCACTGCAAACAGGAATGGACTTACGATGATCCCTGGTGCAGTGCAACCTTGACCTTGAAACTTTCTGTAGTTCCTACTGCACACCTCACCACTGTTTCGCTTCCCTCATACATATCCTGTACTAGTCGCACATACTTTTCCACTATTCCGGATTTTATCATGCAGTACCACAGCTCTTCCCGTGGAACCCTGTCGTAAGCTTTCTTTAGGTCCACGAATACACAATGTAGCTCTTTTTGACATTTCCTGTATTTTTCCATTAACATTCTTAAAGCAAACATGGCATCGGTGGTTCCCTTTCCTGGCATAAATCCATATTGCTGTTTGCTGATCTCCACTCTATCCCTTAACCTGGTTTCAATAATCCTTTCCCATACTTTCATTGTGTGGCTAATTAGCTTTATTCCTCTATAGTTTCCACAGCACTGTGCGTCCCCTTTGTTTTTATAGATTGGGATGAGCACACTCCTTCTCCATTCTTCTGGCATCCGTTCACCCATTAACAGTCTGTTGAACAGTCTAGTCAAAAACTCTATCCCCATCTCTTCCATGCACTTCCAAACTTCTACTGGCAACTCATCTGGTCCAACCGCTTTACCTTTTTTCATCCTTCTTATTGCGTTCTTTACTTCTTCTCTACTGACACAATTTACCTCTTCCTTAACCACTTCTGCTTCCTCTGTCCTAGGTTCTCTGTTATTTTCCTCGTTCATCAGTTTCTCAAAGTACTCCTTCCATCTCTTTAACACTGCTTCTGAATTTACCATAACATTACCGTTTTCATCCTTTATAACCGTCACGTGCTGTACATCTTTCCCTGCTCTGTCTCTTTGCCTAGCCAATCTGTACAACTCTTTTTCACCTTCTTTTGTTTCCAATCTAATATGTATACGTAAAGGCTTCTAAAGCAGGTAAATGATAAAGCAGATAAATGAAAAGAAGAATGCTCAAATGAAAGAATGAAAGGAAATGTAAAGCGTTTAAATCACGGTGGATGTATTTAAAAGTTGAGCCACAACATCAGTTTTCTGAGTACCGCAAAAAAAATGAATTCCATTTGAGGCTTAGGCAAAAGAAGAGTCAAAAAAGTGGTTGTAAATGTTTACTCTACACAATAAAATGTTGTGAGCTTGATAAGATTGCATTAAATTTAAAGTCTATGATTTTTATTCATTTCAGTGTATTTGTGATTTTTTTAAGATTTTCAATCTTTTTCATTAACATAGCTTAAACTTCAAATTGAGCAATTAAAAATCCGTACTTGTATGAAGTAAGTTTTTGATCGCCGTATCTGGCCTGTAATCCACATGAGAGCAACAAATGGATAGCTGCTTCTTGACGAAAATTGATAATCAGCTCGTCTGAATATTTAATGTTTAAAGTTGATTTATTATTTTTAATGATTTATTATTATTATTATTTACTATTTTTTAATATTAAAAAAATCTTAGAGGAAATTATAGTTACAAATTTTATTTAGTTTAAAAGTTATTCAATGAATTTAATTACAAGGTAACATCTTACCTATAAGTTCGATTATAATATGCACGGTATGGTCGATTGTTGAAATTGGGTCCAAAATCAATCTTAATTAAACAAGATTAAGAAATAATGATTATATTAAGATTAAATTTACAAAACATGAGTTAGTGCAATAAAATAACATAGAAAGTTAAGGATTTTAGAGTGTATGACGTTTAAAATAGAACAATTCATATTTTTTAAACTTTTTTCTCCTTGATCATTGGGTATTTATTCCTCAACGTAAGATTCAAAATGCTATCAAAGTTTGGCGAATCATAAGTCGGCAGCGTGGTCGACTGGTTAAAGCGCCGTGACTGTGATTGACATGTTCTCGGTTCAAAACCTACTGGCACCATTCTATTGTGTCCTTGAGAAAGACACTTTACGGCACTTTTCCTGCTTGTTGGTTTTGGAAAGCAACTTCAATTTAAAGTCATTTCTCTATTAATTTTCAAGCGGACAGCCATATCTTGGAATCCCCGGAAACAGGTCGGGGTAGTTGCTTGCCCTATGTATTAGCACCTCCTTCGCTTTTCTGCAAATCAGGAAGATAAAGCTAGAGATAAAATAAAAGTTAAAAAAATAAATCGATAATTATTTTAACACTACATTTAAAATTACATTGAATTATGTATTTTGAATTTTAATGTATTTTGAACATTCCATCATGCATATATTAGATTTCTATTTCAATAAACTTTTTTACAATTCTTTTATTTACAAATTAATAAATTTGTCTAATTTTTAAGAATTTTACACTTAAAATAGCTATTTTAGGCATTGATCTACTCGTACAACAACCAACTGTGTCAATTGAAGCATGCGGTTAAAAATTGAATTTAATTTTCATAAAAAAATGATAATTTTGAATTTCTAAAATGTTTGAAAACATATCAAGACCGTTGTCAGTTATTTTTGAAAGTTAACTAAGTATTGTGATCTTAACCGCTGTCTCGTTTCTCGGAAAAGTCCAGAAATTGATATATGAATTGTCAAAAAAAACTAGAGCAACAGTTTGAATGGGTGTTATTGCAGAAAGTTTTGTGTACGAAAAAATTCACTAAAACTATCAAAACCCTTCAAAGTAGTGGAGAAAATGCAAAATCCCAACGTCTTGTAACATAACAACAGATTCGTACAACATCTGTCAAGGTTCAACATGGGAAAAGCACAAAAGCACTTTGCCAAAACTGTGTTAATTGATGTAACCAAAAAATTCATTATCATCGCAAAGCATTGCTATTACCATTTTGCAAAAAAAAATTCGTTTTATCATTTTTCGTTTTCAATTACTGCTAGTCTACAAAATTCGTTGTTTTTGATAAAACGGTTGCATTCTTATAGGGTTTATTTTCTTTATATACAAATAGCATATTCTAATTGGGTTATTCTAATGACATTTAGGGCCAACTTATTTCCAAAAAATGTTTTGACAATCACATTGCCGAATTGTTGCACTCGAAAGAGGGGTCAAATTGGTTAAGAGCGCCGTCGTCGTCGTCGTTTGAAGGGCATCCACTCCAGGTCAGACGCAAGCAGAACTGGGGCCAAGGGTTTATTCTTTTTCTACCCCAGACTGCTGCACTGCCTGAATCAGATGCTGGCAGTGGTGCTATTAAGCCAGCATCAAGTTTTGTTATCCAAAACCATCAGACCTCGTGCTCCATGTAGTGCCCGATGTATAGGGTATATATGTATGGTTAAGCCCATCTCAACAGGTCTGGCACTGGTCCGGGCACAAAAGCACGGAGCCTGAAAGCATTTTCACAGTACTCCGCGTTCCATTTGTAATTTATCCATTCAGAAGCGCGGATGCCAAGTCGGGCAAGGTTGTCCAAAAGATTCTGCGCACCTGCCACAAACGGGCGTCTGGATCTTAGTCTCACTTAGCGAGTATCTGAGGACCCACTTAAAAGACCATGCAAGATATGATCCAGAGATCCACGGTGACCCAAGGAGAGTGTCGCTTCCATTCGGTGAAGCTCAGCTGGCTGGATGCCTGAGAGTACAGGTAGGTGGTCCGTTGGAGTGGGACGCAGGCATCCAGTAGCTATGCGCAAGGCGTCGTCCAAGACACTGTCGATGAGGCGAGTGTGAGCACTGCAACACCATACTGGCGCACAGGACTCAGTTGTTGAGTGGACTAGAGATAAGGTGGCTATGCGTAGTGTTTTAGCACCAGCACCCCATCCCGAGCTTAGGAGTCGCCTCAACAGTGTGACGCGCGAGGATAGTTTTTTGCGTAATGCCACTAAATGTGACGAAACGTGAGCAATCTGTCCAGTTTTACCCCGAGAAAAGTAGGGGTTGGACAGAACGGTAAAAGTCTACCATTGTTGTATATTTTTAGCTCACGTTTGGTCTCTTGGTTATTTAAGTGAAAGGCTGCCGTCACTGTCTTAGTGATTTTTATTCACATGGTTTCGGTTTGAAATCTACTTGCGCCAAATTGTCATATTTTTGGGAAAAACATTTAACGACTATTTCCCCTACTTGCCGGTCTTAGCAAGCAGTTCTAAATTTCAGTCAAATCTTTATAAAAACTAAAAAACTAAAATAAAATTTTTAATCGATTAGCAACAGTTTTATCTTTGGAAGCAGGTCGGGTAATTGCTTGTCCTATGTCTATTTTTTGCTTCGCTTTCCTGCGAGTCAAAAGGATAAATATAGCAATAGAACGAAATTCTGTTTGAGTGTTTTTAGCGTCAATTGAAGCACTTGGTCGTTCTTGATAGTTTTAATTTGCCGTCGTTCAAGTGTTGAACAGAACTTTTATTCTGCCAGTTGTCGTAATGGTCAAGTTATTTATAGTGTTGTCACATTAACCATCAAACACAAATCTTTCTGCTGGCAATTTAGAGTGTTTTTACAATCAACTATTCCGGCAATAAAAGCAAGTGGAACAGTTTGGTATCATAAGACTGTGACTTACGAGTAGAAAAATACCTTACTTAAAAATTTATACTCTATTATAGCACGCTTAAAAAAGTAATATTTAAAAAATTTTCATAAAAGAAAGATTTTTTTTATAGCTTTTAATTAACACAAACATATATACTCAATTTTAATTTCGAAGATTTAAAAATTTTTTTATCATTGGCACAAACTCGTTAATAGTTAAATATCGTATAATGAATCTATTAGTATTCAATAATTTCAATAAATTCGAATAAGGAAACTTTGACAACCAAAAATTTAATTTTCTGCTGTATTAGGTAATTTTAGAAAGAAAAAAATTTTTACGTTAGGACTACAACAATACTTCTGGGAGAGAAAAAATGTATATTATTTTTATACATTATTTCAAGTTTTTTAAATATGTTAAATTTGATGCTAACTTTTTAACCCTTTAAGGGACACAAATAAACCAAAGCAGTTTATTAAGTTTCTATTTTATGTAGTTCATGTATATAGCATTTAAAACACAATTTAGAAAAAAAAAAGTTTTTTTTGTTTATTTTTTATAAAATTTGTATGGTACATATGTGTACCATTACCCCTCAGGGAAAAAACAAATTTGAAAACGCGATTTTGATAAAAAATTAGGAAGACGCATATAAAGTTGTCTTTAGTTGTAATTACACCACTAAATTATAGTACAAATCACTTCTGCACAGTTTTTTTTGGTTGACTTATATAGGATATTAGGTTGACTAATATAGACTATTAGGTTGACTAAGTTAGGCCTATTTTTTATAGGCTAAAATCAAAATTTTAAAGCATAAAAATTTAATTATTTTAATAATTCAATTAGTTGGTTAGGCCAGCAGTAACGCACAAAAACAGAAACTTCTATTTCACAAAAAATATAAATCAAAGCAATAACACATACACATACACATACACATACACACAATAACATATAGTATTTTATAGGTTCACAAGCACTCATGATATTAGGCAAACTAGTTAGTCCTTTCACATAGCAAAGATACACATTGCAGGTGACACAAAAGTTATTTATGTTTTGAATCGTTTTTTTGTGTATACTTTACAACATTGTCTCAAGTCAAGTTTCTGCAAGGGGTGAGCTGATCTAGAATTAACTCCTTTTGCATATTTTGTCAATTTAGGTCTAACAGAAAACAAGGCTTGTTTGTAATTACTATACGTAGTTTCCAATCAAACTACAAGCAACAATGTATGTGTAGGTTTTGATGTGTAATTGTTTTAAGGATGATGTTTTTGATTTTGCTATAAACAATGGTAGCATTGTTTTTTGAAGCTTGAGATTGTGTAGCATTTTTAACTAATTTGGGAAGTGCTGTTGACTGTAGTGGCTCTGTTGTAACTTTAACACTACCACCAGCATCTTTATTTCTTTCCAGGCGATCCATCTCTTTTGTCAAAAATTGAATGCTTCCTCATCAAGAGCTAGGACCTCTTCTATGTCACTTTTATCAGATAATAAAATCAGTTACACATTACTTTTATTCACTTTAAAAACTTGAGTGCTTTCAGAATTAGCTTTTTTCTATTAGGCTATAAAAGAAAATATCTAACTCTGTGTATAATTTTTAAACAATATAATTAGCTACCTTTTACTGTATAACAATGTAGTGAAATTGCTGTAGTATGAACAAATATTAATTTTATCTAGTACCCCAAGTGAAATTACCCAAGAATAAAAAAAATTTAGGTCTTTTCAAGAAGTCACCGCAAGCAATCTTTTTTCAGTAAAATTAATCTGAAATTCTCCTATCAGCACCAGGATAAATTAAAAAAAAAGAGAAAAATAATTTCTCAAGAAGCGATTGTAACTGCAGGGAGATCCATGTTAATTTTACGAACAAAAAACACTTACGGTGACTTTTTGAATAAACCCAAAAATTTAATAACAGCCATAAATTCAATATAAGGGTATATGATTATAATCATAGAATTAACAATATTACAAGTTGAGCTTAAAGCCAAAATAAAATATAGTATAGCAGCAATAAACTCCATTTATTTTAGATGTAGCACTATTTGTCATAACATTTTTGGTTTTGACACTCATTTTGGTCCTAAGGGACAATGGTACACATGTATGTAACAAAAAATCTAAATGCATTTTTTTCCAATAAAAAGAGGCTAGATATTACAGAAACTAACAAACAGTGAAGAATAGTTGTTAAATACCTTAAATTAAAAAAAAAATTGACCAAAAAAAGTTTTTACTGCTACTAGCAATCACATTTTTACAGCTAGCAAAAACAACAAAAAATGTTAAATTTTAAGTCTTGAAAAAAAATAGAAAAAGCCTTCAAAATTTCAAACTTTTTAATACTTTATAAAAAAATTATTATAAGTCATTGAGGGAAAAAACTAAATTGCAATATGTGCAGTGGTTTTTCTTTGGTTACAAAATATTTTTATGGTACACATATGTACCACTGTCCCTTAAAGGGAGGTAAGACAAGTATTAGGAAAAATCTTAAATGAACATGCGAGAAAATTATGTGGTATTAAATTTAATAAAGAAACGATTAAATTTGAAAAGCCTTGTTTGGTTATCTTTTTTTTTAACTTACCATATTTCCTCTATCAAACATATCTCGGCCTCCATCCGAAATGTACGAAGACCTTGTTCCGGCATCATATCTATATTTGTACCAATTTGAAATTAATTTAACAATCTGAGGGAAATCTTCTTGAATGTTATCAAGCAACCGATCACTCGATAAATCTATAAAAGTGGCAACATGTATAAACAATCAAGGCAAGATACTGTTGTGGTCAAAAATAAAAAATTAATGATAAACAACTTAATTAAGTTTAAATTCAAAAAGTATATTTTTTTGCATTAAATAAACAAATACAAAATTGCATTAAATTTTAAGTAAAGCTTGTTTTGAATGTTTTTAAACATGCACTTAATTTCTAGATATTTTGCATTTTTCATCCTAAGATTGCTATGTACAGTATTGATAATTTTTTGTGAAATTAAGTTCTTTTTTAAATGTGTAAAAATCAGATATTACTGTACTTAAACTTTATTACCCACATGCAAAATGATCATTTTTGTTAATATACTTTTTTTATATAGAACTGCGCCAAACTTTTTTAAGTCGGCATAAAAAAAATGAAAAGGAGTTTAATTTATGAAAACTTAAGTTCAATACAATTTATACTTATAATTTCATGCGAAAATGTTTCTGCTTAAAGAAATAAAATATATTTTACCAGAACATTTGATTGTTCCCCCGGGCAATCCCGCATAACAAAGGCAAGAATAACTCCCACGAGTGTTTACACAGTGTGCGTCTGATCTGCATGTGTGATTTCCCAGTTCACACTCGTTGACTTCTGCAAATTAAAAAATTTTTGTTTAAAGTTTTTTTTTGACAAAATACAAACTATGTTTTGCGTTTTTGCTGAAGTAATTTTGTATCATTTTTCTATTGTTTAGGATTTTACAGTATAGGAGAATTTATGCTCGTGTACAGTTGAATCCTGCACTGTGTACAGTTTGTACGATTTGACTTATACTGTGCATTGTATAAACTGTGTACAGTTCGTACGATTTGACCAATAACATACACTCCATGATTGGAAACTCACATCACGTGACCTGATTTTGTATCGCCCGTTGAACGTTTGAATGCACGAACCTAAATTCAGTCTGATCCAGTTTAGCCAAACAGCTTTATGCACTTTTTAAATTAATAATTCAATAAATTAATGAAATAAAAAAATATAAAATGTGAGAATTTTATTAATAAACTAAAATATTAACAAAAAAATTTAATGAAAATAAAGAGTTAATAAGCTAATTGACTATATTTATTCAATTGAATTCATTTGTAATCTTTTTACATTTAAAATAATTTGATACATTTTTTAAAAATAACTTTGATAAAAACTTTTAAGTCTAAATAGCTGTTCTGCATTCTCATTATACAAAATAAATAACTTGCTTTTTTTAAATTACTGTATCTTTTTTTGGTTTAATTTATTTAAAATTAATTGTTAAAAGTTTTTGTGTAATAATCTAAAGCAGTTTTATTTAAATTTTGTAGTGAGCCACCGACTTGTCGCCAACAAATTTTTATGGTATCGGAAGAAATATTTTCATACTTGGGAAAAAAATTATTATAATCAGTTCCAGTTTGTGACACTATTTCTATTGACAATATTTTACAAGTAGAAAAAAATGAGTCGAAAAATCAGAAATCCGAGACTGAATTCAAAGAAAAAGCTATTTTTTAGAAAACACCTTGATTTGGGGACAAAAATTGGTCTATGTCTTAGAACCCCACACAATTTATTGTCCTAGCCACAAAGTGTTGCATGTCAATTGCATGACCAGCCTCAGAGGTAATAAATTTAGTTCCCTTATTATGCTTGCAATAACGTCTATAAAAAATATTGAGTTGTCAAAACTTTACTCTCGATTTCCATTTGGGTCGCCACAAAAAAAGGTTGAGAAGCACTCCTATAACATCTGAAGTACGGTAGCGAAAATTGGATTATTTAACTTTTATTTGCCTCAATCTTACGTCATAAACTTATCTATACTAAAATAATTTTATATTAAGGATATATATTATATTTTATATTAAAGATATATATTAAATATATAAATATTATATTAAGGATATATAGGTGTTTCACAATTATTGAAACAAAGCGATTGGGCACAAATTCAGGATTTTAAATGATAACACGATGATGATTACATTTATTGAAAGGTGAAAGGATAACATTTTATAATCTGAAACTGTTTATCTTCAAATCAGAAATAATATGTCAAGAAGATTCCTAGACTACATGCTCCAGATGTCCACCGTTTTGTCGAAGGCATTCTTGAATGCGGCGTGCAAAGTTGTTGATAACACGATCACATTCCTCTTGTGTAATGGTCTGAATTTTCTCGGTAATGGCTGCTTTCAAAGCTGCAATAGTTAGTGGGTTATCTTGGTAAATGTTGTCCTTGAGGAACCCCCACAAGAAGAAATCTGGAGGATTCAGGTCAGGCGAGTGAGGTGCCCATTCCACTTCAGCTTTGCGGCTGATGAGACGCTTTCCAAACTTTTCACGGAGCCAAGCCATGGTGACATTAGCAGTGTGAGGAGGGGCACCATCTTGCTGGAACCACTGTTCTTTCTCATCAAGGTCCTCACGCTTATTGAGCTCTCCCCAAAACTGCTCAAGCACTGGAACGTAGCGCTCTTTTGTCACGGTTACTGCAATACCGTGATCATCTTCAAAGAAAAATGGTCCGATGATACCATGCTTGGAAATGGCAACCCATGCTGTGCATTTTTTTAAATGCAAAGGGCGTCCAACGACTCTGTGAGGGTTCTCACTTCCCCAAAACACCCAGTTTTTAGAGTTAACGTGACCATTCAAAAGGAAGTGGGCTTCATCTGAAAACCAGACATCATTCAAGAATTCCTCGTTATTGTCTATCATTTCCGAAAACCACTGGCACATTGCTACCCTCTTTTCCTTATCAGTCTCGGTTAGTTCATGCTTTATGTGGATCCGGTATGGATAAAGTTGTAGATCCTTAACCAGCATGCGCCTTACAGAAGAGACAGAAATGCCAAGTTTTTGGCTCCTTCGACGAAGAGATTTGCTCGGACTCCGACCGACTGACTGTTGAACCCTGCTGACATTGTCGGGGGTGCAGATTGTTATTGGAGGCCCTGAGGGCGATGAGCCCGCTACCGTACGATCTCCACAAGTGCCATGAGCTTCAAACTTCTTGACCAACTTGAAAATCTGACTCCTGTTTGGAAATTGGTTGAAGCTGAACTTCCTTCTGAACCTTGCTTGAACAATCCGGAAAGACTTCATTTCGTAATATGTCTTTACACAAAAGATCTTCTGCTCCATCGACCAAGGCATAATTAGGCTATTTTTTGTTTAACGTATAAAAATGTTAACAATTTTGCTATGACAATCTAAAAACAGAAAAAGAATAAGGTCATTGGTAAAGGTTTTATAAGCTGCTGCTTTGTTTCAATAATTGTGAAACACCCTGTATTATATATACACAAAATAAAATTATTTAATAAAAAAAGTTTATTAAGGACGATTCGGAATTATTACTCATTCCATTATCAACTGCGTAAAATTCTTTATAATTTTACGTGGTCGTGCTTCTTTATAACTTTTCATGATCGTGATCGTACGTTCTTATATATTGGCTATAGTTTTTATTCTAAAATTTATTCAAAACTTACTCTCTATCATATCTTATAATTTAATTTATAAAGTTTGTTATTTTTCAAAAATAGCTACATCAACAATCTGACCAATTTTTGTTCACGCTTTTGCAAAAACAAAACAAACTTTTATGTACTTCAATTTAATTTCACTAACTTGGCATAACTATTAATTTATTTTTTTGGCAAGGAATAAATTTTCTTCAACCATATTGTGGCGATACTCAGCAGCACAATTAAATTCATAAAACTTTTATTTTTCAAACGTTTTCGGCTTCTTAAGCCCTTTTCAAGAAAAACTTAAACTTAAATGAAATTAACAATAATGCGTCAACACAAAGAAAATTAATTATTTATGCATGAATGATTTACATTGTGACGAATAAGTTAAAGCAAATAGAATTATAAAGCCAATTTTTTAGTTTCATTAAATTATTTAAAATGAAAGTAAATTTAAAATTTATAAGAAAAGAAATAAAGAATTTAAAAATAAAAATTAAAAAACATTTAATAAAAATGAAGAACCATTTGCATAAAGTTGTCGATTTAAACCAGGATTACGCTTTTTAATAAATAATGCTTCGTGTATTTTTGTATGGAATTCCGATTTACACTTTTTAATTATTTTAAAGGAGTTTAAATTTAATTTGACAGAGGAACAAATATTACAACACATTATATGATTTTTTATTGCACTTGATACTTGAGAGTTGAAGTCCAAATGCTCCTTAGCTCTAGTGCTCAAATGTCGGGTTGACATACCGATGTATGTCAAGTTCGCGTCACACGAACATGTAAATTCATAAATGACATTTGAGCAAAGACCCAAAGGAGTTGTGGACTTCAACTGAAAGTAGTTTCCAATTTTAAATGTTTTATAGACAGGACAAACTTTCACGTTAAATTTTGATTTGAAAATTTTTGATAAGCGATTTAAAAAACGTCTCGAGTCAATACCAAAGTACGGAATTGTAATATAATAAGTACGGCAATCAGTAGAACGATCAACGGTTATGTTGGACACAAATTTGTTTAAAACTTTATTAAAAAACCAGCAAGGATAACCATTTAAACAAAACATTTTTCTTAGGTTGTTGATTTCTCGATTGAATAAGATTTTTGAGGAACATATTAATTTCGCACGGTGAAGCAAACACAAAATTAAACCAGATTTCCATTTTTGTGGGCAAAAGGCGTTAAAATTAAGTAAAAGTCCAGTGTTGGTTGGTTTTCTCCATGTATACGTGTCTAAACTATTGCAATTTATTTCTATTTTAACATCTAGAAAACAAATAAAGTCTGAAGAATGTTCAAGAGTAAATTTTATGTTTTTGTGTTGACTATTAAGAACATTTAGAAAGGACAAACAATCATTGTTATTTTCAAAAACAGCAAAAACATCATCAACATAACGTAAATACAATTTCGGAGAATGTTGGTTTTTATTTTTAAGAATACGGTTTTCCAAATCGGCGAGAAAGAAATTTGCAATTGTCGGTCCAAGTGGTGATCCCATGGTAACACCATCAATCTGTTTGTATAATATGTCCTTGTATAAAAATTGTCCTTGTGTAGCTAACCGAAGTAATTTAATAAATATTTCTTTCTTCATTAACGGTTGATTTGGGTTTTTTTCGGAAAATAATTTATCAGCTATAAGTTTTATTGTTTCTTCTAATGGTACATTTGTGAAAAGGGAAACTACATCAAAGCTTACTAATTTTTGTCCGGACGAAAACTCGTACGAATGTAATTTATTGATAAAATCGCCGGTTGATTTGAGCATATATTTGTGTGGGATGTGGGGTTGTATAATATTATCTAAAAATTTTGCTAACTTATATTCTGGTGTGTTTATCATGGAAACCACTGGTCGTAATGGGCACTCATCTTTATGTACTTTAGCGAGTCCATAGAGCTTGCCAGGTTGACTTCCACTCGGTATTAAGCTGTTTGTAATTTCCGAATCATAATTTTTGAGATATTTTTTTTGATGTAATAAGAAATTGACTTTTCTTTGCGTATAATTGGATGGATTTTTGGTTTGTTTTCTATTCTATTTTAATTTATTAAGCTAAAATTTAATGAAAACTTACACTGTATCACGCCTTACAGTTTAATTTAAAAAGTTTGTTATTTTGAACAATTGCATCATTAACAATCTGACCAATTTTTGTTCACGCTTTTGCAAAAACAAACCAAACTTTTATGTAGTTCAATATATAAATCAATGTATTATTTGACGATTCAGTCGTCCAAAGGAGCATGCAGTCAAGCGTACGAGTGCCGACGCTCCTGTCGGCGTTCTCTTAATAAAGAAACAAACTGAGAGAAAAGAGTTTCTCATCATGGTATTTATGTCATTGATTTGACCAAGACATACATCGGTATGTCTTCCAGACATTTAATTATTAGGTTGGAGAGTAACTAAATTTCAACAGTTTACAAGATAGTACATTTAAAAATTATACTTTATTGTGTGAAAAATCTAGTATGTAAATGTAAATCAGAATTTTACTCCAAATTTCACAAAACTCTATTCAAAAAAAAGTTAAGAACAAAATTGAATCAAAACTGTGAAGAAACGGAGTTTCATATGTATTAAATATATTTTTATCGTAGTGATTTTTTATGATATTATTACCTGAAATTTACTTTGTATCACTTTACTCATTCACTTGTTTTGATTTAAAAATTAGTTGAGTTGGTCATAAATAGCCTAATTATGATTTACTGAACTAATAGCATAATTAAGCAAGTCAGAGGTTTATCTCTACTTAACATGATAAAAAGTACTGGCATTCGTCAATCTCTCAAAATCAAGCCGCTGCTTCTCCGCATAGAACAATCGCAAAAGCGCTGGTATGGCCATGTGACACGAATGCCTTACGAACGAACAGGATGGCAACAAATGGATGCTCTTCCGAGCGGCAAAAGGCTTAGAGGGCGACCCAGAACTCGCTGGCGAATTATGCTGAAGATATGGCGGGGTCGCATCTTGGAATTTCACTGGTGGAACTGCCCCAAATTGCAAGAGGTTGAGATGCTTGGAGATCCCAACTAGAGCAGCTGCTCCGGCAACCCCAAAACAACAAGTGCACAAAGAAAAATACACTAAACTAATTTAATGTTGTTCCCGAAGATGATGATGATGATGATGATAAAAATTCTAAAGTCTGTGTTTAAAATATACAGTATATTGTTTTTTATGTATTTGTGCGTGTAAATTAAAAATTTATTAATATGGCTAAAATTGTAGAAACTAATAAGGGCTTGAATAGTAAATAACTGACGAGAAACAGAAGAAAAAATATTATTTGTTGCCATGGTTGAACGTATTCAGAAAGCAACAGACAAGCAAGTGAATGTGTTGCTGGCAATTTAATAAAGATTAAAAATACTGTCATTGCATGAATAAGATTGATTAGTCAACAGTAAAATTATGAAGTTTAAACATGCTACAATGACAACATTCTCTGCAAATTTTGGGGTAGATTTAAAATTGTGTTTTAAATAAACATTTTCTGAACTAACTTCAATTCTTTTTAAAAATATTTAATTTTACTCGTCACGGTTTTTAAACGTTTCGGTATGTTTTCAAAATATTTTTAAGTTTTGGTCGGCAAATTTTTCTTCCACGAATGTTTTATTTGTTAAATTTTTAACATAGCAGTAACAAACGAAGAATTGCAACGTTCTTGTTTCTCAACAGATGCTCTTACACTTCTGTATCAAATTTACCATCATTTTATTTTTATATCTTTATTTACACGAAGTAAACCTTATTAGAATGAGCCTACTTTTACGTGTGTGAATATTTGCAGAAAGAATCCAATAACTTTGCATTAATCAAAAATTATTAGTTTTTAATAAAAACAAACCTATAGTGCAAAAGACAAGTTTTTATGCACGGTACAATTGTTTAACTTGTAATCTATAAAAATATTTGATTTTTTTTATTCTATCTCTATATTTACTCTCCTGACTGGCAGCAAAGTGATGAAGCCAATATATGTAGGACAATTAATTACCCCAACCTGCTACCGAAGATGCCAAGCTATTGCGGATCGGTTAAATTTTTTTATTTTGGTTTTTTAGTTTTATAAAATTATGACTGAATTTTAGAACTGCTTGCTCAGACTGCCAAGCAGGGGAAAGTGTCGTTAAATGTTTTCCCCAAAGACACAATAGAATGGCGCGAGTAGATTTTGAACCGAGACTCTTAAGCACGCAATCACGGCGCTTTAACAACTCGACCACGCTGCCGAAAAATATGCAAATACTCACCAAATTTTTTACAAAAATTTACTCGTCATCGAGTTATTACTGCAACTGCAAAAATCTTTTGCGGTTTTTTAATAAAAGATTACTGCTTAAAAATCACAAATCAATGCTGAAATTCAAACTTTCTCAATCTCAAATCTTAAGTTCTTTTTTTTCAATAAATTTTCTCAATCAAAATGTTAGATAATACTAATAAAGCATTATAATGGCTTATAGATGTAAGCTGTATTTGTTTGATTGGCTCGAAAACGAAACCAACTTTTTCTTATTTTGTAGTTTTCAATTTTTAGCAAAATTATGACTGCTTTTTTCATATTTTCTTCAGGGCTTAAAACATCACATTTATATTTGCTGCATAATCAATTGACAAACATTTTTTCTCTAGAGAGATACCCATTAGCTAATAAAGTGATATATTGAGATATTTTACTGCTAAAGTAAATAGGCCTACTCTAAATGCTTTTATTTTCGATTAAAAATACTTTCACTTTAATAGAAATTAAAGTGTTTACCTTCGCATTGCGTTCCATTTCCAATAAACCCGTTTCGACAGGAACAGGTATAACTTCCCAAAGTGTTTGAGCAAATAGCGTATTCGCTACAGGTGTTATTTCCAGTTAAGCATTCATTTATATCTAATCAAAAATTGATAAAGCAAAGTTTTGCGTTATATATTTTAGCGAACTCTACTATAATTTATTTTGCAATGTTGTTGATTGCAAATTCTAAACAAAATTTATTAAAAACAACTCTAAATGATTGCATAGAAAAAAAAAAAAAACGATATGGGCCATAATTAAAAAAATAATTTGGATGCTTTTAGAATTATAAATGTTCTTTTTCAGGCATCAACTAGCCAAGAAAATTTCTACCTTACCAAATGATAAAAATAGTTAACCCTTATTAGTACTTCTGAAATCACACCGCTTGTCGCACTACTGTCCACATTTTGTAGACATCTGTTATTAAAGCATGATTCTTAGCGAAATCTGATAACATTTGCTTGCAAGTAGTATATTAAAATGAAGAACACAAAAAGACGAACATCTCGCTTAGTTGGCTGATAGAATCAACGACTAACAAAAAAACCAGTCATACACATAGCCGCCTATATATTCACTCACACAAACCACATTTGCAAGATTTAGAAATTTTTCGATGTTGCGGGCACACTCCTTTCCCACAATTATCACAACGTGATCTTGTATGCTTCTTGCAAACTCTGCATCTTGTTTGATGGCTGGATGTGGGACCGGGGCGAATGCTGGATTCAAATGGTATAGAAAAGCCCACCTGCGCAGCTGCATCTCTAACAGCGTGCTTTTGATTGGGAAGTCTCAGACGAGCCTCAACAGCAGGTGTTGCTAGTTGAAATGTCAAGTGTTTCAAAAATGCTTTTTTTGATTTGGAATATCTCCCAGATTTTTTTAGCAAGATATACAAATTGTTAGCTGCAGCGTCAAGCATGTTGTAAAAGAACGATAGTGGCCACCTAACTGTTTTTCTGCGACACGAAAACTCCTTTAAATTTTTGTCAAACATATCAACGCCACCTTTCCTTTGGTTGTAATCTAAAATCATAAGCGGCTTTTTGCATTCGTCAGCTGTAACCGAACTATTTGTATGTGTTGAGCTCAACAGCACAACTGGCTTCTTGTTTCTTTTAGCTTGGTATCAACTAAGCACACATCGTCATCATAATTGTATAAAAACGTGGATGAGTACAACTCCATTCTGTTGTTTAAGAAATGTGGAATTTTTCTGCGATGATTTCTTATTGTTCCGAATATAGTTAAACTCTTTTCCAGCAGTAGTTTTGCAAGATTATAACTGGTAAAAAGTTATCTGTGCAAACATCTCTTCCAGTTCCATAATAGAGTTCCAGCAATCTAAGCACAATATCTTGACCTAAATTTCGATGTACCTAATCTCCTTCCTTTCCACCGTAAGCGATTGCGTTCAGAGTGTATCCAGTGCTGGATTCGCATGCCCAGAAAATTTTTAGTTTATACTTTCTTGGTTTTGATGGCATGTAAGTTCTACCTGGAATTCGCCTCTATACCCCACCCACTGTTCATCCACGGTTATGCAATCATCTGGAACATACACACGTTGAATACTTCCAAGAAATAAGTCCCTTATTTCTGAAATAGCAGCAAACTTGTCATTTATTTTTCTTTGCTCCCGTGTGTGCCAATTATCAAATCTTACACCTCTTAGGAAGCATTTGAAGCGATTCAAAGGCATAACTGTCCTGTAAAAAGGTTTGTTGTCTCCGACATCCCATAAGTTTTGCAACTCCGTGAAATTGTCCTTATCACTGCCTGCGCGCAAGATTATTGCTAATGCAGGTTTGAATTCCTCCATTGAAAAGTCGTGGTAATTTTGAGGAGTAGATAGAGTAGTCGGACCTCCCTACATTTTCTATTAGTGTACCTGAGAACAGTTTGCATTATTTCTTCTGTGATCATATGTTCAAAGCTTTCGCATTCAGTTTGTGGGATGGTAATAGCTTTGAGCGTTTGTGTAAAGGTGTTTCGACGTCGTCTTTGATTCGGAATCTTTTGGGTTGTGTACGAAATGCCGCTTCTGCTCGGTAAGCAGTCAAAAAGACGGTCCTCTTCATCACTTTGATCAGCATTTGCATTTTCATCACCTGAGGCTCCATCATCATAGTCTGTGTCATTATTATCTATCTCTTCAAATATTTTGACATCTCCTTCACCATCAACAGCAATTTCCCCGTCATTCTCCCATCTTCTTCTGGGATAAACTTCTCCGCGTCTTCATTATTATCATCATAATCATCAATGCTCAGCTCGTCTACCAATCCAAGTTGACTGCATGGTTCACGTAACGTAAGTCGCCTACTCATGATTAGCCTACATTTATTGTACTTCTTGGCATGCAAGCTGCTTACAAGTAAATAAAGTCAGATATATACATAAAAGTTTATCCTGATAAACGCTTATAAAGCTTCAACATAAAATGCAAAGTATGATTTCGCTGGTCCCTGGCACCGTACTACTACTTGCAGTTTGTTTTGGTAAGAACTACTAGAGATGATATTTTATAAACTCACTCTATCTCTTTCAGAGTTTCAAGGTAAACAATCTTCACTTTTGATGATATAGCTAACTTTCGAGCAACAAAAAAACTTATTACAATTACTGTGCTGTAGAGCTTATACTGCTTAGGCTAAACACACACGTCCTTAGTAGACACTAACTATAAAAACTTACTTTTATCCTCTACCTCTACCACTAGCAAATCAAGTAATATTATGACGTGACAGTAATGTTATGCTACTGCTTTCCACAAGCAACGTGGCGCGTCTGAAATTCCTGTAGAGAAATTCCCGTGAAAATTTCGAGAAACAGTTGCCAGCTGTCTTTCCATTGCGGGATTAGCCTAGTTTTCACATAAATGCATTTTAGAACAAAGCAAACGTACAACGGAATGAATAGGCGACCAGCGGTTTTTAGTTTTGATACGTTTACAAGTCAAGATTCCTTCGTCCACAAACTGTGGACAGTAGTGCAACAACGTATGTCTTTTCAATAAAATAAAAAATAAAAGTCATTTTTTATTTCTTCATTTTCTTCCGTAAAACATTTATAAATCTTTATCATAGTCGAAAAGCAGCTCTTATGGATTATTTGTTCAAGAACAGAAATACAACACGCGGCCCGTGTTGACAAAATGTTTAACAGTAGTGCCGATAAGGGTTAAAGAGCTAATTGTTTGTATTTTCGGAAAACATTGATAAAAAGGTAAACAAAAAGTTATATTAGAGACTAGATAGTGTTAAGACACCATCGAGTTTCCTTATCCAAAATAATATCATCCAAAACAAACCACGCGAGAGACTAGATAGATTTTTGTCAAATTCTTTACAGCGAAGTAAAGCAAAAAGTCATTCTGTGATAACTTTTGTGTAATTAGTTTTACTTGCTATTAAACTAGCAATATACTGTATATGTTATCTATTTTATTCTCTTACATCTGTGAATACTTGCCTTAAAAAGTCAGAATTTATACCGTAAAACAATTATTAATATTCTTAGTTTTTGTTTTTATTCGACTACACATGAACGTTTTTAAACCTGAACAAAAATAATTTCCCGAAAATCCCGGCACGCAGACACACATGTAGCTTCCGTTAGTATTTACACATCTCGATCTACGTCTGCAGTTTGTGTTTGGATTTTGACATTCATCAATATCTGTTTTATTCAAAAAATAATTGAATTAATGAATGAATCAGGCAATTTAAAAAATATAATTTTTATTTGTAGTCAAATTTATTAAACAATGTTTGTATTTGTTTTTTTGGTACATAATATGTAATATTTGTTTTTCGGTACATAATATGTAATATTTGCTTTTTGGTACATTTTGAGATAATCTCATATTTAAAAATTAGTGATGCTTCTTAATTTTTTCTACACGATAAAGTTTACAGAATGAAAGTGCTAATCAAAAACAATAGAAGTTTCATCTTATATTTAATTAGAATTTTTACTTATTTTAATTTTTTGATATTGTAATTTTTTCGTAATTCTTGCAATTCTTAATAATTAAACGTGGAAAACTACAAGTGAATAGTATACCGGTACAAACTGTTCCATTTCCAGTGTATCCAGGTTGGCAAATGCATTTGTAGTTATGCAAGTTAATTACGCATGTTGCAAATGGGTGGCAGGAGTGACTACCCGAAAGGCAGTCGTTGTATTCTATTAAAATACATGTAAAGATTAATACTTAAGCTTTTAAGCGACAGTACATTCATATTGTGCTGTGACTCTGAGTAAAGAATTAACGCAGTTTTGCCAAATCGAGTAATATACTTCGAAGCTATGAATTGGTTAAAATTAAAAGCACGTTTACTGTGATAAGATAAAATAGGATACCAATTTTTAATAAAAATTTAATTTCAATGCTGCACAAACATGATACAGCATAAAAAGATTTTTATTGCCGTGAAATCGATTTAAATGCAACTGATAAAAAACATTTTTACACTTTCATTTAAAAGTTGTACTTTTATTTTATCTTAATATTTCTTCCCCTGACTAGCAGGAAAGCGTCAAAAGTGCTATACAAAGGCAAAAAATTACCTCGACCAGCTTCCGCATATATCAAGATAGTGCAGTCGGGTAAAGTTTTTTGCTTTTATTGTTTAGTCTTATAGTGTAAAATTCAGAACTTTGCAGCTCAATAAAATGTCTCTATTTGTTTGAAACAGTCAGAGCTATTAGCAACATTATTTCGTTTTTGTATGTTTAACCCTTTGCGGTCCAACTAACCGTCTGGGATGCAAAAACAATTTATGTTGTTTGGTCCAAACTCATGTCACACATGCATTTAGTTTACTACCCTTTTAAGAAGTCCAAACCTATGTAACAAATGCAAAGAGAAGATTTTTTATCGATTTGGATTAGTTTGAAAACTTATCAGCTTAGGGGAATTCCTGTCTATAGAAGATGGATGTCAAATGACACTGATTTTTCCCATTTTTCCTTTACTGTTCAAAATACAGGGCCTAATTTTCAGCAGGTTCCACAAACAGAACTTGAATGTTTTCAGTCTTTTATGACGGATGAGCTAATGAGGGAAATAATTACTGCAACTAACGCCTATGCTGCTATAAATCTCCAAGGAAGAACGCTGAATAATAATTCTGTATGGTACAAATGGAAAAATGTGACATTTCCTGAATTCAAAGCCTATCTGGGAGTGGTGTTAAAAATGGCTGTAATTGAAAAAGCAGATGTAAAGGACTATTTTAGTCGTGAGTGGACGGAAGAAACTCCTTTCTTTCTCGATGTCTTTTCACGAAGGAGATTTCTACAGATTCACTGGATGTTGCATGTCCAGTCACCTGAGCCCACCACACAATCTATTACTCGTAGTCGGAAAATCAGCAATGTTGTTGATTATGTTAAAAAAAAATGTATTCAAATTTACACTCCACGACAAAGCATAGCAGTTGACGAAAGTACGGTGGGCTTCAAAGGAAGAATTTCTTTCAAAACATACAATCCTCAGAAACCAACTAAATGGGGACTACGTGTTTATGTGCTTTGTGACAGTGAAAATGGATATATATCTACTTTTGAACCATATTTTGGCCAGCCAACTACTGCAAACCTACCTTACCCTCAAATGCCATTTACTGTAAGAATAGTATTACATTTGGTGGATCAACTGCTGGAAAAAGCTGATGGTTCAGGTTATCATGTATACACTGATCGTTTTTATACCAGTATTTTACTTGCTAATCAACTTTTGCAGAAGCAAATTCACCTTACTGGTACTGTACAAAAAAACAGGGTTGGATTGCCTTCAGATCTAAAAAAGTTGAAACTGAAAAACCACGAAATAAAAGTTTGCCGTCATCAAGATGAAGTTATGACTCTTGCATGGCAAGATAAACGACTGATCCTTATGCTTTCCACATGGCATAATGCGGATACTACAATTCGCAAACGATGGATTAATGGTGAAGAAATAGAAGTAATCAAGCCAACAGTTGTATGTGATTACACTTCCAAAATGGGAGGCGTTGATCGAGCTGATCACTACTGTGCATCCTACTCGTTTACTAGAAAAACCCTAAAATGGTGGCGAAAAATGTTTTACTGGCTTTTGGAAGTTTGTGTGGTGAATTCATTTATTTTATTCAAGGAGCTTCATCATCTTCCAACTGCAGAAAGACAACTCAAATACAGAAACAAACTCATTGCACAACTTGTTGGAACCGTGAGAAACACAACAAACAGACGAGGAAGGCTTAGTACTTCTGATGATGCCGAACGTTTGAACCAAGCTCCTCATTTTATCAACAAGTTAGTGAAGGGTCCAAACAAAAATTGCCAAGTATGCAGCGCTAAAGACAATCGAAAAGCACCGTGTTTTTCTGTGAAACTTGTGCACGAAAACCTTATTTGCATCCTGGAGAATGCTTCAAGCGATACCATACTCTTCAGAATTTCAAACTCTGAACTCCAAACCGGCATTGCTTGATGGAAAATTGATTGCTAATAGACTGCTTACAAGTTGATGAAAAACAGTCAGTCAGTCAGTCAGTGTTTTTTTTATTCTCGATCATTATTAAACAGTTTAACACAAAAATTATAAACAATTTGTTGATGTGCATAATTATGTAATAAATGATTTAAGTTATGTTTTTGTGTTACCATTTTCACCCAGTGTTTTCAATATTTGTTAGTGCTGTGTTTCTTTTGTTGTTGATGAAAAATTCGATTTTGCACCTAACAGGGCAAGATCGGGACACCATACGTGTTAAAAATAATTGATTAAATTTCATTCAAACTGCATTTGCATGTGTGACATGTACTTGGACCGCAAGAAAAAAAAGTTGAATAACTTTTTAGGTGCAATGATGCGGAACAAAAATTAATCATAAAATTAACATACACACAAACATCTTTCAAAAAAATCGCAAAAAAGAGTTTGGACCTAGACTGACCAAAAAAAGAAATTCAATTGGACCGCAAAGGGTTAAGATTTGAATTTGTGTTTTAGCCGTTGGTGGAATAAAAATCACTACAATTGTGATGCAAATATACCATAACAATATTTCGTTTAATTTTATTGAAATTTGGAAAAAGTAGTATGAAGCTAATAGCATAACCTTCCTCTATTGGACCCGGTTCGAAAAGCTTATTAAATTTTAAATTTTCTTGGTATTTTTGTTCATAAAATAGCATTACTGATGTCAAATCGACATTTAAAAAAATATTAGTAATTTTTTCTAATTTTTGTATGTTTAAACACACGAAATGCAATAAAGGCAAAAAATTTTTTTTTGATTCATTGTATGTCTAAACTTATGCTTATAACCTTGAACAACACTTGATTGTGATAATTGTCAAAATAACTTCGGTAAAGATCAAAACACTATTTTAAATTGCATTATATATGCAGGGCTTGTCCAACCTTTTGAGCCTAGGGTCATTTCGACCGATCGAAAATATTTGCGGACCAAACAAATAAAACATCGCTGACAAATTTTGCAGATGAAAACATTTTGTGGTCTTCATTTCTCATAAAATTTTTTTGGCCTTCAAACACGAATGAAGACCTTTTTTGGTTTTTACCTCGCGTAATAATTTTTTTTGGAAGCACGATTATTTTATTTGATTTTTCTTATTTCAGAAAATTCGGCAAAAAAGTGTGGGCCACTCAAAACCTTTATAAAGGCCAAATGTGGCCCGTGCAACTTGGGTTGGACTAACTTGTCGTACACTTTACTCTTGTCAAAATATTGTTCCGTTTCGTGTTTTTGGAATTCTCTTAAAACATTCTGCGCAATGTGTGTTTAAATACACCTAAGGCTTACTAAAATTAATTCCTTTAAATAGCAAAAGTAAACTTTTATGATGAAGTCACTTTTAAAATGACCTTAAAAAAAAGATGCCCTCAGAAAACATTTTAAAACTTTTGTTTATGTTTTCAATCAAATATTTGATACAAAAAAATGAGGCTACATGTACTTGTCTGAAAATAGAAAATGAACTATAAAACAAGTCACAACAGTAAAAAAAACGCTGTGGTGCCAAATAATAATTAATAGAAAACTATCTTTATGAATGTTAAAACATGCTATGTTGCTTTGTTTCTAGAAGAAACCAAACAAGTCGTTATTATGAAATAATTTGTTGTATGTTTAAAAATACTTTTGACCATCGAAGGTTTTTTTTTAAATGAAATTTTTTTAATTGCACAACTGTGAATTTTATTTGTAGTAAATTATCACTTTACTTTCGTAATATTTACCAAAACATATATGTTTTTGAATTAAGTTAAAGTAATATCGGCATGAGTGCCAACTTGAGAAAACTTTATATACACATACGACGAGAAAAAATTTGTAATAAAATCGTCTATAAACTTTTTTTGTTTTCTATTTACCTGTAAAATTTACTTCCCGCAAGCTTAATGCAACACCTTTTACAACTTCTGTTAATTCGAGGCGGCTTATGGCTTTAGCAATACTTCTTGAAGAAAATCTGAAAATGTGACAATGGCATTGAAAAATGCATTGTTCTATATTTATTTTGATCATTTTGTGGTTCAAATACAATCAACTGTAAACAATTGAACCGAAAAGTATTTTATCAATATCAGTCTTATATGAAATTTGTTTTTTAAGTGTAACCCGTTACCTAACAAGTTATATTCCCAAATGGAAACGCATACATTCAAAAAACGCAAACAAAATATTTAAATTTTTTTTTAATGTTTTGTTACTCATTTATATAAAAATATATCAAGCACATAAAACATCTTTATAATCTTCTTAGTTTGAGAAGTAACGAGTTAAAATACAGCAAGCATCGATTGACTGTTTGCATTCACACAATAACATTTTACCTTTTACAGGTATCAAGCTCTTATTTTTAACTTAAGTGTCAGAAGAAGTAATTTAACAAAATTATTTTGGCATACAGTAAAATTAAGATACGGTATATAAAGTATATAGTGAATAGAAAAGACTAATGACTGATAATTCCTCAATAAACTTAAAATGGTAAAAAAAATGTTCCATGTATTTATTTACATTAGCGCTAACAGTTTGAATAATACACTTATTTTTAAAAATATCTGGAGCAGAAATTACATAAATAACCAAATTTAATCAAGAAATATTTGCGCAAACCAAGCTATGAAAAACGGCCAGTATTGTTCACATTGCCAAGCTGCAAAGTAAACTTTTATCTAAACACAATCAAGCCGTACTTTCTTATTAAATTCTAAACAGTTTTTTTATGGAACAGTGGTTGCATAAGTTTGTTTTACTTTTGTATATTTGATTAATTGTCACAACGATTTTTATCATCTTCAAAAACATTGTACAGATGCATTTGTTACATACTTGATCTAATAAAGCTAATATAGACAAAATGATAGCTATAAAAAGAACTATATAGCAAAGATTACAAACAAGACTTTTATGTATATCTCTTAACTAAATTTATTTTACAATTTGACAGCTGCTTTTCAAATTGATATTAAAATTAATATTTTCTTTATTTTAAAAATATTTGTTAAATCGGGTTTAACTTGAAATTAGCCTACAGTGTGACAATTTTTAAAAAAATAAGTTTTTTTTTGGATTATTTTTTTGGATATACTCGTAGGCTCAAGTATGGAGAATATTAAGCTAGTTGAGGCCGCGCATTTATTTTATTATACAAAACAATTTACTTTGATTTAAAATAATGACAATTTTCATTATTATGTTTTTTATGATTTTTAATCAGTTGTACTTAAATCTATAAAAAGATTTATATCTAGTTGTTAAAAAAATTGATGAACTTACAATTTTTTTAATGTTGTAGGTCTACCGGTTGCTTTAAAAAGTAAAAAATAACTTTTTATAAACAGGCTTTAATATTTGAGTTGATAAATTATTGCTAATTGTAGAAAAATAACTGTTTTATTTAAAAAATGAAACAGTTAAATTAATTATTATTACTTTTAGATAAATAATTTCTGTTTTCTTTTAAATTGTCAACTTATTGCTTGGACGATCAACTAAAAAATTCAATTTACACAGAAGCAAACAAAGAAAAACGATTAACAAACTGTTTCTCCATCTTTATGTTTTACCTGGACAAAAGCATGTATCCTAAAAGTACACGTTGTGGCTTTCCAGTGAGTCTCATGTATGTGTCAATGTTCTCAGAACTATATCTACGATATGTAGTTGTAGCCGTAATAGGAGGTTTTGACTTCCATTTCTTAAAAAAACAAATCCTTTAACTATAATAATATAATAAAACTACTAAAAAAAATCTAAGTTACCGATGTATCAGGTGTAATCTTTTTTATCTCTATGTTTATCCTCCAGACTCGCAGGAAAGCGTCAGAGGCGCTAATACGTATGGCAAGCAATTAATCCGACCTGCTTCTAGAGATGCCAACATGATGTTGTCCGCTTAAAATTCTTATTTTGTTTTTTAGTTTTATAAAAATATGATTTATATTTAAACTGCTTGCCACGACTACCAAGCAGGGGAAAGTGACGTAAAGGGTCTTTTCTAAGGACATTAATTAGAGCTGTGCGAGTAGGTTTTGCACCGAGACCATGTCGATTAGAATCATGGTGCTTTTATCGTTGGACGACGCTGCCGACAAGAAAATATACTATACTTAGTGATATAAACATTACAATTGTTTTATCCGAGAAAGGTTGGTTTGACTTTATCATTTATAAAACAAATCAACTTTACTTATTATAAAGAACTTTAAGTTATGACATCATTTGATAGCAACATATTTCAACTTTATTTTTCATCACTGCATAGCAAAATATAAAATAAAGTTCAAAATGTAGCAAATAATAATGACAAGTTATTACGCCATTGACGAAATAACTAACGGTAATAATTCAAACTAATGTTAATAATTCAATGAAACTAAAAATACGTTTTTCTTAGTTGTTTAGATTGTTACTTGAATAACAATATCGATTTTTTTTAAGCTGGTTAAACATTTCAAAAATATATTTCAATTAGCGTTGTTTAGCGTACATATACAACAAATTATTTTGAAAAAATTAAGGATTGAATTCGTAAATTTAAAAGCCCTATTTATATTGTTACAAATTTTTTTCAGGTATTTCAAAATTGTTGAAAATATGTTTCGGGATTTGGTTTTTGAAAAATAACAATTCCATGTACCGTATTCCACAAAAATGTGCACTGGGCAATTCTTTCCATACAAGCCTCGAGCGTACTGCGGAGCAATTAACAATTTTACCTCATCTACTACACTTAGACAAAAATCTCTATCTCCCTGTCTCTTAGCTTTTTCGTTTGTAAATTTGACAATGGAACGAATGATCGTTTCATGAATAAAATGCTTCCAAGCACAATAAGGCAAGATTATTGCAGCAGAGACGGAACGAGGTACTCCAGGAGTGGAAGTAAGAACATTGCGTGTCTGCGTTCTTCCAGTAAGAGTTATTGGTGAAGAGGTCCAGATTGAACTGTTTCTGCCTAATGTTTTAGATGGATCTAAAGTCTGCAAACTTTACATTGGTGATGCGCCTATGCTCGACTTTGTCCTGTTCTTCTTCATCCGAGTCTTTATCACTGCTATCATCTGAAATCTGGAACCTTATTGCAGAAACATCATTAACCAACTACTGAGTATCCTCGTCTTCTTCATCAGATAACTTCTCATTGGTATCCAAGCTTTTAATTATGTCGGCTGCCTCTTCCGCTTGAATTTGTTTTCCTCCATGACAAATACAATATTTTTGAATAAATAAATTGTAATTATAGCCGAATGATTAGTATATTTTTTTGTTATTAATCTACAACTGAAACAAAAATTACGACCTCCAGTCAAACTAATCTCAACTAAACAGTTTTAAAATCTATTTACATGTATTTGTAGAAAATAAATTTATTTTTCTGTAGAGCATACTTACTACTGCTCACATATGCACTACAAAATCACGACACAACTAAGTATATTGTGACTTGATTTTGTAAAAAATTTAGAAACGTACATGAAAGACCTGCCTTCCTACTTTTTTCGCAATTCTAGTTTTCCAAACTCCAATACTGTAGTGACAAAGTTAGTTCACTACAACTAAGCTGAAAGCAAAAAGTAGTTCACTACAACTAAGCTGAAAGCAAAAAGTAGTTCACTACAACTAAGCTAAAAGCAACTTGAAAATGATTTGTTGAGAAAAACTAGAAGATATTTTTCTGATCTGCAAGAAAGAGATAAACTGCTTTTAAGAAGACAAGAAGCAACTTTTAAAGTGTAACCAGGTTGACGAGAGAGGTGCTGAAAACAATTAAAAAAAGAATTGCTGCACAAAACCACAGCTCGATAAAACTTAAAACAAAAAGTTGAAAATAATACAAAAAAAACTTCAAATAAATAGTTTTCATATACAACACCTTGGTAATTAATGGAATATAAATTATTAATGGGACACTACTCCCAAAATGCAGTCGGTACAATACCATAAATTGTTGCAATGCTTTCTAAATTAAATTTTAGGAAAAGTCAAGGCGTGTGGCTGCCATGCCGCCACTAGTAACTGAGAAAATCAACTTAACAGCTGACCCGGTGTCGTATACGACAGAGCTTCTCAAACATTTTTGTTCTGCAATCCCATTTTAAACCAGCGGCACATTTTGGGACTTTTTCAAAATTCGTGGAGCATATACCCCAGACTTCTTAATTTTTGCCCCCAAGCTGTTCTCCAAAAATGAAGGTCTTTATTCAAAATCAAGTTCTGAATCGTATGTTTTTTGTCCACAATTTCAGGTGTTCCCCAAAAAAGAAAAGAAGGTCCTAACTCAGAATCAAGTTCTAATTTGTCAATTTTTGCCTTCATATTTTATGATTTGTCAAATAAATGTTAAATAACCGGCGCAGGTTGGACATCGCTGGACTAATTTTTTCAAAAACTTTCGCTGCACACTTGGAATTCTTAAAAGTTTTTCGGCATAAAGCACAAAAAGCCAATTTCTTATGGGATCGCGACCTACAGTTTAGAAGTCCTGGTATAGAACACCTCGATTATTCTAGTGCTAAAGTTTTTGACTTAAAAAAACATCTTCATCTTCAAATTTTGTATCGTTTCCTTTTTTTTGTTGTTTTGTTTGACAAGGTATTAAGCTCAGGTTCCCTTTCATATCAGCTCAATTCATTTTCAATATAATATTTGTTTTTTCGGCTGATCTCATCATCTGCCTCAAATAATTTCTCCGTCACTTGCTAAAGAGTCATTCTTTGTCTTTTGGATACGTCTTATTTTACACGAAAAATAACTTGAATATTACGAAGTCTTCTACAAGACAAAAACTGATATATCTGTAACCAAAAAATAACATGAGGCCTGTGTGACTCAAACCCAATAAAATGTGAATTTTACAACAAAAGCAACAATACAAACAAGGTTGCATGAATGGAAACAGTTAACAAGAAACTGCAAAGAAAATAGCATGCAAAAGTAAAGCTTATAATCTCAGCGTTTGCAATATTTAGCTTATTAAATAAACTCGGGGTAATATTGAACACATGGTACCAGAGCAGGGTTAAACTTATTTTATGAATCACAAAACAAAATTTTCTATCACGTCAAAATTACAGTGCGTGACTACAGTATATGCTGTAACAAGGGTGTGGAAAATATTTTTGGAGGAAAGAGCAAAATTTAGAAAAAAGCACTTTCAACATACACAAATTTGAAAATATTACCAAATTTTTTACTAAAAAACGTAGTGAAGACTAAAAAAGTTAAAAAGACGGTTTATTATTGAGTTTAAAAATAGTCAGTAAAATTGAAGTCATTTTCAAGCTTTTGTATGACACTTGTGGAAAAAATGTTACAATGAAGAAGCAAGTCCATCTAAGTTCTAGGCTAAAGAAAAAAAAAGCTATCAGTTGTATACCGTCTGTCTTTGGGTGAGCTAAGTGATAAATTTTTTTTTTAAATAACTAATAATAATTTTTTGTTGTTCCTAGTAAAGTTTTCGCTTATTGATAAATTTATGTGGTTTGAAAATAACGGAATATATTTATTGCAAATTATTCGACCAACCGTCGCTATTTTCTTCTTGTAAAACATTTGCCCACCTCTAGAGAGAGAGAGAGAGAGAGAGAGAGAGAGAGAGAGAGAGAGAGAGAGAGAAAACGTGAGACAAAGAAGCAAATTTAAAACGAGAGAGTGCAAAATTAAGAAAAAAAAGAGTATAAACAATCAGGGCGATTCCTTTACTTGCTCCATTAGTTTCTTTTTTCAACAGTGAACTGTAGGAAAGGATGCAAAAAAAATTGAGAATTGAGATGGGAGAGGAAGGAATTGAAGATTTGAGGTCCCAAAAATGCAAAATTAAACGTAAAATGGTACTTTGGTTCACAGGGCGTTTAAAAAGCAGCCACAAGCAAACAAAATTGAACAAATTTTGATTTATTTTGATCGTCAATTGTTACCCGGAACACATTTAGTAATTATAATTTTATTTGAAACGTTAGACAACTAAATGCCATGCTGGTAAGGTTCACACAAAGCAGAAAATTGTTCATTTTAATTCTACTTATTACAGATAGGGCTTTCAGCAGCTAATAGTAGCTCAATATCACACTTCATTCACAACTTAAACTTAATTGCATAAATTCGAAGTTAATTTTCTGTCTTTTTCAGTACTTCTTAAATTTTGGTATGACTTAATATTTTTATGACCAAGAAGTAATTGCATATTCAGTAACCCTTTCCCTTAAATAAGTTATTTATTTTATTTGCAAGTTTTTTTTGTAACTATTTTAATTGGTGGTTTTATTAATTGTAATCCTAAACAATAGGGTGGAGTGAAAATAATTTTTTTTTTGAAATTGAAAAAAGTGTAGTTCTAAAAATCTGCCAAACAGGTAAAATCTACGAAAAATATTGGTTTTGGCGAGTTGCTACCTTTGGGGGGCTAGCAACCCCCCAAAATGTGTTTTGAGGGGTAAAATTTCCTAAAAATGTTGTAACTCAGTAACCGCTTATCGTAGAGGCATGATTTATGGCTCAAAATTTGCAGAATTATCATGTTTCTATATGTGCTAAGAGAAAGTTTTTGTCTATTTCCACTAGAAAAAAAGTTATGATAGAAAAACTGTTTAATAAGTTTGTTTGTTTGTACTTAACTAATAGTTATCTGAAAAGTTATTATTATTTTTTGCAGGTATATTGTTAAGTAATTGTGTAAATCAAAGGTTTGGCCAAACTGCGAAGTAGTAAAACATGAAAAGACGGAGTTCAACTTCTGTAAAGAAAATTTTACATAGTGGACACACTTTCTCTACCCGTGATAGTTTTCCACCAGGAGTATTGCCTACCAAGCGACATGTAATAGAACGCATTCTTCATTTGAAAAACTTTCGAACCTTCAATGCTGCAAATGACATTGCCAGAGAAATTTATGACAGATGGGTATGGTGCAACGTATATCCCATTCATCTGTACACCATTTCGAAAAAAGTTCAAAGTTTTATGAATTGTTTCAGTGCACTTGATCGCTGGTCAAAGAAAAAACGAGGAGAAGCATTTTTACAAAAGGAAAAAGAGTTTATGTCAACTATTGATGAAATATTTGATGTTTTTTGTGCTGACGATAAGCAGCGAAGAATTTTGGAAAAACAACATGGTTTGAAAATGACAGATAATGACTATGCTTTTTATAAAGATCAAACTAGTAAGCGAGTTGGAAAATGTGTGAATGCTGTGGTTCCTTCAACGTCAGCTGACATACAGTTTTTGGGGCGCTCTCGACCCTTACAACCTCATCTAGAACCACCAACATGTTCTTCCGTTACATCAGTTACATCAGTGCCTGAGTCAGCTTTGGATTATCTGTCAGATTCTAGTTTAACCAACACAGACCAAACGCAATCTTCTGCTGCTTCTGAATTTGTTTCTCAATCAATGCCATATGAAAATCAGAATCGAATGATTTAGTCAAACCTTGCAAGGATGAGTGAGCGTTTTCAGATATCCGACAGAGCTGCTGCTGCGATCGCTAATAGTGTGATGCAAGATTTGGGTCTAATTACTGATGATGACAAGACATACGTTATTGATCGTAGCAAGCTTCGAAGAGAGCGAGAACGATGCCGTGCTGAAATTAGGAAAAAGGAGCAAGAAAATTTCAAGTTAGTGAATGCCATATACTTTGATGGGCGCAAAGATGCAACACAGGTCACCATGCAAGGGCCAAATGACAAGTTTTACAGGTCTGTGCAACTTGAAGATCACTGTACAATGGTTGGGCAGCCTGGTAAATACTATCTTTTTCATTTTTCCACAGAGGATGGCAAAGGAAGAACCATAGCACAAAAGATCTTCAACACCATTGCCAACACCGAATTACATGACAAGCATACAGTAATTGGCACTGATGGAACTGCAGCAATGACAGGCAAGTTCAATGGTTGCATTCGTAAGTTGGAAGAACTATTGAACAAGCCACTACAATGGGTAATTTGCCTACTACATACCAATGAACTACCCTTGCGCCATGTCTTTACTATGCTTGTTGGAACCACCAATAGTCCTGACACCTTTGCAGAACCAATTGGGAAGTGTTTAACTGGAGATGTTTCAAGTTGGCCGGTTGCTGCTAATTTTAAGCCAATTTCAAACCCTCAGTTTGTACAGTTGCCAGAATTCAGTTGTTAATGATCTGAGTACTGATCAACACTATGCTTACAAGATATGTTCAGCAATAATCATGGGAGTTGTCGACAGCGACTTGCAATATTTAAAAGTAGGTCCCATTGTGCATTCACGCTGGCTAACTCTGGGCTGTCGAATCCTCAGATATTATGTTTCGGTGGATGAACCCTCCTCAAACTTGGATACTCTGACGAAGTTTTGTCTTCAAGTTTACTTTCCAAGTTGGTTTGAAATTAAGTTAAATAGTCAACTAACTTGCGGATCTAGAAATTTTTTCAACTTGGTCCAACGAATTCTTCAGGTGCCTGACGAAGCTGTTCGGAAAACTGCTCTGAAAGTTGTGCAACGAAATGCATTTTTCCCACACCAGGAAAATGTCTTGATCGCCATGTTGGGTGACAACGATGAGGAGATACAAATGCGAGGAGTGAACAAAGTGCTTTCGATTCGTGGAAACTTGCCATCAACGGTTTCATTTGATAATCATGATTTGGTTGACAGTCGCAGTGAAGAATATTCTTTGGAAGGAGCAAAATATTATGATACCGCCTCAACTGCACGGCTGTTTGAACCGCCCACACTGGATCTAACAGTGAACTCGTACTACAAGATGATGAATTTAACATCTTGCCATCAGCAGCCTCCGGTAATTGAACATTTAACTGATTTACAGTAGATATTGAACAATGCCGGATAAGACCACTGCAGCTCGACCATCCATGTCATAACCAATGTGTAGAGCGCCATGTCAAAATGGTAACAGAGGCCGCAGCACAAGTTGAAGGATTTGAGCGAAGAGATGGGTTGATTTGCCAGAAGATTAAATCTCGAAAACTTTTGAAAAAATTTGACACTAAAGTGCAATTCTGATGCGCTTCATTTTGCGTAGGGTATTTGGTGTACTCTAACTTGCTTTCTTATTTTTCTCTCACTCCTTAGGCAAAACAACCCAATATCAGCATCAACAGTTCGAAAGTAATGAGATGTAACAGATTTTCTTTAAATTACTGAAATACTAAACATTTTATGGGCAGTAAAGCTAGCACGTTCTGTACCTTATGAGTAGGCCTATTTAGGTACTTTTTCTGGTGACCAAAGTTATCCCAAATCATCTTGTTAATATTGTGATTGTCATAATTAGTCCTTATCAGTTAAACATATATCATTTCAAATGTTAGATCAAAGTTATTTCCATACAGCGCAATTTTCGAGTATTGAGCATAAAAAACGGTTTATCGATTATAACTTTTTTTCTTGTGGAAATAGACAAAAACTTTCTCTTAGCACATATGGAAACATGATAATTCTGCAAATTTTGAGCCATAAATCATGCCTCTACGATAAGAGGTTACCGAGTTACGACATTTTTTGTCAATTTTACCCTTCAAAAACACATTTTGGAAGGTTGCTAGCCCCCCAAAGGTAGCAACTCGCCAAAACCAATTTTTTTTGAAGTTTTAGCTTATTTGGCAGGATTTAAGAACTACAATTTTTTCAAATTTTTTTTTCACTCCACCCTACTAAACAAGTAAATCATAATCTTAAAGTAGTAGATTAAAAGCACGTGATTGTTAGCTTTTGAAATCTTTCTTTTCTCTCTGGTTATTTGAAAAGCACTATTGGAATTTTTTCATTTAACCGAAAGATTTCTAATTAATTAATCCGTTGCGTCTTTGCGATTCTCTCATTGACTGTTTTCAGTGGATGCGAACTATGAACAATAATAATCTCTATTTTAATTCTTAATTTCAAAAGTCATTCGAAACTCGCTCCTTTTGATTTTACAACCATGTATAAACCAGGTAATTTTAATTGTGCTCTCGACACTTTTTGTAGAGCCGTTGCAGCATCGTACCTTCAATAAAATCTTTGTAGAAACTATACAAAACATAGTGCCACCCAGGCATAACCAGATTGTTCCAGTATGTTAAAAATATGCCTTTTTTTTCGATGATGTAAGAAATGTCGTTAAATCATGCACTATTTCAGGAAATAAAAATATGCTTGTAATTATTGATTAATATTTGCGCTTTCTTTTTGTATATGCATTCGAAAACTTAAAATCGTCAACAATTATTAAAAAAATCACAGATTTATTTTGCATATTTGGTTTGTCAAGCTTATTTACATACTGTCCAGGTGTCCAATTTTATGTCTTAAAGGTTAAATTATTATGATTGCATAATATGGGCGTTGCTACTGGCTGCGTAATATATCCTGGAGGCAATGGACAAGTCGAGGGTTGTAATAGTATCATTTGGAAAACAATTTTGTTGATTTTAAGAGTAAAAATGCAATTCCTTACCCACTAAAAGCATGTTTTACCTAATATATTACATTCTATTTTTTCATTATTATGCACTGCTGCATATTGCACTCCTCACAAACGTATGTTTTGCTATAAGAGAAAATTATTTAATGGTGCATCGTTGCCATTTTGGGCTAAAACCAGGATTCATATACTTAAAAAATTATAATCAAAAGAATAAATCCGATTTACTTGTTGAAGAAGCAAAATTATTAGAAGCTAATCCACAATATGCTTACATAGGATCAGAGGATGATAAAGAAATTTCAGTTTCTCTTCAAGATTTGGCTCCAAATGCCCACACATCTAGGAGAGAAAACCATGTCAACAACATGATGCTAAAACACAACCTTTGTCTCATGATCAAAACGAAACTGTTAGCAATGATTTTCAAAATGCGTTTATGTCTTTTTAAATCAATCTTACATTAATCCCTGTTATGGAAAATGATGTAAATCAGTACCAACCCAAAGTTTTTGAAAATAAAGTTCAGTTGCGTTGCTTGTTGCAAGATCGTCATTTTATTAAATGTTACGGCAACCCTTATATTATTGATATTCTTTTTGTGTTTCGAATAAGTTTCGTAGGGTTAAATGCTATGAGCTTCAAATCCGGAAATCGTTTGTCAATTCAATCTTGAGCGCGCCCTTTAATTTACATATTAATGTTTTTCATAACTGTCATTGGAATTAGTTTTCAGAAAAAGTTTTTTAAACACTTGTGGCTTCTACCAAATGCAAGATTGCACTCGTAGAAACGGCATTGCGCCTCGCACACACCGATGACCAGATGCTAGGAATATATCAGTTTATAAACAGATGGCACCAAAGAGTACCACTATGGCATAGTGCCTCGCGCACGCCGAACTGGGGCTCGCTGCCCGACCATGATTTCAAGGTTTAAACTTTCATCAGGGACTAATCTCATCAGAAAAACTTTTACAGTTTTTCAAAAATGAGTTATAATATTGCGTGTTGTAGTTTAATGTGTTGTATTTTTAGATGTCAATAAAATAGGGTTTAAAAACCTTAATAAAGGTTAAATATTAGTTCAATTCAAGTAATATAGTACACAAGTGTTTTGCAATTTTGTTTTGCAAATTTTAAAGGAAAGTGTCTACTGTCTTTGTTTCCGCATTAAAAACGTAACGCAGAGCAAAGAGCAATTGCTCTCCTGTCATTTGCATTCGGTGCCCCTGGCTGTAACAGCTAAGTATTAAGCTGAATTTAACAATACTCTATTTCCTGCTCTTCTGATAAAAGTTTATGTAATTTTTTTGTGTCAATGTTTTTCAGTTATGATATTTAAAATAATAATGAATACAAAAACGTTATTTCTACTTACTTCTTCGGATTGAAAATAAAAAAAAAGCATACAAATTGTAGGATCAGAAGTTCCGTAAATTTGAAATGCCCAGTAAGAAATATTGAATCCAAACAAATTTATACGTAGTTTTGGAGTACTAGTCACTGTTCCGTTTCCATCAGCACCAGCATTTCCTAGAACCTGTCAAAATTTGAAAAAACTTTGATTGTTTAAAAAATTTTTAACGATGCTTTTATGATTTTATTTCTTAGTGTTAAGTAAAAGAACTTAACTACGAGTATGTTATAATTTTTAGGGTACTCATGCTTTATCGGATTACAAAAAACGTTTCATAAATAACGGAGCTTTTCAGCAATTTCATTAAAAAACATTTCAAAAATTTGCAGTTAAAATTAAATTTACGTAATGCAAATTTTTTTGTAAAATCAAATTTAGCAGTTTGTTGCATTGCTTGTAATTATGATTCCAGAAACACTTTTAAATTTAAAATTTATAAAAAATTTTACAAATTTTTTTTAATATACCCTAGATTTTAAAATAAATTTACTGTATTTTACATTAATAAGCATATTCGTCATCATTTGTTTTAAAAGTAGATTTTCCCCAAGTTATTACATTTTTATAAAAAAAAAGAAAACCATTTTCTAATTTGAATATTTGAATTAGCTTTTTATGAATCCAAAAAAAAAAAAAAAACGATTCGGTAGTTTTAAAATACTATTAGTACATTTGTAATGTCTTGATTTATATCAACACCCTAATTTCTTATACATTTATATTTTTATAAGTTCACTCACAGTATTATATTGCCTTGGATTTATTGCTTCCTTCTTGTACATTTTACAGTTTAGGTATACATGATAAATATTTATGTAGGGGGAGATAAAGCAAGAAGTAAAAAAATTCCAATTTGATTGTCTACTCCGACACGTTACTAATTTTAAAAGTTTTTCTTAACTAAAATTGATATTGATATTTTATGTAAAAAAATGGTAAAAGATTTATTTATTTAATTACTTTTTTTAATACAAATTTATGACAAATTGCGTTCACTATCAACTGTGAAATTTTGCCCTAGGGTCGGACAACTTGTCACAAGGCCGGAGGTAAATTTTCGCACAACTTTTTCCAAAAAATTTATTTGCAATAAAAATAAAGGCAACTATATGTATATTTGTATGTTGATATATAAAATCAGTCTTTTTACAAATTTTAAAATGTTATGTCGGCAATATTATGTGGTTTATAAGCTACCGCACATTGAATGGTATTAAGCTGAAAACTAGAAAAATTAAACAACTTGGCTGAAATTTTTGTTTTTCCACAAATGAAAATTGACAAAATGAGGACAACAGCTTTAATTGAGTGCACGCACGTTTTGGTGCTTTCTGGAAATAGAACTGCATAGTGCATATTTTTAAATTTGTCGCAACATATTTTTCGCTTGAAAGTAGATTTTATTTTATTTTCTGTAGCTTCTAAAACTTTCCTAACGTAATATAATACAGAGTGTTCATAAATTATTGTTACAAGTTTCAAAGTTTGTCAAAATTTCATTTTTTGAGATTTGTTTTATAGTGAAGGAAAATGCTTCAAGTTTTTTTTTTCCTAACAGGTACTTGTGGAAATAATTAGGTTTAAAATTACAATTTATTTAGTGATTAAGCAAAATTTTTTGGAATTTAGTAGCGAAAGTAGAATTTATGAAAATGAGCACTCCGCATAAAAAAGCTCAGTGTGTTTCTTGGTTTACGCGACAAAGTTAGACATTCAAGCACCGCGAAACTTAAAACGCAAGTATGGATGAAACCCATCTGCGCGACCTACCATTCGAGCATGGCATAAAAAGTTTATCGAAATTGGTAGTGTGCTACAGAGAAAGGGAGCTGGCCGACCTCAAATATCAGATGAAGAAATTGAATCTGTGCGATTGGCATATACCAGAAGCCCGGGAAAGTCCTTTCGCGGGACTTCTCAGTTATAGATCCCACATACCACTATTCACAAAGATTTGCATACAAACTTGTGACTTTATGCATATAAAGTGCAGTTACTGCAAACCCTAAAGCCAGAAGATAAGTCGCGACAAAAAGAATTTGCAGTGACGATGCTGGACAGGTTATATTTAGACCCAGGGTTTTTGAAACGTGTTTGCTTCAGTGACGGGTCAACGTTTCACATTTCTGGATTACTAAACAGACACAATTTGAGAATATGGGGCTTGGAGAATCCGCATGATACCTGTGAGCTTGAACGGGACTCCCTTAAACTAAACGTGTGATGTGGAATTATGCGTGATAAAATTATCGGTCTGTTTTTTTTGCTGAAAAATCAATCACAGCTCAAAATTACCTCGACGTTTTGACAGAATACGTGTCACTACAGCTTGAACGGTATCAAACATAAATTATTTTTCAACAGGACGGTGCACCACTACGTTGGGGCCTTGACGTTTCTTAATTTTTGAATGAAATATTTTTAGATAGGTGGATTGGACGTGATGGTTCCATTCCATGGCCACCAAGTTCCCCTGATATTACACATTGGATTTTTTCCCGTAAGGTTATATAAAAGATATCGTTTACTGAACCAACATTAATGATTTGCAACCTCGAATAATTGAAGCAATTAATACAGTTACTGTAGATATGTTAGCAAGAACATGGCAAGAAATTGAATATCGGTTGGATATCGTACGTGCGACTGATGGTGCACACGTAGCGGTGTACTAAAGCAGGGCTTCTCAAACTTTTTTGTTCTACGACTCCATTTTAAAAAATAAATTTTTGTGCGACCCCTATATGTGTAGGCTAATTTTACGTTAATTATTCCTGTGGAAAACCAAGCGTGTGCAGGAAAAATTATGTACAGCATCAGTGGTGGCTATTCCAATTTAGGGGCCCGAGGCAAGAATTTTCAAAAAATTTATGTTAACTGAGAAAAAAGAGCTCTGATCTGGGCTTGCATATTTTCTTTCAAAATCAGGGTGTTCTTTAAAAAAAGTTCCATTTGCTCACAGTTTTCCCTATTTTCGTCCCAAAATCAGGGTGTTCTCCAAAAAAAAAGGGTCTTCACTTCCATTTGCTCTCAGTTTTCCCTGTTTTCGTCCCAAAATCAGGGTGTTCTCTAAAAAAAAAAAACGTCTTCACTTCGAATAGATCTTCTTTTTCCGTATTTTTCTCACAAAATCATGGTGGTCTCTAAAAAAAAAGGTTTTCACTCAGAATCGAACTGCGATTTATCTATTTTTGTCGCCAACTTCAGGTGTCCTCTCAAAATGTCAATTTCTTTCGCGACCCCAAAATTATTTTAGGCGACCCATGGTTTGAGAAACTTTGTACTAAAGCATCTAACGTAAATTTGAAGCATTTCCCTTTGTTAAAAAACAAACTGTTTGAAAAAATCTTTAAAAATAAGACGATGATGAATTTTTACAATTGTAACAATAATTTATGGACACGCTATATTTCTCTAAAAATTGTCACATACTGTGATAAGATACCCCAAGTTAAGTTTGAATTCAAATTCATATACCTTGATCAACTAGATGCCGATTTTTAAGCCAGAAATTTTTCAATCTAATACTTTATTAATCTGCTGTAATATCTAATATAATCTAATATCTATCTCTATTAACTGCTACAATTTTTCTCTAAACATTTTTTAATTCTTAACTTGTATAAAAATCGAACTTGTGCGATTCGACTTTATAAGTCAAAAATTGGTCAGCTATAGTTTAATCCAAGTTTTGCTAAGAAAACTACGAGTATAATGGGTGACTTTCAGCACAATCAGAACAAAATACCAGGATATCACTAGTAGCTCTGCAGAAAAATGACTCAGGACTATTTAGTCCTTTCTATACAATTGAAATATATTTTAAAAGTACAAATGAAATCATTTTTTAAACATAACTTAGGAAAGCGTCGGAGGCATTAAGCTTAGGACGACCGTTATCCGATTACCTTGTAGCGAACTCATCTTTGCCAACCGTTGTTAGTGCATACAAATGTGTTAATTTTGTAAAGTATTATCCAAAGTTTACGTTCTGCTGCTTTCACGCTGCTTTCGTATTTGTTCTCTAAAATAATTTGCCAAACTTATCCGCTCTTTTTACTTCCGTCATTTTCCCAAGCTTAACTTTTTGTATTTTTTATTTTCTCTCTACTCCCTAAACACTCAATGGTTGTTTGCAAAACTGGACCATTATCTTCTAAATTCTTTATAATTATTCGCCTGTTCGTTTCCAGAAAAGGGCCATAACGTGAATACCACATGGTTTTTCTTGGAAAAAGTCAGGCGTCACAAGAGAAAATAATAAACAAATTGTATTAGTTATGTTCATGGACCACAGATGAAGCGCAGGGAGAGAGTTAGCAACTTAAACGAATATTCGTTGTTTTTTCAAAGTTGAAAAGTACATTTCTATCTGTTCAAATATACATTAAGACTCATTGCAATTAAAGAAGTTGAAATTTCACTTGTGTGCCTAATGAATTCGCTACAACCTGCTATGGTGGTGGTGGTGGTTTTACCCGACCCATTCCTGGGGATGGGGGCGCGGATCAATTCCGCGGAATCCCAATAATCGGGCGACTCCCCACGGACGGGACCAGAGGTCCAAAAGAGAAAGGGTATGGCCAGAAATGGCCCAACGCAGAGGGTCTAGTACAGGGCAGTCGAGCACGAGATGTGAGAGATCCTGTGGTTCAGAACCACAGTTGATGCATGAAGGAGTCTCGGCTCGACCAACCCTGTGGAGATAAAAGTTAAGGAGAGTGCTGTGCCCGTTGCAGCGTGAACGGGAGAGAGCACAGCGAGCGGAGCGAGGGAGAGTAAGCTCCTCGGGAGATACTGAAGGGATTTGATGTTGAAAGAAACCAGATTGGACACTGCGATTCAAACTGGTGTAGAGGGATAGTTGTTGGAAGGAAATAAAGGGTGCGAGGGACACTGATATATACTGGAGGGATCGAGAGAGGCACCGGCTTTAGCTAGAGAGTCAGCTAAGTCGTTACCTGGGAGGGAAGAGTGACCAGGTATCCATTCTAGATGGACTACCTTGGGTTGGGATAGAGAATTGAGAAGATATTGTGTATTGGATAGAGATTTGGGGGTTAAATATGGTAGGGGGGCAGAGAGAGTTGATAGGACAGATAAAGAGTCGGAAAAGAAGGTGATAGATTTGAAATTACATGTCTTGGAGTGAGAGATACACCACTCAAGAGCATGTAGGATAGCGAAGGTTTCGGCACTATAACTGGTAGCCCAGAGACCAATCGAGAAGGAGAGCGAGGTAGCAGTGACACACTTTGTACACTTGATGTGTATCCCTGCACCACCCTGCCCCAGCCCGCCAGGTACCGAACCGTCAGTCCAGGCAGAGATATCGCTGTGAGATAGAGTAAAAAGGTGGGTGGTAGCTGCAGTGTTGCGAAGGGAGGGGGTCTTTGCGAGAGCATGGGGATGAGAGGTGAAGTGAGATTGTGTAACTAGATGGGGCAGACCAGGGGGTTTAGGGGGGCAGAGGATTAGAGGTTCTCCTGCTATCGGAGATGTCAAGGTATTGCTATTCAGTTAAAATTTTCTTTGGTTTTCATTTGAAAATATGACTGAAATTTTGAGCTGCTAGCCAGCACTGCTAAGCAGGGCAGTAAGGTGTCTTTGTAAGGACGCAAAAAAATCCGAGTAGGTTTTGAACCGCGACTGTGTCAATCCTATTTGCCATCAATCAAAGCGCTCTTGACCACTTGACTAGCGGCCGATTTTAATGCACTACAAGTAAAAATAGGTAAAATAAGTTTTATAAACAATGTTGATAATTTTTTTGAATATACAAACCCGAAGTATATAAGAATTAAAGCTTCTACTTGTTTGATCATCAATCCACATCAAAGCCGTAAAAGGATGAAAGGTTCTTGAATAAAAAGTGTATCCAGTGCGACTGCAAAATAAATATATTCACACGAAAAATGTTATAAAAAAAAATGATCCAAAACATTATTTGCACATAACTCGCTTATAATGAAAAACAGTTTGGTTCAAAAATATAGAATCAATGGAATTTTTGTTTTGTCAATTTAAGATCTGTAGATTAAAATTAAAAACAAAAAATTGGTACAAAAATTGCAAAAATCTAAATTTAGTATTTTTTTAAAAATGTTTTGTATTGTGTTTGATATCGATTAAATCTTACAGTAATCTATATCATGAAAATCATTGTTTGTACAAAAATTTGCAAAGGTGTTTGCTTTACCCAGGCTCATTTGGCAAAAATACAAATTATTAACTTTTGATAATAATCATGTTGTTGAACTGTTTAACCCTTTATGGGACAGTGCATATGTGTACCAAGATTGTGATTGTAACGTAACAAAAGCACTTTTGTAAAGGCATTATAATTTTATTTTTTAGGTGTTTGTGACATCTTTATTAAATCATTGTCATTTTATTTTACAATCAAATTCTTATATCCCTCAAATGGTTAAAAAAGAATTTGTATTGCACTTGTTTTTGTTAAAACAATTTCAGTAGCGAATCTAACATTGGCTTTTCTTGATAAATAACTGAAGGTAAAAAAGTTAGATAGTATCTAGTACTATTATAATGATAAATATAAAAGGAAAAACAAAACAAAGAAAAAAAATTAACCATAACATTCAAACTTAAAAAAAGGTGAGTTTATGATTATTTCTTTGACAATGCTCGGGTATTCTTGAAACACTAACAGGATTCTGTAAACTTTCGGAATTCCTCTTTAATTTCTTCATCGCAGGATTGGAAGGAATAAAGTTGGGGGAGCCGTGTCAACTATTCCAATCAAATAAAAAAAAAGTAAATTGTGCACTAAAGTTGACTAGTTTTTATTTGAGCACAAGTGTCTAATAAAAACTTGTCAACTTTATTGCACAATTCTTTTTCTGTTATTCTTTTTAATTCTTATCTGAGGTTGAAATAGTTTTTCGCAAAATTTGAAAAATCGTTCATGGGTTCCAGGTTAAAATAAGGTTGAAAAACTCTGTTTTAGCATGAAGCCTCCCCCTCTCTTTTGCAAGTCAAAAGGATAGGAATAGCAAGTAATTTGTCAGAAGATAATGCTAATGGTAACGACAGTAAATATTGGCAATACTTTAAAAACTCACTGCGTTGTTTCAATGAGTTTTACTGTCAAGATATCTACTTGAATCTTTCATGGAAATGAATAATCTTGAAAAAGTTGGGGCACGTTAGAAAATTTTTAGGAGTGACGATATATTAATATTCCTAAGCAGCTAAATTTAAAAAGCAAGAAAACTGATGTTTTTAACCCTTATACTCCCAGACATTTTGAGTCACGTTACTTCCCATACGGGTCATTTTGACCCGCATATTGTTTTCTGTGTATTACGCTAGAAGATGTTGTTAGAAGAGGACACTTTTGGTGTTATAAAAAGGGATAGATATATCCAGTCAATGAGTGTTGTAATAAAAAGCAAATACTTTATTTTTATAATCATGATTACGAAAAATTTAACATTTAGGCAGGTAAGTACGTTGTACATAATTCATATAGGTGTTTATTCCAGCAGAGAAGACGTGATAAACAAAAGTATGTTTCACAATAATACAGTGCAAACAAATGCGAAAGAGTTTATGATTATTAGTCGTAACACTTTCTGCAAATAACAACAGAATGATCACTGCAAATATAGCTATTGCATGTTTCACAAAGGGTTTTTGTTTTGCGATCGGCTTTTGGAGGACACATGGAGCAGCGCTTTTGCTTTCTTGTATTTGCTGGTGATGAAGCTGGTATTTGAATTGCATTTTCGTCCTGCAGTCCAACCAGTTTCTTTGTCAAACTAATTAGTAGACTCCGCCGAATCTGTTGCCACGTTTTGCAGTATAATTTTCTTTGTTGAGGGACATCCATACAATAAATGCGTTTAGAGCGCTGATATCCCGCATATTATAAAATTTTCGAGTTTTTCTTTGGTAGTAAACCATCTCACCATTTGGTCCATGGTATTTACACCGCCTTTTGTTGCGTTGTACTAAGTAATGACTTCTGGTTTTTTCTCCGGACCAGGCGATTCAGTGCCCTTGTCTAAATGCATGGTACTTAGAAGAGTAACCATCTTTCCTTTTTTGGGACAATAAGAAGCAATCATCGTCTTTTTTTAAAAACCACAGAGAGTAGTAAATTCTTTTCGGTCCTTCGTGGACACAAATTCTGCAGGAAGCTCTTTTCTGTTCTTTCTAATTGTTGCCACGATGGTGAGATTTTGCATCAGAAGCTTTCTTCCCAATTCCAAATTTGTAAAGAAGTTATCGCTGGTAATATTTCTTCCACTTTTTTGAAAAGGATCTGAGAGTTTTAGCACTACTTTTGAACCTAGATTTGTTTCCCTTGGCTCACCTATTTCTCTTTCTTTGTACACATCCATTTTCAGTACATAATGTGTGATTGAATCGCATATTGCCCAGATCTTGATGCCGTATTTTCCTGGTTTTGATGGCATGTACTGGCGGAATGGGCAGCGACCCCAAAATGTCACAAGTTGCTCGTCTATCGTCAGATTGGTTTCAGGAACATATGCATCCAACAGAGATTTATTCCAAATTTCAAATACATTTCTAATTGGTGAAAACTTATCTGGCGATCTGGCAGATCGTCGAGCTGCAGCGTCATCAAATCGAAGAACACGTAATATATTTTGAAAGCGATTACGCGAAATAATTTTACGAAAAATTGGTCTTCCATGTTCCATATGCCACAGCTGAGAAAGATCTTCGTTGCTTGACTTGTTTACACCAACTAGCAATAAGGTTCCGATCACTTTTCTTAGTTCTGCAACTGTAGTATCTTTCCAATTATTTGAAAATACACGTAGACCTTCTTTATTAGTCCATTTACATATTTCTTCCAGAAGATTATCTCTGAAAAACAAAGAAAAACAATCTCCAAGTGAGCCACTCATTCTTATGGCATATCTAGTCAGTCCAGACTTTTCTCTTATTATATTTCTTTGGCTCGTTTTAGAAGTAAGTGGAAGTAATGGTTCTGCTGCCCAACTCTCTACACCACTCTTTGATGTAAAAAGTGCAGTACTGGTGTTTGTAATGTATCTGCCAGATGCGTCACTAGCTTCTGCACTATCATTATTATTCTCGGAATCATACCCTGGATCAGAAAGAATAATGTCTTCTTCGTTGTCGTCGTCTGAAGGAACATAATCGCTGCAATTGTCGTCATCATCCAATCTGTCGCTCGTGCTTGAATCCTCCTGATTGTCATCAAAAAGAAGACTAGCAACTTCATCTGCAGTACGATAATTGCTCATCTTGACTTTACCCAAGCAAAATAATAGCAAAAAAAAGAAACAACTATTTACAGTATTAACTGAAAAAATTTACACAATGTTTCCTTTTCAACCTAAAAAAGATTATTTTAGCCAAGCATTTTACTGACAACATTGTTGTGACTAACTTTATGCAACAGTCAGGTATGCCCTGCACGCAAGAACTCAACACCTTGAAGTAAAATCCTGTTGACAAAATACTCATATTTCTTTCAACCTTCCAGAGACAAAAACTTTACAAGTAAAAAAATTGCCACAAAAAAGCTTTTCAATTGCTTGAGGTTTCATTGCAAATCCAACTGGATTGCTTTCTAAAATGACTAGTTTTTCCACTCAAAAAAGCAAAGGTCTTCTAAAAAATCAAGACAGTTTACCATTTATTCTATCTAGCTTTCTGCACAAGAAACAAACGCAAAAAATGAAAATAGAGCTGGCCGAATCGGCACACTGGACTTTGAGTTCAAAAGTCACGGGTTCAATGCCTGCAACAAAGTTTCATTTATAATGCATAAGTGTCACCATATAAAAGGTGTTAGGTTCCATCTGTTTAAGACTATAACTGAAGCCCGAAAAAAAATATAATTCATATAAAATAATGCACTCTTGGGCTTGGGTCAATTTGACCCATTTGGGAAGTAACGCGACTACTACAAGTTACGGCGAAAGTTTAAATCATAATTCATTCAAAATCTTAAGAAAGTATTTCTGAAGGTTACTCGAAAGACTTATGAAATCTCACTGCATAAAAGCAAGTACAACGCAAATAATACACATTTAAATTTTGCTTCGGGTCAAAATGACCCGTCTGGGAGTATAAGGGTTAATTTAAGTTGAAGTTATTATTTAGACTATTGTAGCTTATAAAAAAAAAATCAATTTATTTATAAAACAACTGCACTCAAGAGTACTAACACATTCAAAACTAAATGAATGAATGGTAAAAGCTTTAAATGATAATGATAATTTTGATATAATATAAGGGTGAATGAATATAAAAATAAATCGATTGTTCGATGATATGTTAAACCTTAAAAAATTCATTTTTTTTAAAAATATGAAACAAAGCTTAAATTTTTAAAATACTGATATTAAACTAACAAAAACTTAAAAAAAGTTTTTCATGTCATGTTTTTAAAGACTTTAAAGTAAAACCTAATTGAAAAGCTTAGTTCTAAATGTACCTAAGTCACAAAATATCATTTGAGAAAATGAGGTTTAAAGTTTTCAAAAACCCTACTTCTACAATGAAAATACGCTAAGATTTTAAACCTGTATGCTATTCAAAAAGTGATTTCCGTACATTATCCTGAAAAGATTTTTTGCCAGAATATTTCTGACGAGTAAACAAACAATTTTTTCAGCTTATCTCATGTTTTCGAAAATGTGTCTTAGATACTTTTAGACATAGGGCCTTCAATTTGAATATTAAAGGAGCCTTTTTTTTGCTTTTTATTATGCTCGAACGGAAAACGTTATTTTTCTAATTTTGTTCAAAAATCTAGAAATCAAAAAAGTAGATCATTTGTAATTTGTTTTTTCTGAAATGTAAAATTTATTGGGGTGGGATACAAAAAAATAAAAAACAAAACAAACTTACTTGTAAAGTTGGTTGTAAGTTGCTTGAGTTGTAAATGATAAGGAGGTCCCAAAATGAATCTGAAAAGCCAGATTTTTTTGATTTCTAAATTTTTGACAGGACAATACTTTTTTCACAAAAATTAAAAAAAAAAAATTGAAAATAAGATTTTTTCACAACTATACTCTTTGATATTTGAATAATTTGGAAAAACAACAAAAAACTTCCAGTTTAATGAATTAATTAAATTGAGAAAAGCTGTGACTACAAGCGGATAAATTCTCTTTTGTTACATGATAATTTTTAAAAAAAAATTATTCTTCAAATACTTTTCGGCAGTAATTGCCTCAGTAACGAGCGAGTGGTGCAGCCACACCACTCCCCTTGAAAAACGTCAAAAAGTGCTTCTCCTTAAGCAAGATATTGCTTTATTTTTTCATAGATGTACCATAACGGTGGCACCTCTAAAGTGATAGCTTTTTTTTAGTGAGATTACTTTGTTTCGGAGATTACTTTGCTTTGGAACACTAAATAGTGGGCCCCCTAACATGAGGGTCTTATTTTTAAAAATCACTTTGTTTTGGAACACTGAAAAATGGACCCTTATTTTTCTTGCACCAGCCCCCCTTTTTTGTGAGACCATCACTGCTTTTTGGTCAACAGTTATCAGAAGAAATCGTTGTCACTGATTGAAAAGCGAGCTTGATATTCTATTTACTCCACAACCTTTGACGAAAAAATTACTTTAAAAATAGTCTTTATCATCAAGAATACCGTATAGCAAAAGAGTATGAATCCGTCTGCAACTTAGAGCTTTCTCAATTTCTGTACACATGACAACTGTTTTTATCAAAATATGTTTATATATGGCAAAAATGTAATTACATCGAATGCTTTTTTTTTGCGGTTCGTCAAACGTAAAAAAAAGTTCAATAATTTTGTTTTTTAACTTAGTTTTTTAATAAAATTTATCGGCCTGTCTTTTAAAAAATAAACTACCCAATTTGTTTCAACTTTGAAAAGCCATAAACAACAAGTAAATTGCTGATCAACCACAACCTTTGATAAACCTTACAGTCAAATATTATTCACATTAAATATTTTTCAAATTTCTTGGACTTTTTCTGCATTTGAAAGTTAATTGTGTTCAATAGTATTGATATATTGTGGGTTTTAACCCTATGTGCACCAAAAATTAGTGATAATTTCGTTGTTCGTCTTTTTATTTATCTGCTTTAAAAACCGTTTACATTAAATCATGAAAGCCAAATTAGTCGAGGTTAGGTTTTAATCTAAAGTTCTTTTTACCCCCAATATTTTCAAACCGTATTTATACAAGTGTACATATTTACATCCCGACTTCACATATTGCGACAAGGCAATTTGGCTGGAATAAGTACTGTGAGACAACTTAATTAAATTTGATATTCTGTTTTGGAAAAGATTACACTTTTTAATTGTTTTCTAAAGTAGCAACATCAAACATTGTTCTCATTTTGTTAACTGACAATGTGCTTTTGATTTTAGACTTGATAAAAAATAATAATAAACAGCTATCTTTGTAAAAATTGAGAAAAATTTTATGACTTTTACGTAGTCACTGTTAGTTCCGGTCCGGAAAATGATTCAAACTTGAACAAAGAATATATTAGTTTATTTCAAACTTTACTCAATTAAATTAATTACACCAAATCAGGTTAAAACAAATTTGTTCCGTTCCGGACTTCTGCCAATAGACTATTTAAATTTCCAAGAGGATATAAGAAAGCAGCCAGCAGACTCTACTAGTAACCTTGTCCTACGAAGGTCAAACCAAAAAGGGAGAACTACCTCGTGCTAACTGTTGCAATAAGAGACCGCCAAAGGGCAGACAACAGCAGCGCGCACAATCACCAGGCCTTATGTGCGAACTTTAATTAGCGCGCGATCACGGAATGGTTCGCTTCTTGGCGACGCTACAGTCACTGTAAAACATTTATCTAGTCCTGACATAAACTTTTTTTACAGTCATTTTTTATACGTAACATGTCACTAGTTTGTGTGGCCTATCTTCGCAACACTTACATAAAAATCTTTTATATGTTATCTAAATACAAGAAAGACACCGAATTTTTAAAATTTGTAAGCTTGCACATGAAAAGAAGCTACTAAGATAATTAAAAAAATTGATATTTTCCAGATATTTTAGCTCGATTATTTTTATTAAATTATATTACAGAAAAAAAAAGAAGTTTATAATAGTCACAAAAAATAAAACCAATTTGCTCAAAAGTTGAAATGTACCGATTGAAGTTGATGCATGATGTAAAGCCTTTTAAACCTTTAGAGTTTTGTTTTTAAAGTTAAATTTTTGCTGTTAAATTGCTTGGCTGCGAATAGCAACCTCACGTCATGGTAATACTTGAACACTAAACTTTGCAAATGCAATTGCTTTTGATAGTTCTTTCATTTTTATTGTTTCAATAACATGATAGCTGGATTGAAAAAAATCGTTTTATGTTATAGACTTACTATATAGTTTAAACTAATGCAACATATTGAGTTCCGAAAATTAAAATTAACATTGAATGTTAACATGGTACCTATTTTGTTTTTTTGCATAAAAAAGCAATAACTATCCTTGTAAAAATATGAATGATCTTATTTTATTGGTTACTGAGCTAAAGATACTCTATCTAGAGTGTTTCAAAGTCAAATTAAAGGCTAAAAAAGCTTTTATATAATTGTGCTGGTTTTTCATTAGCTTTTAAAATTTGCTTTGAGGAACTAAAATATCTATAAAAGTTTCAAGAGACAACGGCAATTTCTGAATTCTGACACATTTACAATTATAAGTGAAAATTTTCTTGTAAAGATGAAAAAAAATACAATAAAAAATTCAAATCATCCAGCCATGATCAAGTTTTGTCTTTTTGAACAGTAAATCAGTATGAATAAAAAAAGGAAATTGCAATTATGTTGCAGCAAAATCAAAATATTTTTTGAAAGTAATTGGCACTAATCAAAAGAAAAAGAAATCGTATTTTTTATCATTTGTAGAATAATGCGAGAGAAACAATGTAGTTAAATGTACTTAAAAACCACTTTTGCTAGGTTTTTTTTAATTTGTGTTTCTTGCAAATTATTAGCTGAATTTGTGGAATTGCCTGATATTTATTGTTGCTTACAGATAGGAATAAATATTTAAAAACGTGAAAAATTATTTTACGTAAAATTGATCGCTCTCTTAAGTAAACTCTTACTCCTGTGTTGAAACAATTTTTGCAACACTCCGTAAGTTTTGCATGGCCTTTTAGTCAAAATCTGACCTAACGCATTATTCTAAACAAATAAGAAAAACTTACGCGATTTCCGTTGTCAAACATGTCGTTTCCTCCATCCCGGATTTGATATTGGTTGGTACTTCGGTCATATCTGTAGCTATACCAACTAGGAACAGATCTTCTGATGTATGAAGTAACTTGTCTAACATTGCTCATCAAATTGCGCACATTAATTTCTACGATTTAGAATAATCAAAATCAATATTTTAAATGAAAAAAAATTGGATCTTTGATTGGCAAAATTAAAAAAATATCTTTGTCGTTTGATGCATTACATGCACAACATTCAAATCTGTTAAAAAAAGCTATTGTTTTATTTTTTTAGTAAAGTACAAAACAAAAATGGTTAAATGTGGAGAGTAGAGGGAGAAATAAAATTTTTAAATCATAAAGAATAACGTTCAAATAGTGTTTTGAAATAACCGAAAAAGCGGCAGATTTCCACTTTCGTTCAAATAAGGTCAAGAGAAAATTGCTCATGTGTTAAAACACATAGTTTACTTGTGTTAAAAAAAAATAAACTAGAAAATTCATCTAATTCTATTAAAGTATTTATTATTTACCAGAGCAATTGATTGCGCCTTCGTAGCACAAACAAGAACTTGTATTGGAACATGTATTATTTCCTGTAAAAATTAAAATGTTATTTCATATAAAATAATAATATTAAAGGACATTGCTTAATAAACGAACAAAACTACTTTTAATCTAAAAAATAAAACGAAAGTTTATATTTTCTTTATTTTAAAAACGTGCTTTCGGTTATCGATATAATTAATTTGTAAACGTAGATAAAAAGTAAATATGCGCCAAGAACTACGGGATGGGACGATTTGGCCCAGCCGTTTTGGCGCCAGCCATTGTGGCAGTTAGTTGTTTTCTTATTAAATCTTGAAAAGGGTTAGGGTTTAGAGGTTAGGTTAGAGTTAGGGTGATGGATTATACTTTTTTATTTAAACCTTCCTGCTAGTTTCAAATAGACTGCTGCCAAAACGGCCTCGCCAAATAGCTTCCTACCCTAAGAACTATGAGAACACCAAGTTCTGAATTTTAATAATTTTTAAATAATTTTTTGATTGAAAACAACTAAACAGGTCAATCAATTGTTTTAAAAATTCTATTTTTTATTTCATTAATGACCGCTACCGGAATTACAAATTATTTTGTTGTTATTTTTTGATATATTGTCATTATTGAATCTAAATTGGAAAAAATATTTTGTTTTGTCTGACAAAGCATTGTTTTTCTAAAGCAGTAATTCCCAAAGTGGATTTTAATCAAATTCCTAAAGGATTCCATAAGTTTCAGCTTATGATACATGCCAGGGGTGGGAAACACGTGGCCCGCAAGATTTTTCAATGCGGGTCTCGTTTAGTTGGGAAGTTGCAAAATATGACAAAGATTAAAATGAAAATCAAAAAGTCAGAGAAACATTTTAAGTGTAACCACTTTTTTTAAAGATCACTTATTTTGTGCTCGAAAATTAAGAATTCCAAGACAGTTTCAAAGTGAAATCCTTTTTTTTAAAGCTTCACCGGATTTTCAGCGTATTAGATGTTTCTTTTCAGCTTAAAACTCTTAAGGTGTTGCACTAACAAAAAATTTTGGAAACCACTGCTCTGAAGCAGTGCTCTAAAGCAGTGGTTTTTAGCTTCGGGTTGCAATTTCGCGGGGCTCGTGTGGCTTTTTTTTTTTGCAGATTACGGAGCATTTGATAAACCAGTGGTTTTTCACCTGGGGGTTGTTTGGTTATTTACTGAGGATTACGAAACATTTGATAAACAAAATTTTTGATTTGAAGTGAAGACTGGTATTTGGAGGTTACTAAAATGAGAAATCGGAGACAGATTTCATGTGAAGACTTTCTTAAGGATCAGCAGATTTTTACGCTAAAAATCGGGAAATAGGTAAGGGTCGTTAACTTACCTTGGGTTGGACATGGGGTATGAAAAAAGTTAAAAACCACTGCTTTAAAGCATAGATCATAGATCATAGTACTGTACATTGCATATACTTAATAATGTTACTAAGCATGAATAAAATATTATCATCATCATCATCAGATCAATTTTGTAGCTGTATGTGGTTCTTGCGGAAAATAAACAAGTATATAATTTACTCTCTACGATTAAAATCACCAAACTTGTGACGTTTTAACCAGAATTGGCATTTGCATGAAAATTTTTATGAAAAGGTTGCAAAAGCTCTTGCGCCGCTGGTATTTTAACTATGATCAAAGCGCAAACGCAAATTTAATCCAGTGTATATTTATAAAACTTCTAAAAATCTTAATTTTCTATAAATAACTGTGCTTTTTTGCTTTTTTAGAAAAGCAGTTCTTTTCAATTCTGCTTGTAGCAGTGAGTTATAAGTTACTGCAAGATAATGCAATCTTACATTGAAGAGGAAATAAAAATAAGAATCCGAAAGATGACATTGTAGAGTACCATTTATGGCATTGTGCATCGCGCATGCCAAACCCAAGCTCACTGCCCGACCATGGTTTTGAGTTTTAAACTTTTATTAGGGACAATCTACCTACTCAGGTTTTAGTCGCAGAGCTGATGATATAAAAAGAAAAAAATATAAGATTTGTGGATTCTACCCAATGCAAGACTGCAATGATATAAACTGCAGTTTGCCGTCAGCCGTTTTTATCAGTGGTCTTTCGGGCCCGTTTCTATCAGTAGTTTTGAGTAGAAAGTTGTTGAACATTTGCAGGTAACATAGCAATCAATAAAAAAATGGCACAATATTTTGTAAGGCACTCTGCAAAATTTTATTTTCGTGGTGTGCTGATCAGATTCAGTTATAATGAATTTTAGCTTCGAGTAATAATAAGTTTCAGAAGTTTAAGACTTATTTCGGAACACGTAAAACAAGAAAAATAGTAAATCTTTTTTATTTAAAATCATATTTTGTTTTTGTAAAAACTTTGCTTTACATCATGCTTTTTTAGAACAATTTTTTACATCTTTTGATTAATTGTGCAAAAAGAAACTAAGAATTTTTGTGGTTGTACAAGATGGCGGCACAAAGAAGTGCTTGCGGCGGCCGTTCAAAGTTGTTAAAAAGAGAAACTTGGCCTTGACCAACGCTCGGACACAATAAAGTGTCCTCAGTATAATAGAACTCAAAATAGTTCTATACTTAAGTTCAAATTTTGATAATATTGAATCAACTAGCATGGTGAAACGCCACGACTGCGCAAAAAAGATCTATTGTTTTCAATATCTTGCTTCTGCCAACATAATTTAGGGATAGGCAACTTTTAACGCAGCCAACAGTAGAAGCAAAAAAGTGATATTGAACGCTGCTTGTTACGTGTGTCGAGATGCTGACAGTGGCTGCGTGGAGCTTTGCCGCGTTTAGATTTTTTAAAATTTATTCTCTTTGTTGTAACTTGCTTGTTAAAAAAATGCAAATTCTACATTCTCAGGCCCTAATAAACAAAGACTAATCAATATTTGTGTTGGTTTACAAAACCCCGTGAACGCAAAAACTCAAGGACCCTGCGCACATAGAAAAGCAGTGTAAAAAATATTTAGCATGGTTTTCTTTTGCATCTTTAAACATTAAAAGTGTATTTTTTCTTCGTTTCAAAAAAAGATTGTGTTCGTGTTTTCCTTCAAAAAAAGTTGTTTTTTTAAAAGTCACTTGGCTTTTTTGCCAAAGAAAGTGTTTTCACCAAAAAAATGCAGCAGGAAAATGTTTTTGCAAAATATTAATTGGTGTTAGCGTTTTTGAACATTCCCATAAAGGAACAAAAAATAAATTCAAAAATTATTATTTGAAAAAAAAAAAGTAAGCAAAAGATGATAAACCAATGCATTTTTAAGATTATTTTGTTATAAAAAAAATTAAAAAAAACATTTACAAACTTTTGTGCTGAGTCAGCAGTTTTAAACAAATCAAAAAACAATATGCTTCAAAAAAAAACTGTTTTTCTGTAAGCGTTTGAAACTGTAGTTAACGCGTTTAAATTTTCTTCTTTTTGTAAAAACGTTTTTAGATCTAAGTTTTGGTCTAAAAATTTCGCGGCTACAAATTAACCAACGAGTTTTTTAAGTCCCCGATTAAAATATTTCTCTTCAGAAACAATGGACAAAAATTGGTTAGATTCTTTGAGTTCTATAATATTAAAATTTTTCGTGGTAAAATTTACTGTGACATAATTTATTAATTACTGATTTTTGAGCAGGAAATCTATTTTTGAATGTTTCTGAAACACTTGGCAAGTGATAAAAAATGATACTACTGTATACTTTACCGAAAGCTCTGTAAAAGATGTTCATTGGATTTTAAAGTATTTACCCCCCTGCACTTACCCCCTTGTCACTTTCTAACCCCTTAACCCCAGGTAAAAGACCAAAATAAAACAATACTAGAGGGTATATTTTTAGAGGTTTGGGATGGGGGTATGTGATTAGGAGATAAGTGGCCGGATACCGTTCATTTTTAGTGAGTCGATAAGATTCTGCAAAAAAATGGTCGGTTCCAGCAAAGATTACTGGGATAAGTGATGATTACTTTAAAAATTTTGATAAATTTTCCGGACCATGTTAAATAAAGACGATAGCAAGTTTTTGAATCTCAAGTTGTATCTGCTCTTCTTTCGATTATAAAAAAATCCTGCTTGTCATAGTGCTTGGTTTGACAATTTTTGGCGTATTATTTTGTGCAGAATTTGCACACAAAAAGTTTAAAAATTCTCGGTTGTGACTAATATCTGAAAACCGCAAAAGAAAATGTCACTTGCAACCGGGCAAAGTTGTTAAAAAAAAGGAACGTAGGTTTTTTATTACCACTCGGACAATTACCTATGCGTAGTACATTGCTCAATAAAAAACCAGTAATATCTTATACTTGCAATAGATTAAAATTTTAACCACATTAAATTCAACAAATGGGTAAAATACGGAGCTAGCGCTACAAAAAAAGCAGTTTTGCTTCTAGCAGTACAATCAAGACATAGAAAGCGTCAATCAGTTCAAAGTTTTTGAGTTAATACAGGTCAAAAAAGTGTTATTGGCCGGTATTTGTTGACAATGAGAAATTCTGACAGTAGCGTACAAAGGCTTGTATTAACTTTTGAGCTTCATCGCGTTTAAATTTTCTCAAATTTATTCAGTCAGTTGTAACTTGTTTATGAAAAAGACAAGTTTTGAATCCTTAGGTTTTAAAAGACAAAAAATTATTAGCAGTTTTGTTTGTTTACGCCACCCTGTGAACGGGGAAACATGTGCAAATCGCAAATAAAATTTAAAACAATATCATGCAGTGGCAACTCGAGGACTTTGTCGCTGCTCTGGGTGGTATTTGATACTGTTGCAAAAACTTGCAAATACACCTTAACTACATAGTAGATTAATACTGCTGGCTAAAGATAGTGGCTAAAATTTCTGATAAATTAAAATATATACAATTTAGGAAGAGAATAAAATTTTTTCTTAATCCATAACACGACTTAATACTGTATAACAGCATAAATGTATACATCATAAATTTAAAAAAAAAAAAATTTTTTTAATAAAAATAAACAAAAGAAAAAACCATGATAAACGTTTTCGGCTTGCGTCAGCCCTCTTCAGATAAATAAAATGATTTAAAGAACTATGTACTGTAATTTAAAAAAGACGAAGTCAATGATTTGAATTACGTAATTACAGTATTTGTCACATCTTTTTTACACGCGTTTTTTTCAACATAAAGGAATTCATTTGAAATGCGACCGCCATAATGACAACAACAATACCGATACATCAAAACCAAAAAACACAAAATACTAATCTAAAATATATTTAATAAAAATGATGAACCATTAGCAAATAATTGTCGGTTAAGTTTGGGGTTATGTTTTTTTATCAATAACGCTTCATGAATTTTGGTTTCAAAATTAGAATTACATTTTTTAATTATTTTAAACGAATTAACGTTGAATTTTATATTGGAGCAACTATCACATGACATGATATGCTCCTTGACGGAGCTTTCAGTCTTCAAATGGAAACCTAAGTGCTCCCCCACCCTAGTGCTCAGATGATGAGTTGACATACAAATGTACGTCAGGTTCGAATCGCACGAACATGAAAATTGATACACAATGTTTGAGCATAGTGCGGGGGAAACACGAGTCTTCAATTGAAAATAATGTGAGACATATGAAAAAATAAAGAAAGAAAAATATGAAAAAATAAAAATTATTTTTGTTAAAAATTTTTTTTTTTTTAAATTTATGATGAATACATTTATGCTGTTATATTTAGTCGTGTTATGGATTAAAATATATGGTGGCTAAAATTATTAATTTTTAATCATGCACTTGGGCTACTGATCGTAAGTATGGTGCTTGCTTACTTCTTATGTTTTTCCTTAATTACTATAAGTCAAAGAATTGGGTTTATTTTTGTTATTTTTGTCCGATTTTAATATAATTTTTTAGGATTTTGTAAATAAAGTATTTTCAGCACAAGAAAACAATAAAATATTTTTGAAAAAATGTTAGCATTTTGGAACATTGTTTCTTCAAAGCAGGGGTTGGCAACCTTTTGCATGTCACGGGACAAAAACCAAATTTATAATGTTATGGTGAGCCGCACTTTTTTTTAGCTACCTAAACCTTTTTTGCCGTCAAACAAATTTAAAGTAAAGACCTTTGTTTTAGTCTTACCTAGTTTTTTGATACCTAAAAGGGAGCAACGTCTCACAATATTAAAGTGTAGATTTTTTTGCTCTGCATCAGATTTTCTACTTGAAAATGAAGTAGTTTCTCATCCCGGTAATAACTAGACGTATCGCAGTTTTACTGCCGCATAGATTGTTTGAAATTGTTACGTATTGCAAACAATCTGTGCGGCGGACTGTATTGTTTTAATATCTAACTAACATGTCACCAAAGGATCCAGCACATGGGTAGTAGGTTGCGGACCTCTGTTTTACAGAAACAAAAAATATTTGGTAGTAAATATCAAGCAAAATCACTAAATTTTTAAAGTAATGTGGTTATAAAAAATGTGAAGTTAAGCCATATACTATTTATAAGTAAACTAAAAATCGCTTTTTTTCCGTTTTTAGTACGCTTTTATAGTTTGATATGAATGAACCTATTTTGTCAAAACTGCTAGTGGCTTTATATGTGTTGGTTGATTAGCTTTTACAAAAAACTAAAAAATAAATAACAAATATACTGTTTTAATGACTACTTAAAATATTATACATATTACGCGTAACTAATGGGCAATAAAAATATATTTGTGCTTAAAAATAAAAGGTATTGATGATATTAATGAGCTTGATAAAAGATTTTGTGTAGGTAATTAATGCTGCAAGTGATCTCTCAATATAACGTTTTTTTCTGTTTAAATTGATTGTTTTTGTAATTATTAATTGATATTGGTTGAATTAATATTGATTACTATAATTTGAGTTCAGTTTGGGCACAATTTAGTTATAAATAAGGTTAGATTTTTGTGTTTAAAAGTATGTTTATGCACAGTTAAGGTTATGTTGGATTCTGTTATAATTGATCAAGCAGTATTTGCCATAACTTGAACTGATTTGAAAAAAGTTTAGAAACCAATATTCTACTAATTAGAATTACAGCTTCACCACCCATTTATTAGACAGTTTATTGTGTAGTAAAGCGAGTATAAGCATGCTTTAAAATTTTTTTGGTTTGTCAAGTTAATACGACGGTAGCAAATTTTTGCAATATACCATAACCCTATTAATACTTGAAAAAAGGGTTCAGGAGACCGATAAACCAACGCTGTTAAAAAATTGATGCCGTACCAAATTGTCAAGCACACAATTATTAAATTAAAAAATTTGAGGACTGTTTTGTATTTTAATTATTTAAAAAAATAATTTAATTTTTACAAATATTTCTGAAGTATTTGTTTTTTTTTTTTTTAACACGCAGTTATTAATTTATTTTATTACTGTATAAAGCAAAACAAAAGCTGCAGAAAGTGCAAAAAAGGCAAAGTGGTCTCATCTTATCAAAGCTAATTTTCTTAAATGGCTCATTAAGTGTGTATAATCAAAAGTTAATGAAGCAATAAAACGTTTTAATTCTTTTTTTTAAAGAAGTTGTTTATATTTAAAAAAAATAATAATTGTGAATTTGCATTCGTTCTGATTTAAATTTTTTTTTAATTAGGAAAACGAAATGTTTTGCAATTAATTTGGCTTTGTTACAAAAGCTTTCAATTCAAATAATCCAACATATAATTTCCTCAGTAAAAACAAATTTATTTATTTTTAAATTAAAAAAAAAGCCGCACTGATTTAACTTCTAAAAAAAAATTCTTATTAATTAAGCTATGTTAACTTTGATATATGTCAACCTTTCTTTTGAAGTTAAATCAGTAAAATCATTTTTTTCATTTGAAAGTAAGTTGGTCAATTGATTATTAAAATATTTAACTTAGAACAAACATCAATCGTTTATTAAGATTTGTTTTTGAAAATGTCAAGTCTTTGCTGTCTGCTTGAACTTTTTTATTTAGGGATTCTGATTGGATTTTGACTAGTTTGCCATAAGCACCAACCAGAGGAAGTATTGTAAAGCACTGCTACAACAGCATGTCAATTTCAGGATTTCAACTCAGACCGTGTTAATTGTTGGATAGCCTTCCATAACTCGTTGCCAAATTCAAAAAACAGTCTTGTAAATGTTTTTATTTAGACTTTGACGGTTCGAGTGTTAATTTCTCATTCTCAAAGTAATTTGCTTTGACAAAAAGAAAAGTTTCGCAAATTTTAGGTAAATAATTTTATACAACAGCCAAAAAAATGTAAAATAAACTTCTTGATAACTTTTAAAATTAATTTTTAAAGTTAGGTTTACAAAAAGTATCCATGCTTCGTAATTTCGCATTTCAAGTATAAAAACCTATTTGTTTTACTGAGAAAATTATAAAAGTTGCTTTACTTTTACACTTTTTCTGTTGCACACGGTAATTTCAATCTTAAACAGATGTTATTATAAAATTTTATGATACTCAAGAAAAACTGCATTTATATACCGTGCAACCAATTAAAATCATAAAAACTTGAGTTTTCTGCTCAGCATCAAAAGTCATAATCAAACTTTGAAGTTTTGAAATGTTTGGAATTTAATTATTATAATTACGAACAAAACACTAAGTGGAATTTAAGATTTGGAAACAAATCTATCGGTAAGCTTATAAAGATTACTTTTTTAATATTTTTTGGTATACAGGGATATATTGATGTACAGTGTAATTTAGGTTATTAATGCGCATATACATGTAAAAAGTAGAACACTAATACTGTAATTTATTACTTAGTGTAAGTATCAGTTTTTGTTTGAATTAAGTTGTAAGAATAATGTTAATTACTGATAAGGCTATTTGTAGGGTTGTGTGGCGTTATGCCGGTAAATCTTAACCTTTATAAAGACGTTTTAGCGACTTATGTATTTTCGAAAATCGTCTCGTACTCACAAGTTTTTCGAACTGTTTCAAAAAAGAATATAATTTGCTGAAATGAAATCGAACAATGAAAATTACACATAACTCTGTGACATTTTTAAAAATATCATTAAATTTATTTCTTAAATTTTCAACCTCACGAAACGCTCATATATCAAAATTATTTTGTCTTTTTTTATAAATCTTAAACTTGTAACAATACAAAATAATTAACTTTGCTAGAAGCTTCGAATGCTCTACCAGTGACAATACCAAACCAAAATTCACAAGGTTTTATATTTAAACTGATATATCAAAATTAAAAAGTGGCAAAATTACGGAAATTAAAACATAGCTAAAACCCAACAGACTGTTTCACCCATAAAAGAGATTCATCAGGGATATCTAAATAAAGTAAAATAAAATAAAGTTAAGATAAAATTGCCAAAAATTCAATTAGAATTGAAATTGAAAAAAACTGAAAAAACTTTAAAGACGCTTATTAAGGTTGGAATGTCCCATCACGGACTCTGCTATGCTAAATTGATTACAGATCAGTGAGAAAATACGAGATGTCTGGCAGAAAAATATGCAATCCTAACTGCTAATGATGTCGCTCTGTTAAACAAAGGAACTGAATTGGTTAATTAGTGTCGGCATAAAAATAAATACAAATTGATCAACGTCAAACTTCATCTTTGATTTGTGTTATATTTTTTCATGTTTTGCGGTCTTTTCATTTTTCGCTGTTTACAGCGTCTTACCTTAGCTGATACTCGAACCCATTTAAAAATTTTGAAATAATATTTGTATTTTTCGCGCGCCTTTTTTACTTCTCGTATTTTCTCGCTGATCTGTAATCAGTTTAGCATAGCAGAGTCCGTGATGGGACGTTCCAACCTTTATAAGCGTCTTTAAAGTTTTTTCAGTTTTTTTTAATATTTTTCAATTTTATCAATTTTCAATTCTAATTGAATTTTTGGCAATTTTATCTTAACTTTATTTTATTTTACTTTATTTAGATACCCCAGATAAATCCCTTTTATGGGTGAAACAGTCTGTTGGGTTTTAGCTATGTTTTAATTTTCGTGATTTTTCCACTTTTTAATTTCGAGCTCTAACTTTATTATTAAGCACTTTTGAAGCACTGATTTCGCAACATTGTTTAACTGATTTATCTATAGTTAGAAATGAACCGACATCTCCAGAGTCCTTAAAATTTTTACATTAAAATGTTAACTGTGTTTTCAACATAGCGGTGAATGCAAGTTTCAGCTGAATTACACAGCGGAAAAATTTAAACATTATTTAAAAAGTGCTCCGTTTGTTAAAGCAAGAAAAGCAGTTTTTTTCCTTTTATTGTTTTCATTATCCCCACTCTTATCTGTTAAGCTAGTTTTCATTATGACAAAACATTTTCATACTTTTGTGTGGAGTCAACTTTTTATTTTGATTTGAAAAAAAACTCTTTTTATGAGCCTATAAAGCGGAAGTAAACACAACAAACAAATAAGTTTTTTGAAAAATATTTGTAGGTGACTAATCTAGGCTTCTATCTAAAACTTATGTCAATAAAAAACAACCCATTGGTTTTTCAAGCTTTTAAGCAAAATAATCTGTTTCAGGTAAACGGTCCAAAATAGATTAACTGTGTTGTTATCAATAATTGGAAAAAAAAATATTAAAAGATTTAAATAAGTTCAGTCCAAAAAATAAAAAAACAGAATTTTTTTAATCTAGTGATAACTTAGACTAGTGGTTCTCAACCTTTTTAAGCCTGCGGACCAGTAATATATCAAAAAAATTTGGTGGACCAGTAATTTTTTTAATTTCTGAAAAAATTTGTAATAAACGCAATAAATCGATAAAAATATTTTTATTAAAAAAAAATTAAGCATTTAGAATCAGAAGAACTCTATTTAATGTAAACGTAACTACAATGTCATCACATAACGATGACAAGTAGCTAACGTGGCTCTATTGAAGTTTGTGAATGTCAAAGTCAGGGAAGCCAGAAGCGGGCGGACACAGTGAGGCAGAAAACTTACAATAAGGTACAAGGTATTTTTTGATAGAATTTCTTAAAAACCAAGTTTTCGAAATTTTCTTTCTTGATTAGTACTGATTTATGATTGTTTCTTTTACAATAATGCCAGTATTTTCCATCTTTGCTACTCCTATTTAAGTTTGAAATGGTAAATTTTTGGTTACAAATACAAATTTTCAAAAAAATTTGCTTCGTGAAATTCTTATCTTTCCTGCTTAGTCTTTTCAGGTGACTGTCTTAACTTAGTTGAAGGATAGTCTGACACCATTCCTTTCAATAACTAGAGACTAATTTTTTGAATCATTTTTATACGTTTTGTTCACTACTTCTTTTGAGACCATTAGTTTTGTTTTTTAATTCTAAAACGTGAAAATTTGCGCTTTGCTTTTATTTAAAAGACAGTATTTTTAGATTTAAGACACAATAAAGAGCTTTCAAAATTGCTTTGAATTTTGTAATTTAACATACACAAATTTACTATAAAATGTTTTAAATAAATGAGTATGCTTAATATAAGAAAGGAAAGAAACTTAATGTGTGGACACCAAAAATCTTTTTTAATCAACGGATTCTTTAAAAAATAGTAAAAAAGTCCACTTATAATTGTACTGCAATAAACGTGATTAGTTTGCTTTTTACAACTATTAAAATTTGTTTACTTACTTATTTGTCCCTGGCAGTAACCGCATAAGGAAAAGAAAAGCACTAAAAAGCAAAATTTTAAATTTTAAATGTTTTTATTTACGTATTTCTAAAGTTTGTAGTTGTTATTATTTTTAAAATATATTCATTATGTTATTGAGATAAACTTTTTAGTCGGCACTATGTAATTGATTTTGAAACAATTTCTGCATTAGCAATTTAGAAAATACTTACCTGCAGCAAATAAAATTTCCTTGTGCAAAGGTGAGCGCAAAATAAAAATCATTTTTGAATAATGAGGAAGCAACCCCAAATTCAAAAGTTTAAGATAATTTTGTAAAATAAAACTATTACAAAATTGTTTAAACTTTACAAGATATCAAGCTAATTTAATACATATTTTTGTTAGTTTATCGGTGGTTAATAAAGTTTAAAATATAAAATTTTCCAAAAAATTTAAAATTTTTTCGTTTTTATTCCAGAAAGGATAAAAGTAGCTAAGTAAGACCTAATATCAACATCTATATGCTGTTGGAGGCGTAAAAGCATTGGCATTTTTGTAAAACAAGTTTTTAATTAGTTGGTAGTTACGAATACGTAAAATACGTTTAGTCGAATTCAAGATGGTAGTTCTGCATAAGTTGTGACAAGAGAACCAGTGAAGGTTGTCACACTGTGACCACCAAACCGATGCTATACGAACTATTTAATTAACTTTATGTCGAAATATTAAATCTCATCACGTTATGTCGAAATATTAAATTTATATAAGCCTAATTTTCCAAACAGTTGTTCATATTAAGATTGAAATTAGAAATTAGAAATCAATTTATTACAATAAGTGTCGGTCTACTTTGAAATCCTCACTTTTTAACGTTTGCAGCAAAACATTTTTTTTAATTCTTGCGCTCCGTCTTTACTATTGAAATAGTCTTTTATATTCAGAAACGTAGAAGCATATTTACAGCTTGAGAGATTTGAGACATCAAAGAAAATCTTGTTTATAAATAAATAATTGTTTTTGCTGGTTCAATAGTAAAATATAAGCCTACTAATGGTTAATGTTTAATCATAATGCCGCGTATTTATTCAACAAAAAGTAAATGAGACAATCCTAAACCCGATGAAATGTTGAGTACAGTTCGACACATCAAAAGTACCGGAGAGAATATTAAAAAACTGCAAAGAATTTTGGTAGCAATTGCAAAACACTTTCACGTTGTATAAAATTTTTCTAACGAAGAAATTAAAGGAAAGATTAATTTCCGACAACAACTGAGTGGTGCACCAGGAACAGGCAAGTATTTACAAATGCAGAAAAAATAACAATCGTTGAGTAACTTTTAAGAGCATCGGATATTTATTTTGGATTATCACCAAAGGAATACGAAAACTTACGTACAAGTTTGCTGAAGCTAACCGTTCAAAACGTTGTAAACAGCTGAAACTTACGGTTGCTAAACCTAGTCGTTGTAAACGGCTAACTGGAAGAGAAATACGGTGTTATTTTTATATGACCTGTATATATAATATTTTTGTATTGTTTTTTTATTAAGAAATGTTTGTATAATCTAGGTGTATAGCAAAATTAAGCAGCAGCTGACTGAGTGTCGATTCACAAATAGCTATGATATCTCACCCAATACTAGTGACAACCAGAATAGATTTGTTCAGCTTGTCAAACTTTTTTTGATTGTTTTACAGTAAAAGCTTTCAAATACATGTTTATTGTTGGTGAATAACCAAAAAAACTCTCTAAACTTACAGATGAAGGTTTTACTTAAAGAAAAAAACAAAAAAATTATGAAAATTGACCAACTGTTTGCTAGATTATAAAGTTTGAAATTTATGACAACCAGACCCGTCTTCCCTATGTAGTGTCGGTATTGTGTCTTTGATGACTAAATAATAAGATTTATTTTTTTACATAAATAGGATTAAAATAAATAATTTTGTAACAGAAACCACTAAAAAACTAAAAAATGGAAAAAAAATCTTCACTTCGAGGTGGGGCTTATAGAAATAGTTTTATGAAGTATCTTCTTCTTTCGGTCTTTTACTTTAATCAGGGGTTGCCACAGCGTATGATGCTATTTCACAACGTCCTGTTTCCAATGTCCTTCTTCCTCGCCCCAACTTACCCTATATTCTTCTTCATTACATTCAGAAATTTTCTCTTCGGCCTTTTCTTTTTTTCTTTTCCGGTAACTCCATTTTCATCACCCTTCTTCTTATATACTCCTGGTCTCTCCTCCTGACATGTCCAATTCACCTCAGCTTGCCCTCGCTCAACTTCAAAATTTTTTTCTTAACTGTATCCCTGATGTACTCATTTCTAATTTTATCTTTTCTCGTTATTCCAATAGCAAACCTCAACATTTTCATCTCTGCAACATCCATCTCTTCTGCTTGTTTCTTTGTAACTGCCACCGCCTCAAGACCAACTGCTGGTCTCACCAATGAATCATAGACTTTTCTTTTTACTCTCGCTGATAAGCTCCTCTTATAGATTACTCCTAATACTTTTCTCCATTCGTTTCATCCTGCCTGCACTCTCCTCTTTACCTCCTTCTCACAACAAGCACTTTCTCGCATCGTTGATCTACTTACTTTCATCCCTCTTCTTTCCAATGCATATCTCCAGCATTCTAGTCTCCGCTCTACAGGTGTATTTTTTCTATGGTCTCTGCGCAAATCAGCAAACAACATCGTCCACCGTGGTTCTCTCCTTACTTCGTCGGTTCTCCTATTCATAATTACAGCAAACAGTACCGGATTTAACCTTTATTTACCTAGGATGCTTTTTTCTGTTTATTACCTAAGAGGGGGTCCTCGGAGGACCCTACGTTTACATATCTAATACTCTTAACAGACAGTAGCTGCGTAGTTGATTTTTTGATATGTTAGAAAAAATTTATTCTAGTTTAGTTAAATGTCTTTATTTTTAATATATTTGCTATTAATCTTTTCTTATTTTGCATAAAATTGAAGGTCCTTAAATTTTTGTTGATTGCTTTGTTTTGCGACATTATTGGATTAGTCACAGTGTGCTGCAAAAACAAATAACTACTACGTGACGCAGTAATCTTGACAAACACAGCAAGACGTTCAAAACATTTTTTGATTTACATCATGTGTTTGTACACAAAAAGTGTACGAAAATTATGAGGTCAATCAAATAATTAGTCTGCTACACTAAATCTACCCATCGGATTTTTTCAAGTAAAACAACAAAACATTCAGGAATAAATTTTAGGAAAATTTATAAAATTTTAGGTTTTTATCATCCAAACTTTACAAGTTATAACGTAGTTAAGGAGGTCCTTTGAGGACCGCCCTTAGGTAAATTACGGTTAACGCTGATTCCTGATGCAGTCCGACTTTGACCTTGAAATTTTCTGTAGTTTCTACAGTATATTTTATTCAGTATATAAAGAGTAAATTTTTTAATTACTACTGTATACGCGCATTATTTTAACTTAAAAAAATTCTATGATAGTATCACTCTTTTTGTTAAATTCTACGTAAATCCGTGACTTAAGAATAATAATTTTACAAATGATATATTGAGAAACAAGAAATCTTGATATTAATGATCTGTACTAAAATCTATCAAGTTATTTTAAAAATTTAATTTCAATGCTGTCGTTTTGTCAAAATCGTTTAAACAATGCAATATTTATACGGTTTACGCTATTTTTGTGCTATTTTATTAAATTGAAAGTTATTTTAATATTTGCTTATTTATCTGTTTCAAATATGTTTTCCCGCTTATATGTGTATCCCAAATAAAAAACATATTTTTAGCTTAAAGCCAAGAAAGCTACAAATTTAAATCAGAAGCTATATTATATTATTTTTTTTTGTTATATTAGTTTTTTTTAATTTATACCTTTACAAAATCATTCAAAATACCAATTAGTCTATCTCTATAAAGAAAAATGTTTTTGCTGCTGGCTTTGTTAGAAGAGCACTTTTACTTATCAAATGCTATCATGATACCTATTCTCAACCGATATTTTTACCTGCTTTTGCAATGCAACTAACTCTGTTTTGTTCACTTTGTTGTCTTATTGATATTATTGGCCAGGTGTTGGAAATAAGAAATACAAAATAGTTGAAATTCCGACAATAAATTTTTGTATTTAAATTATCTTAAACCGGTGTTGCAGTAATCGATTTACGCCATTTATCATCACTACAAATTTCTATTATTTTGATCGGTTTATTTAGGTATGGTAGATTTATGATAGGTGTAAATAACTGTTTTTATCAATAGAATTCCATAATCTGGATTGCATCGATTGATGCAAACGTTCTTTTATAAGTTTTCACTAAAATACAAAGTTTCCTGAGATAAAGTGGTAAAAATAATCATTTTATTTTTTGAAGAAAAAGCAATATAAACATTATGAGGTTTTTAAATATAGTTTTTTGTTTTATTTTTCTAGAAATTTCTTTTCAAAGCAAATCAATTAGCTGTGTATTTTTTTTAATTATCATAGATTACACAAGAAAACCCAGCCATCGGAGGTACTTTTTTGTGTCTCTTGATGCCGGTCCCAAGCCCGGATAAATGGGGAGGGTTGCGGCAGGAAGGGCATCCGGCGTAAAAAATTTTTTTGCCAAAACAGACAAATGTGTAATCATCATCAATCCATACCGGATCGGTCGAGGCCCGGGTTACCAACGACCGCCTCAGGTGTCGCACAGCAGGGCACCTGTGGAAATTATGCTACTGCTAAACATTGTGAAAATAAGAGCAAAAAAAGAGGAGGAAAGCGAGTAAAGAAGCAGCGAGAAGCATGGAAAGGAAGATGCTCACTTATAAGGGTGGGTACTTTAAATATTGAAACGATGACTGGAAGGGGAAGAGAGCTGGCAGATATGATGGAGCGAAGAAATGTAGACATATTGTGTCTACAGGAAACAAGGTGGAAAGGGAGTAAAGCAAGGAACAATGGAGGCGGATGCAAAATATTCTACAACGGAGCTGATGGAAGAAAAAATGGGATAGGGATGGTGCTGAGGGAGGAGATGGCTGAAAGTGTCCCGGAAGTGAAGAGGGTGTCAGACAGACTGATGGCCATGAAGCTGGAGGTAAATGGGTCCATCCTAAATATAGTAAGCACATATGCTCCACAGGTTAACAACAGCATGGAGGACAAAAATGATTTTTGGGAAGACCTGGATGGATTGGTTGAGAGTATATCAAATGAAGAGAGGATAGTTCTTAATGCAGATCTTAATGGACATGTGGGCGAAGGAAACATAGGGGATGAGGAAATAATGGGGAGGTACGGTGCTGGAACAAGAAATAAGGAAGGATCAATGATTGTGGATTTTGGGAAAAGGATGGATTTGGCGATTGTCAATACTTATTTCAAGAAGAAAGAGGAACACAGAGTGACATAAAAGAGTAGAGGAAAAAGTACCCAAGTAGATTATGTGATGTGCAGAAGGAGAAACTTGAAGGAAATGTGTGATTGTAAGGTAATATTGAATGAGTGTGTCGCAAAGCAGCACCGTATGGTGGTATGCAAAATGGCTCTTATGGTGAAAAAGAAGAAAGCAGAGAAAGTAAAGCCAAAGATACGATGGTGCAAACTAAAAGAGACAAGCTGTCAAGAAGCGTTTAGACAAGAGGTGACCAGGATTTTGGGAGGCAAGGATGGGTTACCTGATGAGTGGGACAAAACGGCAGAAATGCTAAGAAAAACAGCTGAAACTGTACTGGGAGTGACATTTGGAAAACGAAAAGGAGACAGGGAGACTTGGTGGTGGAATGAGGAAGTTCAAAAGACCATAAAAGAAAAGAAAAAGGCAAAGAAAGCATGGGACAAAATAAGAAATGAAAATACTAAAAAGATATACAAAGAAAAGAAGAGTAAGGCAAAGAAGGCAGTTGCAATGACAAAGGGACGTGCATATGACAATTTGTATGCTAGATTGGAAACAAAAGAAGGTGAAAAAGAGTTGTACAAATTGGCTAGGCAGAGAGACAGAGCAGGGAAAGATGTACAGCACTTGAGGGTTATAAAGGATGAAAATGGTAATGTGATGGTAAACTCGGAAGCAGTATTAAAGAGATGAAAGGAGTACTTTGAGAAACTGATGAACGAGGAAAATAACAGAGAACCTAGGACAGAGAAAACAGAAGTGGTTAACGAAGAGGTAAATTGTGTCATTAGAGAAGAAGTAAAAAATGCACTAAGAAGGATGAAAAAAGGTAAAGCAGTTGGGCCAGATGAGTTGCCAGTAGAAGTTTGGAAGTGCATGGGAGAGATGGGGATAAAGTTTTTGACCAGACTGTTCAACAGACTATTAATGGGTGAACGGATGCCAGAAGAATGGAGAAGGAGTGTGCTTATCCCAATCTATAAAAACAAAAGGGATGCACAGTGCTGTGGAAACTACAGAGGAATAAAGCTAATGAGCCACACAATGAAAATATGGGAAAGAATTATTGAAACCAGGTTAAGAGATAGAGTGGAGATCAGCAAACAGCAATATGGATTCATGCCAGGAAAGGGAACCAACGATGCCATGTTTGCTCTAAGAATCTTGATGGAAAAGTACAGGAAAGGTCAAAAAGAGCTACATTGTGTATTCGTAGACCTAGAGAAGGCTTACAACAGGGTTCCAAGGGAAGAGCTGTGGTACTGTATGAGAAAATCCGGAATAGTGGAAAAGTATGTACAACTAGTACAGGATATGTATGAGGGAAGCGAAACAGCGGTGAGGTGTGCAGTAGGAACTACAGAAAGTTTCAAGGTTAAGGTTGGACTGCACCAGGGATCAGCATTAAGTCCATTCCTGTTTGCAGTAATAATGGACAGGCTAACGGATGAAGTAAGGAGAGAACCGCCATGGACGATACTGTTTTCTGATGATATTGTGATTTGTGAAGAGACCAGGGAAGAAGTGGAGAGAAGATTAGAATCCTGGAAGTATGCATTGGAAAGAAGAGGGATAAAAGTAAGTAGGTCAAAGACCGAATATCTTTGCATAAATGGAGGAAATGATGACGAAACAGTAAAGATGGAGGATGCAAAAGTGCCAAGAGTAAAGGAATTTAAGTATTTGGGATCAACGGTGCAAGAAAGTGGTGGTTGTGAGAGGGAGGTAAAGAAGAGAGTACAGGCAGGATGGAACAGATGGAGAAGAGTATCAGGAGTAATCTGCGACAGGAGGTTACCAGCTAGAGTAAAAGGAAAAGTGTACAGTTCAATGGTAAGACCAGCAATGGTGTATGGATTTGAGACAGTGGCAGTCACAAAAAAACAAGTAGAAGAGATGGAAGTCGCAGAGATGAAAATGTTGAGTGACTATGGAATGGGAGTGACGAAAAAAGTCAAGATTAGAAACGAGCACATCAGGAGTACTGTTAAGGTAGAACAGTTAGGAATGAAGATGAGGGAGGGCAGGCTGAGGTAGTATGGACATGTCATGAGGAGAGACCAAGAGTATGTAGGAAGAAAAATGATGGAAATGGAGTTACCGGGAAAGAGGAGAAGAGGGAGACCAAACAGAAGATTTTTAGATGCAGTAAAGGAAGATATGAAAAAAGTTGGTGTGAAGGAGACGGATGTTGAAGACAGAAAGATGTGGAGAATGATGATACGCTGTGGCCACCCCTGACTAAAGGGAAAGGCCAAAAGGAGAAGAAGAAGATAGATTACACAAGAAAAAATAGTGCATTTATTCGGTTGTCAAACTTTTCAACAAAAAATGCTTTTTGTTCGATTTTTTTTATCTTGATTTATGCTTAAGCTTTTAATTAATCTGCTATTTTGTAAAATAACAATCTAAAATTTCTGGTATACTTGGAAATTTGAATGTAAGTAATTCAACTACGAGTTATGATTTATTGATGTCATTTATATTATGCAGCTTTTACACTAATTAAATTATGCTATTTTAGATTTACACAAAACCGGCTAGAGTTTTATTCAGCTTTTATAAAATAGTATCTTAAATTTCATCAGTTAATTCGATTTCCACCAAAAAATTATTGCAAAAAAGTACCTTTCTCTATTTTAATTTGTTTGAATTGTCCATACCCACCAATTTGACACCAGCATTTAATGTGTAGTTAAACAAATTTGACATTTTGCCTTGTTTCAAACTCATTTTTTATGTAAAGCTTTAAACACTGCTTTTTCTTAGTCGCACTTTTACCGAAATTGTTCTCTTTTATGGTTTTATTATTTACAGTGGTTGTTAGCAAACTTGAAACCGGTTTATTAATTATTTTGTGTAACTAACTCGTGAATTTCAAGTTTTTTATTTATTTAGGGCAGTGGTTCTCAACTAGTGTGTCGCTACACACTAGTGTGCTGCGAGAGATCTTCAGGTGTGCTGCGAAAGATTCCGGAAAAAAACTATTTAGGGAGGTCAAATTTTTCGGTTTTTGTACGTGAGATTCGAAGGGAAAGAAAGAGCGTGAATTTAGGCGGACGCTTTTGTTTTTTTGAGATCATCATGATTTTGGGACGAAAATTGAGAAATCATTGACAAATTTTCAGAAAAGAACTTTTTTTTAGAGACCACTACGATTTTGGAACGAAAGTTGAGAAATCATGGACAAATTATCAGTGAAGACCTTTTTATTAATAACCAATATAATGGGTGTGCCGAGAAAATTAAAATAGCTTAATAGTGTGCCGCCCATATAAAAAAGGTTGGGAACCACTGATTTAGAAAAAAAGTAAAGAGACATAAACACCGTGCATTGATTGACGCGTCTTTACTTTAAAATACCAAAACCAGTTTTTTTTGATGAAAAAGCAAGTCTTGATTAATTACTTTTATTACAACAGTTTATCAAAATAAATCTTTAAATTTTTTTACAAATTAGCAGTTTAGGAGTGTAAGCGTCATAAATCTTTTAATCAGCGTCAAGTTTCAATTTCAGTTGAAAAATGATTATCATATCTAACTCAAGTTCGAGTTATTCATTTTGTATTCATGTTCAAGTTTGAAGCCCAAGCAATACCTGTCTTTGTTCATAAGCAAATTATGAACATAATAACAGGCTGTTCTCGATTTCAATATGGATAAAGTAAATGTTAGGTTGAGATTTATATAAAACAAAACCCTTGGAAGTGAGCTTTGGAGACCAATGAACCATTAAAATAATCTCTGTAGTAATCAAAACATACAATACTTTTAACTTAACAATTTTGGCCAATGCTCATGGCCTCAAAGTCGGTTAGACTAAAAGCAGTTTTAGAAGAAAAAAGAAAGTGTAACAAAAAGCAATATTAAACAGAAAAAGCTGAAGTTTTTAGCTTATTCAGACTGAAAGCGGTCGCAGAAAAGTAAGCGGAAAGTGTTTTTTCATTGCGTCTCCTTTCAGGCTAGAACCTAGCCAATTTCAAATTCTCGCTACACCTCTACTCGTTTTGGCAAATTTTTGATCCCTGTCATGGTTACTGAATCCGCCATTGATCAACACCTTTTAGATAACCCTATGTGCGCCCAAAATTATAGTGAAAAAAATTTTGTATTATTTTATTTGGAAGTTCGTTTTTTCGTTTATCTGCTTCAGAAGCTGTTTATATCAAATCATGCAAGCAAAATTGATGCTGCCCAAAGAGTTTGCTTACAACTTAAAATCTTGTGCTGATTACGCGTTTTGACGCCTTTCTCAAACATTCAATTATCTTTGTTAAAATTGGGCTACGTTTGTTTGTTTAATGAGTTTTTTTTCATTTAATTTTTAAAAAACCTTAACAACTAAATTATAGTTTTTAATGTTATTTACAATTGCTGGGTGCAGTTGTAATTACATTTTCAAACGCAAAAAATGATGATTGGATTGCGTTAAATATTGCTTTAATTCAAAACCGTGATTTAAAACTCTCAAATTAATACGTAATTTGATTATTATTATTTTAAAACTTAATAAACGTAAAAGTGCATGTTTTCAAAAATGCTTTTACGCCCTGTTACTTTTAAACTGCGGTTATAACAATGCAAATCTATAAAGCAATGTAAATAGTCAAAATTTTGCTTCTTTTTTTCAAGTCAAACAGAAACATAAATGTTGCGGCTATGTTTGCACGATTCGTGCATTTTCTCATGATGATTCAAATCTTGTGTAAACTGCAGATTAGTCAAAACGGACAAGATTCATCCAACTTATACGTAAACGATACCATCGTTTTAAATTTTTTTTTTGAGTCTTCACATGTTTAATAAATCCAGAGTATCGACTTTTTTTTTTTAACAAAAAAAATTCTTGAATTTTTACTTTCAACGCAGTTTTGCTGGTTTCACATATTTTTGTTTGTATTAAATTATTTTGAGAATCAGATATGTGAGCTGTCTCATGCATAATGCATAACGCAGCTCTGTCCGAGATCAGCAACTTGCAGCTTTTAAACCATCGCCAACTAATATTGTGCAAAAACATTTTATTACTCTACTTTGGCTAAAAACATTTTTTTTGCAAAGAAAAACAAATAATATTAAAAGTGATAAAAATATCTGTGAAAAACAGGATTTAATGAGTTATGTCTGAGGTGGGCAAAGTTTTCAATGGAAGAACCACATGTGAAAATCCAAAACTACCGAAAAACTACAAGTTCTATTTGAGATGTTAATGCAAATAGAATAAACAAAGCAAGTTTTAACACTAAAAAGACGTTTGCGGTCGATTTAGACTATATTAGTGTTTTGTGCTAAAATTATTTGCAATGACCAAAATTTTTTAGAATATAAGTTGGAAATATTCTAGTGGTGTGTGTGAAAATTCAATAGTGGGAAAATTCAATTATTTTGAATATTTTTTTGACGAACATTTTTGGAAATTCAAACAACTTCAATTAAAAGAAAAATTTGTTTTGTGGTTTTCATTGCACAAGAAGAGAAAATAAAAACAGAAAATTTGGATAAATTATAGTTCATGAATCCACGCTTTTCTATATCGACAACTTTTACCGTCGCACTTGACAATATTTTTCATTTTTTACTTTTTGTGCAAATAACTTAATAAATACTACTACGTAAAAATTGTTAAAACAAGCACAATGTAATGCAGATATGTTTTACAATCAGAAGAAGAGCAGTACAATTTGAGATCCCAAAACTTGCTATTTTTCTTGTTTTGCATGATCCAGAATAAGTGGTGAACTTGAAAGAGTAACATATCAGTACTAACTGAAACCAGAACTAACTGAAGCCAATGTAATAACATTACCTTCAGTCTCGCGTCAAACTACATCTATAGCCAAGGTAAACAAAAATGAGCAAGGCTTTTACTTCAGCACAGGTATTTGGGATATCTAATTCAAATGGTTCTCTCACACTGCTGAGTAAACTTGTTGCAATAGGGCAAAGGGAAAATTTTAAACAGGAGACCGCAAAAAATGACATAGCCAGAATTTGATACGGTTTTAACTATGTTATTTTAAAGGTAAAAAATTTAAAAAAATTAATGCAGATACCTCATTTGAAATGATTTAACTCTTTCTTTTACTTCTAAAAGCATAAAAAGACTTAACCTCAATTCAAGTTTGTCATTACAAAAAAACAAGGACCTTACTCGAATTCTCAAATTAACTCACGTCTTGGTATTTTTTGTGTGCTAACTTTTATTAAGTATAACATGCATTGCATAAAAACGCCTCCGGGTTATAGTTTTTACCGTAAATTTGAGACTTTGTGAACTCAAGCTTTGGTAAGCTTAGACTGAACAGCCCAACAAAATATAGATTTCAAAACAGTTTCTTTTATTGCATATATGTTTATCAAATTGAGTGAAAACGTTTTTGATTTTACGTTGCTTTCTAACAAAAAAAAATGTAGGTTTGAAAGCGGCAGGTCGCTGATCGCGGACAGAGCCGCGTTATACATGAGACAACTCACGCATCTGATTCCTAATTCTTTTTGCGTTTGAAAATGTAATAACAACTGTACCCAGCAATTGTAAATAACATAAAAACCAGAATTTAGCCGTTAAACGTTTTTAAAAAATTAAACGAAGAAAAACTCATAAAACAAACAAATACAGCCTAATGTAGCCTAATTTTTTCAACAGTAAATTTATCAAAATATTCTTTTTTTTATGCAATAAGCTAAGTGAACACCTGAATACTTAAGACAGCAATCCGAATTTTAAAGTCTTTTTTAAAATTCGCATTTACTGTTTCATTACAATAACCAGAGAAAGAAGCAAATAACTCAATTTGGTCATTTAAATGAGAAGCATAGTTTGAGCTCCTATACTATTTTTTTACAAACTATAACTTTTTTTATAACTGTTACTCTCTCTAGCTTCAAAAAAATACTAATTTGCTAAAACCAATAACTGCAACAAGAAAAACTTAATTAGTGTTTATTTTTAGACAATTAGCATTTCATGTGTTCCTTTATGAATTAGTTCATAAAAGTTTTGCCCATTTTTAACTTTGTTTATAAAACAATATTGCATTGAGCTTTCATGCATTGTAATTCCAAAGCGGAATAAAGTGCTAAGCTTTCTGTTAAATTGATTATACTAATTCATTTATATTAAATCTATTTCTTCTTCTACCTATCTCAACATACCCAATCCCACAGAAATCTTTAACGCTATTTATTCTCTAAAAAATAACAAAGCAGTTGGTTATGAAGACATTTCAGTTTTTTTCTTCAAATCGCCCGTTCAGTTATTATTCCATATCTTCAAGTTTTTATTGAGCTTTGTTTTATAGAAAGCGTTTTTCCCAAAAGTTGTAGGCTACAATTGAAAGGATGGTTCCAATTTTTAAAAAAGGAGAACGTAATAAACCCACAAATTATCGCCCTATTTCTATTCTTACTTGTTTCTCTAAAATCTTTAAAGGACTTATTTACAAGCGTGTAAATAATTTTTAAATAAACATAATGTAATTATAAACACTCAATATGGTTTTCAAAATAAGGTCTCAACCAATCATGCTTTTATTGATGTTATCACAAACTCCTATGACAATATAAATTCTAATCAATTCACTGGTTTAGTTTTTCTTAAACTTACTAAAGCTTTTGATTCAGTAAATCATGACCTTCTCCTTTTCAAACTGCAACATTATGGCATACGCGGCTCAGCAAATCAACAAATTCAATTATTTTTATTACGTTAACAATTTGTCTCTATTAAAAGTATAAAATTTAAGCTACTACAAAACGATTATGGTATTCCCCAGGGTTCAATTTTTCCCTCTTAATTTCTTTTATATAGCTTTTAAAAGCAAATGTTTCATTTAAAGCTCTTTTGTTGATTGAGTAGGCTTAAAAAAGGCTGTTTTGAAAAACTCGAACGTTTCGTCTAGTTCTCTTTTGGAGGTTTCGCTAGAATGAATTCCGGAACTGACTGTAGTCTTTCAAAAGTTTTAAGACTGATTCTGATTGGCTAAAAATTAAGGTTAGTAATAGTTATCATAATAATTGAAAAGTATTTAATAAATTTAATAAACCACGTTTCGTCAGCGTAAAAAATTTTTGGCAAAAAAAGGAACAAAATTATGCAAGTTTTGTGTTAAAATTTGGAACTAAAAAGACAATTTTTTACAATTATACTAACAATTTATGTTTGTACACAAACTCTTTCTGTCTACATAAATTAGGTTTTCAAAGAGTGATGAAAATTGATTCTAAGACTGATAAATGGAAATTGGATTGTGGTTTAGAAAGAATAAAAAATTGATTGTTTTTATAGTGAGATGCACATTTTTGGTTATGTAACAAATGGTTTCCAATCGCTGAGTCACAGTGCGGTATTGAATTAGCTAGTTTTCCTGGACGTTCTGGTTGTTTACGTTCTTTACTAATTCTGTTCCAAATAGACTTCAGCACATGCTGGACTTTGGATTCTGTCCTGCAAACGTTGAGACGTTCGACCCACGTACCAACTATCACAGTGGCACACGTATTCGTATACGAAGTTACTTTGTTAAAAAGTGGGAAGAACGTCTTTATGTATTGCAGGTAAAAGTCGTCTGGTGGAAAAGACCACTCGTGGTTGGACCGCTCCAAAACAATTATTAATAAATAATTTTATTTTTCTTTCAAATTTCAGGGAATTTTTGCCAGTCCAAGGCAGTTTTACATAGACAGGACATTTTTTGTCCTTCTTTAGTGCTTTGTTGGAAACGTAAAAGGTTTTTAGAAATTCTCGAATCAATAAGAAATTCTGGATAACCATTTCGTACAAGAATAGAGCGAATATTGTCTAGTTCATGTTTTAATGTAGATTTAGAGCAGATTTTTAAGGCTCGATGTGTTAAATTATCAATGAGATTTGTTTTACGTTGTTTTGGTCCAAAGGAATTTCAATGAATATATTGACCTGTGAAAGTGGGTTTTCGATAGACTGAAGTGATGAATTTATTTTTATTGGTTTCAATTTCGTTGGTAAATTTTAAGGAGAGGTGAAGCGAGTTAAGACAATTTAAAAATTTTTGGAATTCAGTTTCTTTGTGAAAAAGGGAAAAAGTGTCATTAACGTAACGACAGTATACGATAGGTTTTGAAATTTCATTGAAAAGTTTTACGAATATATTTGCTAGAGAGGGACCAAGGGGACTACCCATAGCAACTACATCAATTTGCCTGTACATAATGTTGTTAAAGGTTAATTCAACAGAAGTAGTTGCGGTTTTCGTCAGTTCAATAAAAACATGTTTAGGAATAACTGGAGTAGGGAAGTGACCGCCGTAAAGTGTTTTAGTACAAATTTCAATGGTTTCCGCTAAAGGTATGTTAGTAAATAAGCTACAAATATCAAATGAACAGAGAATTGAACCATTAGAATTTACTTTGAGTTGTTGCATCATTTCAGCGAAATAAAAGAAATTATTAATGCAATTAGTTGATTAATTGTTAATTTCCTAGTTGTACCTTCCAAATTAAATAAACTTTTCCACAAACTAATGTCCTTTTTAAATAATGTTTCTATTCCACAATGCCCAAGTATTAAATACTTAGGCTGAACCATTGACATGAATCTTAATTTTGATTTTCTCATCTTAATATAGCGTATAAAATATCAAGAACGGTTGAAATTATCTCTAAAATCAGATACTATCTACCAGAAAAAGCACTGTTAAAAATTTGTTGCGCTCATATACGTTCCTAGTTATTGTACGGCCTAATTGTTTGGAAATCTACCTTTCCGATGTATCTTAAAAAATCGATAACTCTTCAAAATAAAGCCGTTGAATATATAGGTGCAGCCAAATTTTGTTATAGTGCCTTACCGTATTACAATCGCCTTAAGATTCTAAAATTTACCGATCTTTATAAACTTGAGTTAATAAATTTGTTCAAGCTAATTTTAAAAAAATGCTTCCTGAAAATTTATATAATTATTTTACTTTAACCAGCCAATTCTCGAAAATAAGCACTATATTAACTAAAAAATCAAAAAAACTTTGCATATCCCTTTCATAAAACTTTGCAATTACAAAGATGTATAAAGTATCAAAGAGTTAAGATATGGAACGAAATTTCTATTCAAATTCAAAATACTTTATACAATGCTTTTAAATATGAATTTTAAATATGAATTTAAAAATAAAAATCTTTTATTCTGCCACACTTCAATTTTACAAGTTGTTGTGCAAGTAGTTTTGCTTTTAAGGGTGGCTGCTGACTAGAAGACCGAAAGGTCAAATCGCAGTCTACCTGCGGCTAAATTTTTTTTTGTTCTATTTTGGTTTTCAATTTTGTTATTCTATTATTTTTTTGTCATCTTCCGCAAACAAAAGTATGTTGTCTTGTCTTGTCTGATTCATTTATTTTGTTAAATTAGGTTTATGATAAATTATTGTTTAGTTTTGATTAATAATTTGTTAGGAAATATTGCCTGAGGAAAAGACTATTTTAATAAATTTTTTTAAGACTTAAATTTAATTTTAGTATGCTTAAATCAGTGATGATGGAATATGAAAATCTTGAAATGATGCTAATATTTTATAACAGAGTCTCCCAACTTCTTTCGCTTGTGGATCCCTTTTCCAAAATATAAAAACTAACTGGCGCTAGGTTGTCTAAAACTATTCAATTTGGTCAATGCCCACTAAAAAATGGTTTTCACTTTTAATCGAAAGTTTAAAAGTGCGATTTTGCAACATCGGTGCGATCAAAAAATTAAGAGTCTTGACATGATGTAACTGCACTTGTCGATTTTTTATTTAATTACTGAGAAGTAAATTATAGAAATAGACATGATTAAGAAAATTTGAAATTGTTCTGCGGTTCCAGAGAATAACGTAGCAAGGTCGCATGTGGCACCAGATCATGGTTTGAACCAAGTTATTACATGTTAAGTATTTCTAAAGGTTTATATTACTACATGTTAAGTATTTCTAAGTTATTACATGTTAAGTATTTCTAAAGGTTTTTACTATTTGGATGGAGACAATGCTGGCAAGATTGAGGTAAAGTCTTAAGTTGCAAAGGAATCGAAAGGACGCAAAATAAAGATACGGATAAAAGAGATTTGAAGGATTCTAAATGTTCACAAAACAAAAACACTTTCTTAAGTTTTCTATAAAATTCAATCACAATAAAAACTGTTAATATAATATGTAATACGAACCATGTTTGCAGTGATTACTTTGTCGTTATTTGTAATAAGAGTCATAACACAGAAATACTGTATGCCATTTTTGCATTTGTCTGGTTTCTGTGAGTGAGGCATTAGTGATTGCAGTATTTTTTGTTAAGCTAAACTCTAATTAACACGAAATCATGCTATTGTGCATAAATTACTTATTAAGTCTTTTATATTTCTAATCTACTCATTAAACTTGATTAAAAAATTATTTATTTTTAGATTTAGTATTATTCATTTATATTTCTAGATTTATATTTTTTAAAAAGAATTTTAAACTGATTACAGGGATTGAATAAAATACAAAAATTTAAATACACTTTATGCCGAATTCAACCACAATTTTACATTAATCAAAATTAATATTTTTCACATAGCTTAAGCAATCGTTTTTAACTCATGCTTTTAAATAATTTTTTTGGCTCAGTTATATTAATCTCACATTACCACAGTTCTTGAAATATATGATTGACAACATTTTATCTAATTGTTGCGACATAAAGAAAGTAAGTGTCTTTATAGAAAAATCATAAACTAACTTCAACAATACTGCTCTGGGGTTTTTAAAAATTGAATTGGAATAGATTTTTAATTGCTGGGTTAAAAATTATTGCTGAGATAATACTGTGGTGTCACTAAAAAATCTAAAAATTTTTTTTTAATTTGTATAGTTTAACTTTTAGAAATAGATATTAGGAATGAAGTCAAAGTATTAAACTAAAAGGTACTGGTTAAGTATGCACAGTCTACAAACAAAGTTAATCATGCAAATTAAATGTTCTTTTCTGTATGATTCATAATAAATCAGATATAGTGGAATATATAAAGATTGTAGACTGCATACTCAACTAGATCGTATACCGCATGTACGCCAGATAGACTACATATTTATCCAGTAACAACTAAAATTATCAGAGTGAAAACATTATATAAATTGAAATATATTAATAATATAAGCAAAAATTAATGGCTTACCCTTTTAAATGTTGACTCATAATAACAACTAACTCTTTAGTGCCAACAGAGATACTTGCCAAAAAATTTGCAAACTTGGAAACATATTAATGTCGTTTATTTGCAAACATCTGTTACAAAACAAACACTTTTTTTAAAAGTTGTTTTAATTTGAATATATATGCTAAGTAAGCAAGTTTGCCTATTCACATCTTTTTGAATCGAAGTTTTTTTAATAGGGAATTTTTACTCCCGTAAAAATTTATTTGTTTTTTTTTAAATCAAAAAAACGCGCAAGAACGCGTCCTCTTTAAAACCGTATCACTTCTGCATAAAAAATCAAATGGTGATGTTGTAAACCCATGCGCTCACACAGTGCCTTAAAAACCCTTAAATGCAATACACGGTTCCAAATATATTTGATAATCGTAACTGCTCCCATCATAACTGTTATATACATATATGAAGAGCCCATTTTCAAAACCCCGTAGGAGCCATGTTAAAAAAAGATGAGTTATGCACGGCATTGGGTAGTGTTCCGTCATATACATCTACCATCCAATGCTTTGATTCCAAAGCAATTTCTATCCGCTTCAAAATTAACAACAAAAGTAACGTTTATTTCCAAAACCCCGTAGAAGCCATCACTCTTTTTTTCTAAAGCCCGTTACATCCACATTGACCAATAACAATGCTCGGTTTGTCACGTTGAAGTGACTTATCAGCTGATCGTTGAAGCGGTAATCTGGACTTTTGCAGAGCTAGCAGTGGTTGTATTAGTTGGAGAAAAGTTTAGCTATTGAAACAAAGCAAAGTTTTTATAAGTTATAAGCAATGAATGTTGAAGTTGATGAGTTTGCGTTGTTAATCTGCAAAATCTAAAAAAAGGAAAAAGAATGAAGCTGCGTGGAAGAAAAACAAAGCCAAATGTGCCCGATATTCTGGAAAAGGTGATGATGAGGCTCTTATCATTAGCACAAATATTTTTGGTAGAATTCAAAACATTATTTTTTAAATTAAAGGCTTTTTTTGAGGGGGGGGGGGCGAAGTGCAATCAAGAAGTTGTTGACAGCAAAAAAACTAGATATTTTTCTAAATTCCCCGGCAAAAAAAAATTTTTTTTGCCTTTTTCGAAACAAAATAATTTGTAACATTGAATGAATAGCAAATAAGTTTCTACTAAAACTTCTAGAAACCTTATATGGCGGGAGACAATCTTTTTTTTTAAATACTTTTGCAAAATTAGCAGATTTTTATCAAAAGTTTTTGCAAAATGTAATGTTTTAAAAGATATTTAGAGGGGTTTTCTTTTTTTGCCACCCTAGATAGATCTTTGTTGTAAATTGTGTTGTTTTTTTATTCGTGTGTTGTTTTGTCGTGTATTTTTATTGTTAAACAATAAATTATTAGAGTAAATTTTGTTTGATGCATGATTTTTGCAAGTGTTTTTTCAAAACCCCGTATATCCACGAGGTCAAATTTACGAAAACTGAAATAAAAAATTATTGGTTAACAGCAGATTTCAGCAAACACACTAATTTTATTGAGTATACGATAGACAATTTTCAGAAAGTAAAATAAGATGACATTTAACAAACCAGAGTCTTGTAATAGTTTTTCGTGTTTTTTTCAAAAGTAGCCAAAGTGGATATACGGGTTTTGGAAATAAGCTTTTCATATATAATACCACTGTTCTGTACACCCTTCTTTGTCTTTCGAATCGCGACTACAAGCGCTCTTTCACAGATTTTCGAAATTGGAGTTGACGAAATCAGCAATCAGGAAAAGAGAAAGTTATACAATCAAGAATTCAAAGCAGCTTAACATGGATCATAAGCTCTATGCACATAAAATCAGGGCCCGGAGCTATATCTGGTTTTACGTGTAAAAAATTTTGTAAACATCGCAGATCATACGTAATTAAGATATCAAAGTTAATTTTATTCAAAGGTTTCCAATTAGTGAGTCATTTTAAAACTACAAAGACGTCTGTATATAATAAAATAATCATATTAGACCAGGAGTCATATCAAAAAATTTTTAAAATGACATTTTGGGCTCAAACATAAAATTTATTGCGAAAGGTACATGAAGACCAGAAATGATTTTTATGTTTACATAAAAAGTTCTTTTCGAAATTTCAGGGTGAAGCTTTTTTGGTCTTTATTTAACTTTCGAAATAAATTTATCAAACAGTTTGCAATGAGTAAGAACCGTTTTTTTAAACTTTGGCGAGAAAATTTTTTTGGAAGAAAGGAGTCATTTGTATAAATCTCAGACTTTATAACCGTCATAAATTTATACAAGTTGGAAACCCCTGTTTCATTGAAATTCAATCATATCAAACGTCTTGTTTTTATCTTGTGTTTTCTGTTTACAAAACCCACATCTAAAAGCTATAAATTTTTTTACAAAACTTTTTCAAACAAGTAAATTTTTACATAAAAAATACGTCGGATATTTCATTGTAAGAACATTTTTAACATAAAAACGGCCTGTTATTCAAATGTAACGTGAAATGCAATTATAAACAGTCAGGTGTTGTTTAATTGTCTGAAAGCGTCAGCATAACATCTAAAATGTGAACTAGTTAACTCATTTATTTTTTCTCACGAATGAATAGGTATAAGAAAGTTTTATAAAAATGCATAATGTAAAGATTGAATTTTGTCCGCTTGATTGGTATTCAAACAGTCCAACAACAATTGTTTTATACAACAAAATGTATAGTATATGTGTAAAGTATTTCTAAGCAATCGCAAAAAGCTCAAAAAAAGAAAATGCGATTAACATTAAATAAGTTTTGCATCGCCTAAGGCATATCGACGTTGTCAAACGATGTAATTCGCTTCGTCTCACAAAACCAATTTTTGGTAAAATTCATGTCACTTAATAAAAGCGTGAAATTGAAATTCCACGCTCTGCTTGCAAAAACAAGCAAAAATTAACAAATTTGTTAAAAAATATATATTTGACCCGTTAACCCTTGTTTGAAGGCACCTAAAAATAGTACCATCTTATTCAGCAATTTAAATTAGAAAAAGTCAAGAAATTCCAGTCTTTTGTCTAAAAAGATGAAGTAATTATAAACGTTTTTGCAAAGACCGGGCTTCAGAAGCCCGGCCGTTGAGGAGAATAGGGTTAAATGTTCTTTTTTATATGATTCATACCAAATCAGATATACAGTAGTACAATGCATAAGGATTGTAGACTGCATGTACGCCATGTAGACTACATATTTATCCAGTAACAACTGAAATTATAAGAGTGAAAACTTTATATTAATTGAAATATTAAAATAATTTGAAAAAGATGGGAAGCAAAACCTTTTGAAAATGTTTTTGTTGTTATTTGATCAGCCATAGCAGTAATAGTAGAAATAGTTTTGAAATGGAATAGATATATTTGTCTGCATCAAACTCCTTCTTATATGAATCTATTTTTATTGAAAACATCTTTATCCTGTAACATTTTTCTTCAAATAAAACAAGAATTTTTGTATCTGCGCGAAAAGCAATTTTTTGGATGGAGTTAATCTGTCTAGACCAGGTAACAATTAAAAGCAGCTTGTGGGCTTCATTTGGCTGGCAAGAACATTTAATGCGGCTTATAGGCATTGGGACGCTCCCATAGAATTGATACGACGTTTATTTTAAAATTATTGAACTTGGTTTTACATTAAAACTAAAAATATACTGAATTTAAACGATAACCGTCGACTTAAAATGTAAACTTTTTAACAATCACGAAACAATTAATTGGTTTTTATAAAATTGCAACTTATATACGCTAATGTTTTTGGTTTTATAACTAAAATACATTAACCAAAAAACAATCAAAATCTAGAGAAAACTGTCCTACGATTCAACAACAACAACTTAAGACATAACCTGTCTTTAACAAGCTTCAGGAATTATGATAGCCTTATTGTAGTTCTTATTAAGACTCAGTTGACGTTTACATTTAAACTAAAGGATTGACAATAATACCAAATAACTATTTGACTAGCAGAAGAATTTTCTGAAAGCAATTTGTTGCTTGTGACATAGGATGTTTGCTGTTGAAAAGCAGGTAGAATATTCACAAAATTATCAAATAGTGCTAGCAATTTTCGAATTTTAAATAGTTAAATTTTTGCTTTGACACAATTGTGAATAATTTTTGGAAAATTTTTTATCATTTATTCCTATTTTGCACATCAAACATGAAGCTTCTGGTCTATTGTGATTTATTTGTAGTTTGTGGTTTAAGAGTGATTTAATAGTTGTTAGTATTGGTCAAGTTTACACATGAAAGATGTTAGCACTTAGCTGCGCGTTCAAAATGAATTTTTAAAGTGTTTATGTTTGCTAAGTAAGTTAGGCGTGTTCTTTCTTTCAAGTTAATTGTTATAAATTTGTCTGAGTGTAATTGAAAAGGTACAGTCTTAATACAATTTACAGAATTCCTGCTTTATTTCTGCCGCTGTCATGTTGTGTTTGTAAAAAGGCACTTTGTATAACTTAAATGTAAACCAAGACACTTTTAACCCTAATTTACCTAAGGGGGCGTCCTAAAAGGATCCCCCTTTACATAAAAACATTATAACTCGTAAAGTTCGATGATAGAAATCTAAAAATTTATAAATTTTCCTAAAATTTATTCCTAAATATTTTGGTATTTTACTTGAGCAAATCCGATGGGTAATTTTAGTGCAGCAGGCTATTTTTTGACTTACCTCATGATTTTCATACAAAAATCATGAGGTAAGTCAAAAAACGTTTTGAACGTCTTGCTGCGTTTGTCAAGATTACTGCGTAACATTGTAGTTATTTGTCTTTGTAGCAGACCGTGACTAATCCGATTAAGTCGCGAAACAAAGCAATCAACGAAAGTTTGAGGACTTTTAACTTCATGCAAAATAAGAAAAGACTAATAACAAATAATTAAAAGTAAAGACATTTGACTAAAGTAGAATAAATTTTTTCCAACATATCAAAAAATTAACTGCGCAGCTACTGTCTGTCAAAAGTATTGGACATGTAAACTTAGGGTCCTCCGAGGACCCCCCTTAGGTAATCAACAGAAAAAAACATCCTAGGTAAATAAGGGTTAAGTTTTTTGTAAATTATTGCGTTATACCAAGGGTGGCCAATTTGTCTGCTGGTAAGATCGACACTAAATTTTAATAGAAACTGTCACGGAAATCGACTGCCACGGAAATGCTGCAGCAGATAATAAAATATTTATCACCAAACTGATAGTTACAGTAAAGAAGGTAAACTTATATGGAAGTTTGAGTGTAAAAAATATACCAGCTGCATAAAATATGTTTAAAGGTTATAATTTTTAAACGACAAATTTTTACCGACAAAGGACCGTAAGCACAAAAATTAGACCTTATCGATCAGAGGAGATGTGGGTTTTGACTGGTCAATTGCGATTGACTAGCCGACCACTTCTGTTGTATGCGATTGATTACTCGGTGAAAATTAACGCTTACACTTACCACGAAAATTTTTGTCAGGACAAATTGCAGGGGTTACTTTTGAAAAGCTTCACATCCTGGTGTTCTTTTGAAAACTACTGTTTGCAGTTAAATATAACAAGAGCTTGTTTTGAAAGCAAATATCTAGAATTGGGGTTTTTAAGCTGAAGGCGCGCACCTCCTTTGCGCAGCGTGAAAGATTGATAAGTGAGACGCGAGCAAATAGATGAAAAATGAGTAAATAATTGTATTGATATAAAATAGGAGAAATAAAAGGTATGACAGTGATTACTCTAAATATAGCTTTGTAGATTTCACAGTGGATAGTGAAGAGGTACCACCATGCGTGACATGCTATGAAAATCATAGCAATCGTGCGATGTGACCAAGTTGTTCGCAGTTTCATCTTCAGACAAAACATTCTGCCATAAAGATAAACTTTCAACCTTTTTCAAAGCAAGAAAGACTGTAAAAAAATTGAAAATTGTAAGGAACTAAGTGCTTTTGCCAAACTTCGTCTGCAGAAATTGTAGAAGCGTCATTGAAATTGCACACGTGATTGCTAAAAAGAAGAAATGTCACAACATTGTGAATCAATGAATAAAGGTGCATGTTAAAAGCCGATGGTCTTTTGTTGCAAACAACATATATAGTAAGAAGATGGAAAAGATTTTTCTATTGGATTCTCCAAACAAAACACTCCTTGATGAGCTTGCAAAAACATTGAGTGTCGAGTTTTCAAAAAATTACAAGCTTCATATTTTTAAAATGCGATGTGATGAAAAAAAATATTGCTCAATTGTCGCAGTTGTAAGTTTTTTCAATTGAGGAGGATATGTTGTTTTACAGACCCCTGAAGACCACATGTAGAAAAGAAGGTGTATTTAAATTTGTCTCCAAGTGTATTGAAATAAGAGCATAACTTGGGAAAAGATTGTGGGTGTCTCAATCAGACAATGTTTGAATGTTGAAGTGAATTTATTGCGAAGACAAAAAAAACAGTAGAGTTAGATCTCATTGAGTCTTTAAAAGGTTCTGAGTTCCAGGGCTTTAGCTATTAATATGGAAGATAAGCTTGCAACAATCATACAAGCCGTCAAATACTTTAATACAAGTGCTATCTATACGAAAATATTTACCAAGCTTTACAAGGACCTGGATTCCAATCACAAAACGCTGCTTTTTCGAACATCCGTTCGATACTTTTCGAAATTTTATTTGTTAGCCTGCATGTATCAAATATGCAATAAACTTACAGCGTTTTATAAAGCTTATTGAAAACAAATTTTTTTTTTTTTAATCAAAGCAAAAAGTTTCATCTGACGTTGGCAAATCTCGTGGATGCTTTTGAAGCGTTAAATCTTTTAAACTTGATTTTACGGGTCAAGAATATCGACAGCATCAATAACTTGAAGCCATCAGCGCATTCGTGGCAAAACTGAGGCTGAGCATTGTCGAATTTAAAACGAAAATGTAGCTTCCTTTCCTAAACTAGGATACTTTTCCCGACGATATGCAAGAAGAATATTTGGAAATGAAATGTAACTGGACTGCAAAAAAACAAATTTGAAGCTATGTCACTGACTAATTTTTTAAAGAAATATGTGCACACATACAAGAGTGTAAGTGCTGTAACTATAAGTAAACTCCTTCCGCTTTTATTGACTTACATGTGTAAAAGTGTTTTTTTCCTTGGTATAAAGACAACAAACTTGAATGTGAAGCCGATCTAAAGCGCGTCCTGTGCTGTAATCAATTGGTCTTACTACATAGTGGATGTTATGTATTCCTTATGCGGAAAAGTTGGGAAAACTTCTAGGTTACTAGTAGTTGATTTGTTTTTAAGCCGTGTTGTCTAATGGTTCTACTGCGTGCAACACAACACCTAATTGTTTCAAATTCTAAAGTAATATGGATCAGTGAGCTGAGACAAGAGCGAAACTCGAGTCTGGTGCTTCTTGTGTATGAGTAGAGTGGTCACTTGTATATAATATATATGTTTAAATGGTTTTTTGGACGCTTTTACCCCTGGGAACTTGTCCCCTGACCACATACTAACCACTTACACCCCGGATATAGGACCAAAATAAAACAATGCTGGTGGGTATATGACCAGGGGGTATGTGACCAGGGATGTAAATGATTTAATATTGCCTAAATACCTTATGTGTACAATTAGTAGTAACACACAAAAACATTCTGAAGAAACATTAAGTTCAGTGTACGTTTATTTTAGAATTGTTTTAAAATAAAAATAGTAATAATAATAATACTTAAACTTAAATTTCCATAAAAAAATAAAGTATAAACTCAAACTGTAAGAAAAATTGATCGAGTTAGCTGCAAAGCTTTTGCTTACTTGTAAAATTTTATAATCTTTTAATAAACTGTTGTTTTAAAATTAAAGATAAAAATTTATTAGAAATTTATCGGGTTTTATTAATATAAAAACTGGCTTTCTTAAACAAAGTAGCACCTGTTCATTGACCACACAATTTTCTAATTAAGGTTTATAGCAAAGACATCTAACCCGTGACCCAAGTAAAATGTTTCCGAAACGACGCATACTAAATAAGTTAAGTTTGTTTTCAAAAAAAATTTATTCGTGTTAAAGAGTTGAGCTTGCAATAAAAAAATTTATTTGCTGCAAATACCGACCAAAAATCGTCACTTAAAAAATAACCCAAGGTGTTTTATTTGTTTGGCCCAGGAATATTTTTGATAAGCTGAAATGGTCTTTTGCTTTAAAAGGTTGTACGGCCCCGGTCTATAGGTTAATTTTTCTTCCCAATCAAATATAATTTAAAATTTATGATTTTTCCCCTAACCCTGATTTTAAAAAAATCATAATTTATTGCCACAATACTAGGCAACGATTAAATCTACAAGCAAATTTTTAAAAAGGTCATGGCAGGCGTTTTATCCTGAGTTTTAACTTTTGTTTTGAAATAAAAAATAAAATAATTTTATTTCTGGAAAACCTTAAGAATAAGCAAAATAATTAGATCTTGAATTTTTTATAACTTAACCCATATTTGCACATCGTCCTTTTAAAAGGACGGTTAAACTTTTTACGATTTCAACAAGCCAGGTTTATATTATTGAATAAATAAAAGTGTTTGAAAAACTAGACATTTTCCTGTTTCTAAATAACTGATTTTAGTTTATCTTTGATTTTCTGTGGTAGTCTTAGGAAGAAGTAAATATCAAGAATTTGCAAGTTTGAAAAATGGCCACAGCAAGGCAACTACTGTAAGTATACTTATTTTATTTTTTGTAGGATCATTTTGTTTTGTAATGATATGTTGTTAGTAATGATTGATCTTCATAATGTAGTTTGATATTTTATTTTGCTTTTGTTTTTTCTCTACTTAAATGATCTTTGAAGACTGCTGTCCTTTTAAAAGGACGATGAGCACATGTGTTACATATATGCACTCTAAGCGCGTATATAAACTGGCCGATTAGTCTAGTAGTAAATGTTGTTGAATTTTGTGCTATTGATACGGGTTCGATTACCGGTCTTGTTGATGCACTTGCAACAAATGATTGACGAAGATAAAACAATTTTTTGTTGTTTTATAGGTTGTTTTTTTCAGATTAAATGTCAATGAAGCATTAGCTTATCTAGAAAATGGTGATGATGACATCTCTTCTGCTGATATCTACATTGAGCCACCAATTGATGCTGGATCAATTTTCTGAGCAAGACTCACTCGAAGATCAACCTTCAAGCTTCAATCATTTGTCAGGAAAACAATTAAATGCTCCTGCGGAATTAGTACTGCATCAACCAACTGGTATCAGTTTACCAGAGGAAAATGACATAATTGACTCAGAAATTCCAAAACTATCTTGCAAAAAAAAAAGAAAACAAAACAAAAAACCGGAAAGAAAATGGATACGCAATGATTTGATAAATGCTCCGCCTAAATCAGCAGAACCGCCGAAATATAAAGAAGAACAATGGTCGCCGGCAGATGTTTTTGAAATTTTCTTTGACAATGAAGCAATTGAACTAATTATAAAATTTAGTAAAATTTATGCTGCTGGCATGGGTTTTCACAATTTTCAGGTATCAATGGAAAAGATGCGCGCTTTTCTGGCTTTACTACTCCTAAGTGGTTATGCTTCTCTTCCACGGAGAAGAATGTACTGGGAAAAACAGATCGATGTAAATAAGGAGGTGTTTACCCGCACGCTGTCACGTCACAGATTTGAAGAAATTTTTCGCTTTTTTCATTTAGCCGACAACAATAATTTGCACAAAGACGACAAATTTGCAAAGATTTGGCCACTTCTTTCGCTACTGAATGCAAAATTCTTAAGTAACTTTCCAAAGGAAAACTTTCTTTCTGTTGATGAATCAATGGTTCCGTATTACGGCCGTACCGGACTGAAACAACATATTCACGGAAAGCCAATCAGATTCGGCTATAAAGTTTGGTCTTTATGCACACGTACTGGTTACCTTACGCAGGCAATTCCTTATCAAGGTAGTAGTACTGGTTATTCGAATCCAGAATTTGGTATGTGTGGGTCTGTTGTTCTAAATTTGATTGCAAAATTACCACCAAATATAGAATATAGGTTGTTTTTTGACAACTTCTTTACTTCTTTACCACTTATAGAACACCTAGAGCGTATCAATATTGGAGCTACCGGAACAATTAGACTGAATCGAATTGGAAAAACTCCACTCCTAGACCCATGTGGCATAAAAAAGACGCAACGTGGTAACTACTGCTACGTGAAAGAAAAAAATTCAAACTGCATCCTGGTCCAGTGGAACGATAACAGCGTTGTTACCATGGCCTCCAACTGCTATGGTGTTGCCCCAGTAAGATCAGCTTCACGTTGGTCCAGTGTGGAAAAGAAACGAATTGCCATCGATCAACCTGACATTGTTTATCAATATAACCAGTTTATGGGGGGAGTTGACAGGTTGGATGAAAACATTGCCAAATTACGTGTGGCAATAAGAATGAAGAAATGGTGGTGGCCCATGTTTAGTTGGCTATTAAATGTTTCAGTAAATAATGCATGGCAAGCCTATCGCATTCTAGCCTGTTCACAAGATCTGGAGCCATTAGACTTGCTCGGGTTTACCCGACAGATAGTTCTAACCTACGTCAATAGATACTGCTCTATCAAAGCTGTTAAAGTTGTTGGTGGCCTTCAAACGCAGGTGGTTCCTGAAATTAGATACGATGGGCTACAACTGACATGGGCAAACTACGGCCCGCGGGCCAAATCCGGCCCGCGAGCTTGTTTAATCTGGCCCGCCTGCTATTACCACGAACGAGTACTTAAAAGCAATTCATTACTGATTGTTGAATATAGTTTCCCTTTTCCCTACAGAAAAATCACATTCCAATGCCCAAGCATACGAATCAATTGATCTTGTTGAAGTTTCCTTGTTTATGCCTGTAATTCTTTTCTCATAACTAAGCGTTTGTTACATCACAGTTAAAAAATCGTTGAAAATTTATTTGTGACTTCTAGTTTAATCAAATATCACAAGATAAGATGAAAGAGGAAAACCCTGACATGGATATAACTTTTTTGCACTGCATCATCCATCAGGAGGCCTTGTGTAAGTCTGTACTGCAGCTTAATCATGTGGTGAAGGCAGTGATAAAACTGATCAACTACATAAAAGGAAGAGGACTTCACCATTGACAGCTTATAAAGTTTTTCGAAAAAATCGATTCTGATCACCAGGACTTGCTTTACCATTCTCATGTTAAGTTAAGTTTGGGAAAAGCATGTAAACGTTTCTGGGTACTTAAACAGGCCATTTGCTTATTTATGTAGTTAATCAGAAAAGGTGATGACTTTCCTGAACTAGAAGACGGAGATTAACTTTGTGATTTTTTTTTTTGCAAGAGACATATTGACACACATGAATGACTTGAATACGAAGTTGCAAGGGAAAAATCTTTTCGCTCTCGAGATGTACACGAATGTAAAAGCTTTTAAATCTAAACTGACTTTATTTTTAGAACAATTGCTAAGCAATTCGTTTGTACATTTCCCCACTTTAGTGACTATGAAAGAAGCTTCTAAACATGTAAATAAATACAGCAAGTTACTGGATAATCTGCATCAACAATTTTGCCGTAGATTCCAAGATTTTATAAAACTCCAAAAATCATTTAATATTGTCTCAGCCTCCCTATCTCGAGTTGCTCTGACAGCACCACAGGAGTTGCAATTGGTATTGATTGACCTTCAGAGTGACTACCTTTTGAAAGAGAAATTTCAAGTCCTGAAGCTGAATGAATTTTACGCTTTATTAAATGATGCTACGTTCCCGAATATACAAAAAATGGCGCAGAGAATGTTGGTTCTCTTTGGCTCAACATACATTTGTGAACAGACTTTCAGCTTGATGAATTTTAACAAATCAAACCACAAATCTCGATCAACTGATACTCAGCTAAAATCTGTTTTAACAATCGCGACAACTAAGCTATCCCCAGATTTTGATACTTTGGCAAAGAAAAACGTGGCTTAAAGACTGCAATTAAATGTAACATTACAGCAAGATTTTTTATCATTTATAACTGGTTTATTATTGTGAACAGCCTTTAATAAACTATGCTACAGCTTAACACTCTTGTCCGTTTCATACATTCACATAGTCCGGCCCGCTTGTCAAAGTTTAAAAAAATTTTGGCCCGCCGTCCAAAAAGCGTGCCCACCCCTGGGCTACAACATTATATAATTTCAATAGAAAAACAAATCAGATGTGCCTTGTTTCACAAAAAAGTAAAAAAAAATGCGTGAAATGTTGTGTGGGCCTTCACGTGGACTGCTTTATGGATTATCACACAAAGTAGACGTAATTGGCCATAATTTCAATGTTTTTTCTTTGTATTGATTTCTTTGATTTGTAATAAACAAATTATAGTTTATTGTATTTTATAATAGTGTTAGTATTTGAATAGTAGTGCAATTGCCCCCCCAAGTTTCTAAGATTTGGGCAAAATTAAAATTTTTCGGACAGTGAGAAGAAAATATTTCGGCAAAACCATAATTTTTCGGGCAGCGATAGAAGAAATTTGGGCAAAGTCAGGAAATTTAGGAGGATCTGCAAAAAATAATGACTGAAATTTAGGTGAAGACCTTTTTTTTTTTTTTAGAGATCACCAAGATTTTAGGACCAAATTGGTTTTTTGTCTGAGAATCTCAGACAATTTTTTCGTCATATCCGAAATGTACTATAAAATCATGATTTGGGCAAAACTTCATTAACCCCCAAATTTTTTTGGGCTGGTACGGCTATGGATTAGACTAATGCAAGCTACAAGTATACGTATACCGAAATGTTAGAGGCTACAGTCGGCTACTATCATTCATTTCTTGCAAAATTAGAAAAATAATATCATTAATCTAAAACATAGCAAAAACAAAAAAGATATCTGCCAAAATTGCTGAGAATATTAAGAATTAATCATAGGGTATTCAAGTAATTTTTTCTCTAATGATTTAAAAAATAGCGCTATTGATGCGCATAATTTTTCTACACCATTGTATTGTAAGTGCTCATTGTCCTTTTAAAAAGACGGTGACGTAACAATAAAACAAACAAAAAATTAAAAAAATTTTTTCTAGATTTTGAAATTACTCTAAAAGACTATTTCACAAACTGAATATAATGAAAAAATTTTACGTCTTTATATGCGTGGACATTAATGGGTTAAATCAGAATAAAGTTGATTACTTGAAATAATCAAGACGTAAATGAGTGCAGAACTAGCAACACTTGTCATCCAAATGCCGAATGCACGAACACCATTGGAAGTTATTTGTGTAATTGTGGTGAGGGTTATTTAGAAAACGGAAAAAATTGCTCAGGTAATATAATGCTAATATATTTTTGCTCAGTTATTAAAATCACATCGATACATTATATTGGTTGGTTTCTTAGATAAAATACAAACCAGACTCTTTTCTTGGACATTTTAATCTAACTTTTCTGTTAAATTTGTTAAAATTTTTGGTCTTTTCAAAAGCTGGTGGAGGCGTTAGGTTAACCTACACTCTATTCTGCATCCGTTACCGTTCTTTTGTGGATCAGAAGAAGAAATAACTGTTGATGTGTCGCGATGTACTATGTTCGTGCAAGAGCTGTTATTGTAAAAGTTTAAATTTGGTAATGAAAAATTAACTATTTAGTTGTTTGAATGCCACAAAATAGCTTGTTTAAGCTAAGAATGAAATTTTTAGGTTTTCAGAAACTATTTAATTGACAAAGTTTCTTGATTAAAAAAAATAAAACAACCAAGTTTGATTATGATAAATTACAGTAAACTAGGTCAACTAAATTTGTTCCTTATCTTATAACTTAAAATATTTTTTTTCCTTAGTTACCGTAGTTATATGTTACTTTATGCATAAATATACATTCCATTTAGTTCAACAGTTTTCAACCGGGGTTTGCAAAACTTTTCAGGAGATCCACTGGGAAAAAAATTCAATTGATTCTTAATGGTACTAGTTTGGTGGTCCGCAGCACAACTTGGTCATTAAAAAATTTATAATTTCACTTCTTTGAGGAAGAAAATTTTTCGTGAAAATTAAAAAAATTATTAATTTGATTTGTGAAACAATTTCGGTTGTAAATGTGGGTTGGATTCAAATAATGATTCCTAATTGTAAATTCTAGCCCTCCAAATGGTTAAGCAAAAATGTCTTTATTTTATTTTATTCAAAAAAATTGTCCACGTCTGATAATACATGGTTCGAGAGGTTCAAGATATGTTTAAAACATATCAAAAAAATTGCTTATTTTTTCTACAGAGTTCACCAAATAATATTTGGATCAAAAAAGGTCAATGGGTTAAACAGGTTAAGAAATCTTGATTTAGATCTATGTAGAACAGATATTTTTATTTTTTTAGATATGAATGAATGCAATTCTTCTATAAATTTATGTCTAGAAAATGCTTTCTGCACTAATCTGCAGGGGTCGTACATTTGTACTTGCGAACGTGGATACACCAGCAACGGAAATTTAGAATATTTAAGTTTTTAAGTTGTAATTTACAGTAGCTGTAGCTATTAACATGACGTTGTTTTTTGAAACAAGCTTAATTGCAAAATTACACTTTTTTATTGAACGGCACAAAAGCCACACAAAATTGCATAAAAGCTGTATTTTAAGCAATTACTTGAAAATTAAAAAGAAATTACTCGTACTATCAAGAAAACCTTTTAAATTTCACTTAGATATTATAAAAATTTTATTTACGTTGTTTTAATCCACCGTCTACTATGGGGTCTGATAGATTTTGCCATTTGATAACTCTTTTAGTTTAAATGGTACCACATTAAAAATTCATAACTTTATGTATATACCATAAAACAGTGGTTTTTAACCTTTTCGAGAGTCCACACCCCTTAAGTGTAATTAAAAAAAGTTTGCACCCCTTGACACAAAATATGCATTAGGGTATCTTAGTTGTTTTTTATTATTTTGCAAACCCTGCCTATATCTTAAATCCATTAAAATTACCGTTGAGATATGTTCATATTTTTATAACAAATGCAAATTTAATCAGGATTACTACACGAAATTACTAATTTTTTTAACACAAACAGTCCTACCACAACCAATATTTGACAGTGATTTCTTTGCCACTGCTTTTTGTCTTTAATAATGTCAAATCGAGGTTTCCTGGAGCTGAGGGACACCCGAATATCATACTGGGCATCCATTCAATTACTCTGCAAGGTCTTTATATAGAGGAGATCAGAGAAGCTACTCTGCAAGGTCTTTATATGGAGGAGACTAGAGAAGCTACTCTCACATAGGTAGGTCGTTGAAAATGGGGCAAGGACTTCTAATGCTTTCTGTGATAACTTGGAAAACGTTTCAACCTGTGAAGACCAGAAGTATTTTAACTGAATTGCAGCAAACTCCATTCTGACACCTGAAATGCAGTAAAATTGAATTTATTTTATGAGACAGCACTCATAGAGTAGTTTCACGGGACTTGTTGTGAAAACGTTTTGGTTACATAAGCATGAATAAAAATGAATTGTAAAAGATTCATAGTATTTTATTAACAACATGGAAATTGCTTTTACTTTTGCTAAGATACGACAAATGATTCAGACAAAAAGCTTAGGTCTTGATTACATACTTTAAAATAGTTTGACCTTCAGGCCGGTGAAACTTCCCTATTTCATTGAATTGTTATTTCATTGGAAATTACATTTATTGGCAAAATACTAATCAACAGATAACTAACTAATTGATTGACAATAGTTTGCAAACCTTAATTGTTCTTCAGATCAATCAGCTCATCCACAAGGTCGCTTTCATTATCCATGGCTTTTAATTTGAAAAGGAAAGGGTTTCTTATCCAACTATCTACACTCTGCAGCTCTCTGCTTGAGAAGTAGCCCTCGAATGAGGTACTGAACATATACAAATGACGGACTATTTCTAAACAATTGAATTGCACTGCATTATTCCCGATGACAGCTTCATTCAGCCACAAGAAATTAACCAAGTTCCCTTTCTCAATGTGCTTGATCCATAATAAAAGTTTATCTTTGAAAGCTACAAGTTTCTCGTAAGCATTCACTGTAGGGACTCTTCCAACGTTCCGCTGAAGAGTCGTGGCTTTGCCGTAGAATTTAAAACACGTCGCTGCTCGAGTTCTTTGGTTGCGGTTGAACAACATGCACTTCAGTGTACAATGCTTTGTAACGGTTTGCAATGTTTTCTATTTTAAACGAAAGGCATGGCGTAAATCAAATGAAAAAACACAACATTTATAAGGCAAGCACAAATTGGATATAAAGTTATCCAAATCCAAGAAAAAAAAAAGAAACAAATAAAACATTAGCTCACCAATAGATTTTCGAACCGGCAAATAACGACAGTATTTCAAGTATTCTAAACAGTGAAAAGAACCAAACAAAGAGGCGCGATTGAATTTATAATAATCTTTTAGTGTTGCCAAATAAATTAAATAAATAAACATCGTAAAGGAACAAACAAATACAAACGACGAATACAACAAACACAAATACGAGAAAATTCTAACACTCCTCCCCGCATGCCATGAAAACGCCAAAACCAAAAAAGAAAAACTAAGTTTGATCACAACCCTGGGCCGCTATCAGAATAAGGTACAACTTTGTAATAGGCTTTTTAAACTTACCATTACTTGTTTGAACGATTACTGTTTTTACAAGTCCTGCTTCGTCAGGAAAAACTTTGATGATCTTACCTAACATCCATTGCCCTCTTGGGTATGTGGCATCTTGCAGCAGCACGATATCCCCATAAGAAAGGTTTCTCCGTTTTTTCTTCCACTTTGTTCTGTTCAGGATAATTTTTGGATACTCAACTATCCAGCGCTTCCAAACTTGTCAGCTACATATTGAACAATTCTGTAACGCTGACGAGAATAGTAGTCTCTATCTTTTACTGCAATACTAGGGGGAACAACAAAGGAATTTAGTCGCAGCAAATGGTTTTGTGTCAATGGCATCTCTTCGCCTTTTCGTAAAGAAATATCAGTCAGTGGACGCGAGTTGACGATAGATTCGACTTTGGACAATATCGTATGGAGATCATCATCAGTTAAAGTTTTGCTGGGCATCACAGCAAGTAAAACTTTTTTTACAGTGCGGATCATCCCTTCCCAGACACCGCTCGTATAACCAGCTTGGGGAAGATTAAAGGAACAAATGATACCATAATTGTTGATTGTTCTGTCTCTACATTTAAAAAAAAATTTTTTTTAAAGTTTATTTGTTTCAACAAAATTAGAACCATTATCGGAATATATATGTACGACGACAGCAACTGTGAGAAGTGCAGCAGGGCTGACTGAAAAATTCAAGGTAGGTGTTGGACTCCACCAAGGTTCAGTACTCACCACATTTCTTTTTGCCATCATCATAGACAGGCTGACGGAGTACATCAGGAAGGACGCACCATGGGATATGCTGTTTACAGATAATATAGTCCTGTCTAGACAAAATCATAGGAAGCTAGAGGAGAATCTGGAGATTTGGAGAAATGCACTGCAGAGAAGGGGCCTAAAAGTGAGCCGGAGCAAGACTAAATATTTTGAGGGTTAGGGGTGTGGATGATGGAGAAGAACATAAATGCAGCAAGTGCATTAGCAATGAATAAACACACGGAGCCGCGCAAACAGAATTTGTTTAAAGTTGGCTTTAGTTTTGTTTTGCAATTAGTTAAACCTTTCATCCAAGGAAAGGTCTAACCCAGTGTTTCTCAACCTTTTTCCGATTGCGGCACATTTTTAAAATTTTTCAAAAATCGCGGCACCTTTAGAACAATAAATTTTGTTTCCAAAATCATGTGATCACTAAAAAAAAAAAAAAAAAAGTTTTTACCCAGAATTGGTTTCAGATTTCTAGCTTATTTCTCTACAATCAATTTTATTCTAAAAATACCGTAGTTCTAGCCGCGGCACATAATTGATATTTTTTTAAGTTTGCGGCGCATTTCAGCTAAGATCCTTGATTTCCGCCCGCAAAATTATGTGATCTCTAAAAAAAAAAGCTCTTCACCTGAATTTACGGTCTTTCTTGTCAATTTTCTTCCCAAAATCAGTTCTTTCTAAATATAAATGGTTTTCGCTACAAATACTGTTTGATGTAAAAAGCGCAATATTTGACGTCCCCAGATAATTTTTTTCGAAATCTTTGGCGGCACATAGATTGAGAAAGACAAATATATGTAATAACATTAAAGCTTATAATTCAATATAACATTACAACACTCAACCTCTTTCCTTGACTAATGAATAATGTTCAATAGCTTGCGGCACCCTAGCAAAACGCAAATGGCACCCTAGGCGTGCCACGGCATTCATTTGAAAACCACTGGTCTAAACAGTAAAATTCTACAAAAAATAAAGTCGATACTTAGCAAAAATGCTGTAGAACCAAGTATCTATACCGCTCTGTTATCAATATTTCCTCCTTAATTAGAAAAAAAGTCGGTGTGAAATACGTATATCAGAAATATCAGGTCCGGAATGAAAAAAAGAAATGGCATTGAAATCGCGCTTCCAATCTTTTGTTCAGCCTGTTAACAGTTTTCAAAAATTCACATAAACAAACTCAAAAAATTTTCAAACAAAATACATTGTGCTTAAGTGCTATATTATTCTATGATTGTACTGGTGTTTTTATTTTTCAAACAATAATGTTGAAATTCGGACTATCAATTGAATAATTCCCCTGGGGGTACGAGCACCCCTGGTTAAGAACCACTGCCCTAGAACTATATCCAACGTAAACCTCTGTAAACAAAACTAACTTGTAATTTGCCTGAAAAAAAAGTAGCATCGATTACCTTTGGGGTCTCACAGACCCCAACTGCTTTGCAATGTAAATCCTGCTGTTACATGGACACAAACGTTTTGAAAGCATTATTTCGTTATTGAAAGCACAAGGATAAACTATTATTTATACAGTCAACCCTCGATTTAACGGATTAATGCGGAAATGCAGTTGTCCGTTATTGGAAAATGTCCGTTATTCGAAAAGACACGGATTTTACGTAGTGTAAATGCACAATACACGTTTTGGTTAGAATCACTTTATTATTGTTATGTAGCAGAAACATACTGCGCCTAAAAAATCGAATAATTTGGCAGCAAGATCTTATATGAAGCCTATGCACCAATGCAGTATAAAATAGAGTACAGTACATAAATTTAGTCCGAGTCTGAGATGACCATAGGCTCCTGACTGGTGCATGGTACAGGATTGATTGATGTCGTGAGACCAGAATCGCTTTGCGGAGTAAAAAAGCTGGTAATCTTTCTTTGACGTCCCATCATATGCTGTTCTTTGATGATTAGCTCTTTAATCATTCGAAGACTGCCATAGTGATGAGCCATTTCAGGTAGCTGACTGTAGGATGAATAATCAATCAAAGCATCAACATAAGTGCGTAAGGTAGACAGCTTTTTTCTTGGGACAGCTATCTCTTCATCGTCAGTGCTCTCTTTCTCCTCTTCTCCTAGCACAGATGACACTATGTCGGCCTCAGACAAAAGTTCGTATCCTGGATCCAGGTGCAGCTCGCTAAGCCAATCTGTGACGTCAGCAATGGAAGTTGCTACTTCTCCTCCGCACTCCAGCATATGAAGAAAGTCTACTGCCTCGATTCCTTCGAAGTTAGTTTCTGTGTTTTCACCCTCCAACAGCTTTTTCCATGAGTTTGCTAAAACTGAAGGCCTAAGATCCTGCCAAGCTGCCGCAAAGTTAAAAATGGCCGAACGGATATTATATCTTTTTATGTTGGCCAAAGTGCGTTCTCCCCTGTTGTCAACGAACCCATCTTCGATGACCACCAGAACCTCATCCAAGTAACGGCGAATGTAATGCCTCTTCATAGCGCTAATAACTCCTTGATCCATTGGCTGCAGAATCGAAGTCGTGTTGGGAGGCATGAAGAGCACCTTAATTTTTCCATCTTCACTGGAAAGAATATCCTCACTGGGATGTGCAGGAGCATTGTCGAGAATAAGAATTGCGCGTACCTCGTCCGGAGAAATCTTCAGCACTTCTTCTTGATAAATGCGCACAGCTGGCACAAAATGATTTGAAAACCAATTGGAAAAAATTGCGGAGTTGAACCAAGCTTTCTTGGAGTGATAGTAAAAGACAGGCAAATCACGCTCAATGTTTAGACCTGCAAAGGCTCGTGGTTCCTTTGACTTACCAACCACAGCAAGCTTTAATCGGTGTTCTCCTGTAGCATTAGACCCAACAAGAATTGAGAGTCTCTCCTTGCTTGATTTCTTTCCCGTGGCATTTTCCTCACATGTGCGTATCTGGGTATTTTTAGGCATGGAGCGCCAAAAGATGCCTGTTTCATCTGCGTTATAAATTTGGGAAGGAGAAAGCACTTCATCACTAATAAGCTTTTTCAGCTTCTCACGAAAGGGGGCCACGCTGCTCTCATCTGCATCACCAGCCTCCCCATGAAGAACTTTGTTAAACAATCCGTGACGATTTCGGAATCGCCAGAGCCACCCTTCACTGCCCTTAAAATCGCTAAAGTCAAGGTGAGCAGCAAGCTTTCTTGCAGCTGCCAATATCTCGGTTCCTCTCACATTAACGCCATTGGAGCGTTCCTGCACATACCATTTCATAACTGCTGCATCTAAAGACTCCTCCTTCCCTGTTTTCATATGCTTTCTGTTCCCAACTTTGCCACTCTTAGAAGACGCGGCATCAATACAGTATGAGGCTGCAAATTTTTCCAGCTTTTCCTTGTTCTTCCTAATGTCAGAGACAGTCTGCTTTTTTACTCCGTATTTCTCACAAACACTTTTAACTGTCGCTCCTTTCTCGATGTCTTTAATGAGTTCTAACTTTTTCACCACAGATAAATTTACACGCTTACGCTTTACAGATTTGTTAATATTGCTGCTCATCTTGTACAAAGGCTAAATGGAATGAAGGCTGTAGCAAGCTAAACTGTAAAAGAAAGTCAAACCACAAACTCACACTATCGTTGCCTAACCATTGTTGAAACAAAGCCCATTATGAAACAATACATCGGAAATTAAAAAAATGCTCTATACATTAATTGCAATTACAGTATGGCATAATAGGGCAATAATGAAAGTTAGTGTCCAAGGCTGTATGATATGCATTGCACGCTTGCTTGCACGTAAGAAGTATTTTAAAACCAAATATTTTGCTATTTATTTCAAAAAATACAAAAAATTAAAAAATTTGGCAGCTCAATTCAATGTCCGTTAAATCCGAAATCCGTTAAATCGAGGGCCGTTAAATCGAGGGTTTACTGTAGTTTTTTTACTATGATAGTATAAAAACCATAAACGTTAGATGATTATTTTATAATATATTTGTTTGCTTCTCGAAAACAAAATTTTCTTGCAAAAAAGTATAAATGACTTTTGAAATACAAAAGAGTAAAATTTTGATGTGGAGAGAAGAGTGAAAACTGCTGATAATGTTAAGCGTTTGCTAGAAGAAGAGGATGATGAATTAAGTGATGATGAATTTTTATCTTTTGACGACGGGGAGGTTGATCACATCAGTGAATAGTGAGTATACTTGCTTAGATTCCTCCGCTGAAAGTGGTAGTTAAGATGTTCCGTTGACAACTTTTACCAACTATGTTATCTTTTGAAAGAAATCTGTATGCTGGTCTTCCAGTCCTGTAGGACATTCATCTGGCAGAGCTGTTGCTCACAACGCTATCCATGCAACCCGAGGCTCATCACGATTTGCAAACCGGCAATGTGGCTCCGTTGTAGATTTGTTTGTGCTGTTTCTATGTCAACCACTGATGGACACAGTTTGTAAATGGAAAAATGCAAAAGGAGAACTTGTTTATAATAGGAAATGGAAAACTGTTAAAGCTGAAGAGTTGAAGAGATTTATTGGTGTGACAATACTTATTGGAGTTTATAAATCAGGAAGTAAAAATATAACTTAGCTTTGAGGTAAACATGATGGCAAACCAATTTTCAATCATTTAATCAGTTGTTGAAGATATCAGCACATACTAAGAGTTTTTAGACTTGATGATGCAAAAGAAAGAAGAAATAGATCTTAGAACAAACCCCAACCAATCAGAGATGTTTTTGATACTTGGGAGTCGTATTTTCGAGATGCATACATTCCCAGGCCTTGCATGGCGGTAAACGAACAAATCGTGTTTTTTAGAGGCAGATGTCCATTTCGGCAGTATGTACCCCTAAAACCAAATAAATACGGTATCAAAATTTGAACAATTTGTGATTTTAACCATTTTATACTTGGGAAAGAATAATAATACTCCCCGAGAAGTCAGTCAAGATACAAGAGTTGTTCTTGACATGACAAAAGAGATTGAAAAATCTGGATAAAATGTCACAGGCGACAACTTTTTTTATCAGCCTTTCACTGGAAGAAAAGCTTTTGAAGAAAAATCTTACCATTGTTGGAACACTAAAAAAGAACAAACCAGAACTTCTGCTTCAATTCATCATGGCAAAAGCAGGGAAGCCAAATTGACATTGTTTGGCTGTTAAGATGATGCAATAATAGCCTCTTATTGTCTAAAAAAGAACTGTGTTGTGCCGACGCTGTCAACTATGCATTTGCAACCAGATGTTGCTGCAACTTCTGACAAAAAGCCAAAAGTTATGTTGTATTACAACTCTGCTAAAGGAGGCGTTGACACCTTGGACAGGATGGTGAGGACATACACATGCAAAAGAGTAACAAGAAGATGGCCTGTTTCACTTTTATACAATATGATTGATATCAGTGCTGTAAATGATTTTATTTTATGGCTTGAGTTAAACGGTGAAAACCCCAACATTAGCGTGAGGAAAGGACAAAAATTTCCTTCTAAAGCTGCAAAAAGAGCCTGCTGCACCCAACCTGACCCCTCCTTAAGATTTTTAATTGCTACTGGATCAGCGCCAAAACGAAAAAACGATGCTAATGATCACAAAGCTCCTAAATTAAAACGACAGCAATGTAGCCTTTGCGACAGAAATAAGGACAGAAAGACCCGTTTTGTTTGCTTTTCGTGCAAGAATTATGTTTATGATTTTTTGATTGTTGATTTATTCATTGTTGTTGCTGCTGTTTATTCATGATTATGCATTGTTTTGTTGATAAAAATGCAATTATGATAGCTAAAACACTATTTCAAATTTACAAAATCTTAACTGATTAAAATAAATAAAAAGATTTAATAGCTGTCAACTGAATAAAGGTGCATTATTGTCACAGACTTTGTTCGGGAATCCTAAAGGACCAGTTGAGCTAGGTAACCCGAATACCTGCGCTGAAACAAAGCTGTGTCTAAATTTTGTTTTATTCCGGCTGAAGAAGTAGTCTTGCTATGAGCCTGAAGCTTTTGTACAGTTGGTCTAACGAAAGCTCGGATTGGTTTCGTTAAAGACTCTTCTTCACAACAAACAGAGACCACTGTCTCTAATAACAACGAATGTAATACAAAAATCACGACCGACGAAATTCTATTCCATGCTTTGCCAAACTGCAAAGCGAAATCAATACTATAACTTGATTCAATCAACACAAATAATTCTACCTCTGTAGAATGCAACTCCAAAACACTGGCAAAAAATAAATTTAACACTCGTCCCAAATTCAACCTCCTCTCCAAGGCAACGCTTTTTCGCTTTAGGCGTTTCTCTCTCGCCGTCTATCATCGTCTGTTTTATTCGTCTGTATTTATCTCTTTTACGCATTGCCTTTATTTAGATAAAAGTCACGTGCCGATAAAAATTCTAGTATAAGCGGATTTAACTAGGACTCCCCAGAGAGATCGCTATGCTTGAATGCGCCAGAACATTTCAAAATTATTGAGCTATAGTGGCGCTTGGGCAAAATATATTATGTCATTACTGTTGGCGAGAAGAAAAGAGAGAAAAATGATATATGCATCGCGCAATAAAAAGCATATCGGACGTTATAGTACATAATACAAGAGCACCGCTCAAAGAGACGCGATTATTATCTCATAATAAAACTACGAATTACTTTTAACGGGAATAAACTACATCGTTATGATTAAAATTATTAGTAATGAAATGCGACAATTATATGTGCAAAAGCTTATGCAAAAAGTAATACAAAATGCTAGTTTATTGCACCATTTAGCTATCCTGCATGAAATGCAAGCATAAAACTTCATAAATTACAGCAAACCTACATGGGATCTAACAGACCGCATTGGTTCACAACATCAGTGTTTTTTGTGGTAGACAGAGGGTTAAACTGACTAAACGAGGTATCAAAAGATTATGATATTTTCTTATACTAATGAAGAAAAACACTTTTTAAGTTTCAAAATAGGAAACAAATTTTTGTATTACAGATATTGATGAATGCACATTAAACCCTGATATTTTCCATTCTGATGCTAGTTGTACGAATATAAATGGAAGTTATATTTGCACGTGTGTTAATGGATATTCTGGAAATGGGAAAATTTGCTGGGGTAAATAATTGGATTTGAACTTGGCTTTATAAAAAAAACATCCCTAAGATGTTTATTAAACCTTCTATTTTTTTTTTTTTAACTTTAAAAGCTCAAGTAGCTATTGGCATGCATGTATAGCAGAAAACACTAAAAAAATTAAAATTGTTTTTAAGTCATTTTTGACATCATTTATGTGTTCAAATCGACAAAAAATACTGAAGTATGATAAAAATTCTCAAAAATTTTTTTGGTATGTTTTTATGCTGCTTTGCAGTTGATTTAAGTTTTTCAATTTATAGATTTCAAATAACTGTAACTTTATCTTTATTTTAAAACCTCTAAGCATTATCATTATTTATTTAACGTACTGTAATTTGAAGGACAACGTAGGTTACGTTAAACTTAAAACAACCGTCACGTGATAAGCTAGACCTGCTAATTTTGCCAGAGCCCAGATATTTGTATCTAGATGGAATTTCCATTTTTATTGATTTTTAACTTTTATCTTGTAATATAGCTATTTTTGTGGTGAAAAACTTTAATGCTGATGATTCTATTTGAACTTAGCAGAAAACGTACTTTCTGAATCTTGCACGCCTTCTAAACTCACGAGCGTCAGTCCAGGAAAATGTATTGAAAACCAAAAAACAAATTATTGACGTGCGTTTAGAATTTATGCGGATATTAAAAACTGCTGTAGGCTTTCCTGCAAAACAGAATATTAACTTAGAACCATAGCAAACTACAAATTGATATTATATAAGTAATCTAACAATCAAATTTAGACGAGATTCACAATCCAAACTATATCACGAGAATTTGAAATGCGACAAACTGTTAAACTGTACGTTTGATGTAGCCGAAACGAAAAGAAAGCATTAGGGTAGACTCAAAGCAGTCTTGAAAGAAAAATGGTAATGAATTTACACGAGGCGAGAGTGCTTTTCACCTTAAAAGCTGCATTTTCTAATAGTTGTTTAGACCGGCCAGTAGAAGAAAGTTTTTTTTCTCCCAGACAGTGCTCCCAACCTTTTTCTTTAGTTACGGATAATTTACCAAAAATCATCCAGCCGAGGGACCGCGTAAATTTTTACGACTGACCCTGACTACTAATTTTTCTGAACACCTGTACCGAATACCGAAAACAACGTGATATTTTTTTCTTTTTTTTTGTCATCATCTTAATTTAGGGTAAAAAATTTAGTTTCGTGGAGCTAATTTCATATTTATTACCTACAAAAAAAGTGAAAAAAAAAAGAAGTCTTCGCGTTAATGAACCCGTATTTTTGACCTTAATATCAAAGTAAAAGCTTTGTTTTTTTGCTCTTTAATATCTTTATACTACTCGAAAATTTGCATTTAGAATGCCTTAGGAAATGTTGTTTACAAATTGCCTATATTTTGTTATAAATCAATCGTCAATTTGGTGTGCTTCTAAACTTCACGTTAATAATAAAATAAGTTGAAAAAGGTTAAAAAAATACGATTTGCAAACTTTTATCTTTTTAACAACGATACAAAATTTTTTTTGCTTGATTAGTTTTTTTATTTTCATTAATTTTTCAATGGCTTTTTGATGATTTATTTGTTAGCAAAATCTTTTAATAGAATCAGTCAAAGTGCAATGAGCCAAATATTTAGTTCAAGTCAAAAACTAAAATGAACTAAAGATAATGAGAAGTTGATTTCAACCTACAAAGGTCATTAGGTAAAATAGAATAATAAGTTTTATCAAAAAATTTATTGCCATTTTACCAGAAAAATAAACTCCTCAATTTGACTTTGTTGAAAAGATTAATAGATTTTATGTTAAAAAACTTTTAACATTTTTTTGTTTGTATAGATATTGATGAATGCGCTAATAAATTACACGCTTGCAACGAAAGAGCAACTTGTACAAATTTAATAGGAAGCTATGCGTGTTTGTGCTCTGATGGGCATACAGGAAATGGAAGAAATTGCACTGGTAATAAACAAAAAGTTATATTAGTTGATATAAACTTTTTAATTAAAAAAGACAAAAAAAATTATATCTAAAATTAAAAAATTTAATTGAAAAACTTTTATTGATTTGAATTAAATTTTCTTATATTTTTATTGCATTCTCAACTCCTTATTTCATTGTTATGTAATAGTATTGTAGATAATTGTAAAAAAATTTTAATTTTTATCTGCTTTTATAATTTTTTTACAGAAATTGACAAATGCACTCAAGGACAACATAATTGTCATTCAAACGCTAGTTGTTTCAATACAATCGGAAGCTATTTTTGTTTTTGCAATGACGGCTTTACTGGAAATGGATTAGAGTGTTTCGGTAGACAAGAAAATTTAAAGCTACCAGCATTTTAATAACACCTTGTTTTTATTTGAAAGAAAAGTTTGTAATAAGGTTTTTATAATCATAAGTAATACTAACTTTTTGTAGAATCTAAAATTGAAAATAGAAAAATAATAGTCCAATGATTCGTGTACTTATGTTTAGAGATAGTTTATTATTTAATGAAAATTGCTTTTAATATTTATTTTTTCTTGTCTGTGTCTACTCTACAATAATTTTGTCTTGTTTAGACATCGACGAATGCGTCAGTAATAGCAATGAATGTGATGAAAATTCCCATTGCACAAATGTAATCGGTAGTCATTTTTGTACTTGCAATTCTGGTTTTACTGGAGAAGGAAACAATTGTTCAGGTAAGCAAATTATTTAGATTTTTAATATTCTTTTAAACCCTCTGTTGACTGCTATAACTTTGATTACAAAAAAAATTAAGCCATTCAGAACAAAACGCTGCTATATTGACTTTGTCTAATGTCCAAAAAAATAAACGAACAAGTTTTCTCATATTTTTAAAAGTTTTCACTGCTCAATTAAAATTGATAAAATTGTTTAAAAATAATAAAAAGTACAAACTAAAAAATTAATCATTTGTAAACAAAAGTAAATGAAAGTTAAGATTATAAAGCAGAGAAAAGTTGTTGGCTGCTCAAAAAAAATAAAAATTTCAATTTTTTTCTATGTTTTAGCCATATTTTAACTGCGGGGACTGCTAATTGAAAAAAATAAATTTTAAAATAAACTTAAACATAACCACCATCAACAAATTTATGAAATTTTTTGACTTTTCTAAAATTTATTTATGAGTCAGTAAGTTTTTAAAATGAAATCACATATTGTTTATTTTGCATAACAATCTGTTTGTTAGAGGTACTCAAAATATTTTGATATACAGTCAGACCTCGTTAATCCGCACAACTACTGTAGAGTTGTCCCCGATCCAATCAAATTAAAAGACGACTCACTTTGGATCGCGACCCAAGTGTTGTAAAGCACTGTATTGAACAATATCGAAGAAAATATTTTTGTGATTTTAGATATTAACGAATGCGAAGCTGAAAAGCACGATTGCCATACAAACGCAACTTGTCTTGATACAAATGGAAGCTTTTTCATGTAATTGCAAAAATGGATTTAGTGGAAATGGAAAGAATTGCTCAGGTTCAGTAATTTATTTAAACGGGCTACTTTTGCAATCACGAAAACTTTTTATCTTTTAACAATATATGACAGACATAAATGAATGTGATGAAGGCACCTACAACTGTCATAATAAGGCTGATTGTCAAAACTCAGTAGGAAATTATAGCTGTCAGTGTCAAACTGGATTCAAAGGAGATGGATACTTTTGTGAAGGTAAGTATTTTACTAAAAAACAATTTATTTCAAAAATTTTACTTTTTAGTTATTAATAGTGTAATTTGTTTGCGCGATCTATAGCGAATGCCAGTGATGAAATCGATAACACGTGGTTCGAGTTCGAAATTTAATCATTTTTTGAGACCAAAACCGAGTCAAGTTGCACCATTTTACGTAAAATAAAAAGCAGTTTTAATAATAAAGCAATGATTTTGTATTTTTCTAACAATGTAAGATTTTGCTTAAACAAAACATTTTTTTAACATGTTAAAAGAGCTTCGCTGTGTGTGATCACATAGTCAAACAACAAGCGATAAAAGTATTCAAGATATGCTTATAGTTAAAACTTTCAAATATTTGACAAGCTCAGTTTTCAGTGTTGGTGTGTTGAAGCTGTTTGATTCCTTGATTGTTTTTTTACTTACTTACAATAAAACTCGTCTATTGTAATTCGTCACATCAATATAATTAAACAATGAAAATTTATGCAAAAAGCAATAGTCTGTAACAACTTGAAGATTTTTTTGGAATTACGTCATCCATATTTTCTCATTATCCTTGTAAAGGTTATTTAAAGTTTTTTATAAGACATTCAGATATTTTTTACTTCGATAGGTTTTAATCCTTTTGTTTCATTTTTATGCAATTTTGTATTTTGTTATAGGCAATTAGCTTGAGAGCTAGTTAGTTTTGGGTTTGATATAGATTTTTTTTCAACTTTGCTATGACAAAAATTCTAAGATAAAATACCAAAAGCACAATTGTAGTTTGAACCATTATATTTACTTTGTCTTGACCAGAAGTGACAAACATGCGGAACTCCGGCCGCATGTGGTCCGAAAAATGGTTTGACAAAATCAACCTCCTAGATTTTAGGAAATTAAAAGCAAGCAGAAGGGGCTCGATATCTTTTCTATTCTCTTCAATGCTACAGCAGGAATCCCAGCACTAAATTCAATAAAAACCCAGACTGCAGAAGAAAAAAATCATATTTCTTTAAAAAACCCAAAAGTAATATTTTACCAAAAATACATGTATATTAAATACGAAACAAGTTTGTTTATTACTGCAAATTGCAATATTTTGGAAAAATATTATATAACATATTTGTCAAAAAGTTTTTAAAAAATTAGGAAAACGTTGCAAACAACGCTCTTCAATCCGTGTGTTCAGAGCGTGTTGCCATTTTTTGTCTTACATATCATGGATACTTTTTTGCTAATAATTGAAAAAGCAAGTTTAAAAATATTAATACTACGCAAAATGAATCATTTTTATGTGGATGCGCGCAAGGAAAGGATTTGTCGTTGTCTTTTGATGAGTGTTCACTCCAGGTCAGACACAAACAGGACTGGGGCCGAGGATTTATCCTTTTACTACCCCAGACTGCTGTACTGCCTGAATCAGATGCTGGTAGTGGTATTATTAAGCCAGCATTGAGTTTCGCCATCCAAAACCGTCAGACCTCGTGCTCAAGGTGGTGCCCGATGTATAGGGCACGCTGTTAGTACATGGTCTGCGGTTTGCTCAGGGGCGCTACACTCAAAATTCGGTAAAAGAGCGAGACACCATTTGTGCATGGACGAATGGAATCGCCCAACACCAGTCCGCAGATGGTTGAGCTTGACCCAAGCTTCTAAGGGTAAGCCCATCTCAACAGGCCTGGCCCCGGTCCCAGAGACAAAAGCACGGAGCCTGGAAGCATTTTCACAGTACTCTGTTTTCCATTTGTGATTTGTCCATTTGGAAGCACAGATATCAAGTCTGGCAAAGTTTTTTAAAAGATTTCGCGCAGCTGGCACAAACTGGTGTCTAGATCTTAGTCTCACTTGGCGAGTATCTGAGGACCCACTAAAAGACCATACAAGATATGATCGGGGTCCAGAGATACACGGTAAGCCAAGGAGAGTGTCGCTCCCAGTCGGTGAAGCTCAGCTGGTTGGATGCCGGAGAGTATAGGTAGGTGGTCCGTTGGAGTGGGACACATGCAACCAGTAACTATGCGCAAGGCGTCGTTCAAGACACTGTCAATGAGGCGAGTGTGAGCACTGCGACACCAGACTGGCGCACAGTACTCAGCTGTTGAGTAGACTAGAGATAAGGTGGCTATGCGTAGTGTTTTAGCACCAGCACCCCATCCCGAACCCACGAGTCGCCTCAGCAGTGTGACGCGCGAGGATATTTTTTTGCGCAATGCCACTAAGTGGTGTCGAAACGTGACCGATCTGTCCAGTTTTACCTCAAGGTAAGCAGGGATTGGACAGAACGGTAAAAGTCTACCGTTGTTGTAGACCTTTAACTTGCGTTTGGCCTCTCGGTTATTTAAGTAAAAGGCTGCCGTCACCGTCTTAGTGTGACTGAGCTTCAACCTCCAAGTCTGGAGATACACTGAAAGTGTAGACATGTCTTGGCTTAAAGTCCCCTCCAAGTCCTTCCAGTTTCCAGAAAAATGCAACAATGCTAGATCATCAGCATAAGCAAACTTTCTGGAAATCATGGAAGGAAGATCGTACGTATAGATGTTAAATAGGAGGGGAGCCAAGACCGATCCCTGAGGAACGCCGTTTTTAATACGGCGTAGCCTGTTTTGCTTGCTGTCACCGGTGGTAAGGGTAAAACTTCGATTTCGGACAAGCTCCATGATCATTTGGACCATGTGCTTATCCGGAAGCAATCTTAGCTGCTTGTAGGTAAGGCCACGGTGCCTGACAGTGTCATAAGCAGCTGTCAGATTGATAAATACGGCACGGGCCTTCTTTTTAGCCTCAAAAGAATCCTCGATGTTCTGGGTTAGCAGAACAACTTGATCTACGGTTGACTTACCGCGTCGGAGCCAAGCCTGCTGTTTAGGGAGCAATGGATCGATTAATGGTTCAACGCTGCATAGATAAGCCTCTCGAGGATCTTGTAAGGGACACAGAGCAGAGATATCGGTCGATAACTCTTTGGGTTTCTCACGGGCTTTGTTGGTTTTGAGATCGCGACCACAAGCGCTCTTCTCCAGATCTTGGGAATTTTGAGTCGGTGTAAACAGGAAGAAATGAAGTCACGTAACCAGGACTTCAAAGCAGCTCCAGCATGGAGTATAAGCTCGGATCAAATGGAATCAGGGCCCGGAGCTTTACCTGGTTGTAAATGTTGAAGTGTAGCAGCAAATTCTCTCTGTGAAAATTTGTCAGAGATATTTACTGCGTCTGGTGTTGTGGTCCTCCAAAAGTCAGACACTTCTTGATAGACTAGTCGAGATGACTTGCGGTCAACAGCCAGGTATTTCCCATTTCTAACCAACTGATATGCAATAGCATCGGCTGAAACGGGACAGTGACGAGGAGAGTGTCGTGACCTACCAGTAAGGTTGTTCAAAATACTCCATGCTTTTCGACTAGAGTGTGAGAAGTCAATGCTCCGAACTGCTTCGGACCATCGATCCCTTTGCTTTCTGTCAAGCTTGGCAAGCAGAGCTTTCTGTTAAGTTTGACCCAGATGGTAGTGCTTTCTCGCAGCCTGGGCCGTGAGTAAGTCTGTTAATTGGTGTTAAAAATGACAGATCGAAACCGAACCTACCAAAACGAAAGGGTATCCCCCATTCCGATGTTCAGTGTGGGTCTGCTAATCGGCAAACGTCCTTTTTAGGGCCGGGCAATGCTAGGATAAAACTGCCCTTTTCAGGGAAGATTGCCAACAAGTTCCGAAGACCCACTATTCTTCAGCTAAACATCGAAGGCCTCACTGCAAGCAAGATGATTGTTCTTCATCACCTCGCTATTCAGTCTGAGGCACCCGTCATCCTACTGCAGGAGACCCACTGCACTGATGCAGAGAAGTTGGTACTTCTAAACTACCAACTAGCTGGGTCTTCTTTCAGCAGGAAGCATGGCCTTTGCACGTTTGTCTACGAGCGACCAAGATACACGCTTTTGGACCAATCTCCACCGACATCGGAGATCGAGTTGTTGTGTGTGGACGTTGATGGCTATAAAATAGTCCAAGTCTACAAACCACCGCGAACGCAATTGCGAACCCTGGATCTCCCAGTGTTTCTTCACCCTCTTTACGCTGGCGATTTTAACTGTCGTCATGCTGACTGGGGTTACGATGATGAGTGAGTGCTTGGCTGACTGGGCAAGTATTAATTGTCTTACCCTCCTAGATAATGCCAAGGACGCTTCCAGTTTTTATTCCGGCCGATGGAACACTGGCACTAATCCAGATCTAGCTTTCGGTAGCGTAGGTCCAAACAGTTGCTTACCGGATAGACGTGTCCTTGAAAAGTTCCCCAGGTCACAACATTGACTTTCGCTTATTACACCACCAAGGTTTGCTATGGCAGTGCCAAGCATGCCTTTTAAGTGATGGAACTTCCGCAAGGCGAAATGGAATCACTACATTGCTTTGACAAATAAATTCGCAAAGACTTTGTTGCCCCCTGATTCACTTGATGTGGTTGCGGCTTACCAGGACTTCTGTAACATCATTGCTTTTTTGTTTATATTTATCAAAAGAAGAGTTTTCAAACTTAAGAGCTAACGCTCTCAAATGGTCAAGAGTCTTTGGAAGCATGTAGGGGAGACCGGGGCAAGTTGTAACATGGGGTAAGTTGTAACATTCGTATTTGTCGAAATCTAACAACAAGTAACAAAATTTTAAATAGCCCCAAATAACAATCATATTAAGACCGATTGCTAGCAAATAACATTGTTTAGTTCCAATGACTAAAAATTGGCTTACTATTAAAACAAGCTTTTTTGAGTAGGCAAATTAAATTTTTCAAAATTTAATTTTTGTCGTCTGGGGAGATAACGAGTGCAGTTTTATTGAAATGTTTTATATCAGTCAAAACACAAAACAATAAGCTATTAAATGCCTAACAAGGTTTAGCCACTAAAATTTAACTCTTTGAGATATTAACAAAAACTTGACTAAGTATGAGATGGGGTAAGTTGTAAGATAGGCTGATGGAGTAACTTGTAACACATATTTTTATGTATAGATTTAACTAGCTTATATTAAAAGCAACTTTGGCAACAACATTTGTAAATAATATGAGAATTTACAAAAGAAATACTTACAGGAACACCAACTCATCATCACAAGACAACTTAGAAGCTGCAGCAGCAGTTGCTATAATTAAAAAAAGACAACAATAAGGGAAGTAGCAAAACATTGGTGTTTACCATGTAAAATTCTATAGAGTGCTAAAGCTAAGTCCTTGGTGCAAAACAAGATAAGGTCTGAAATATATGTTCCATGTTAACAGACACACCAGAAAAGGACAATCTGTTACAGCTCCAAACAAAGAAAAACCAATTTTTGAGAAAACACTAAAAGCAAAAGAGTAGTTTTGTAAACATTTCTTGATCCCTATTTTAACTGTCGTCCTGATGAGGAGTGGGTGGTACAATGCTATGGTTACCTAAAGAGGTCACATTTAGCTGGTGTTGAAGATTTGAATATATACTTTTGTCACAAATGTGATTCTAAAATTTATGATTACGCTAATCCAGCAGTGAAAAAAACTGTTTTAACATTTTTAGACAAATACCTCATTTTTTGTGCTTGATACTCATGTCTATGACTAGGCTATGTGTGATTTCGTTGTGTTTACTTTCTTATAGTGTTATTTTCTTCAAGTTACATTTATATTTAAACATTTATTAGCAATTTTTGTTGCTGTTACAACTTACCCCAACTAGTGTTGCAACTTATCCCATTGACGGGGCACATTGTAACGCTTTTTTTAAATATTTAAATCGTAATTTTAACCACTAAGCTTTGAAAATTATTAATTTATTTTTTTAATATTAGTTAAACAGTGACCTAAATTTTTCATATTAAACAAAAATTTTGAAAAAAAGACATTTATTATGGGAGAAATAGCAAAAAGAAAGAAAAGTGTTATTCGTGCCCCGGTTTCCCCTATCAATGCAAACAATTTTTTTCTAATTTCAACATCAAAAGATGTCGTTACAGATCAAAGCTGACAAACAGAAATCTTAAATGCAGTTGGAGGTTGCCACATTGACAGTTCGAGTTAATATTAAACACTTAGTAAAGCAAAAAGTTTCCAAAAGTCTTACTTAAGGTTATATTGGAAAGCTAATTTTATTTTTCATTAAATGTTTCTTCGTTACTTTTTATTAGTGCATGCTTCAATACCAAGTTAAATAACTTTACCTCTATGTTCGCATTGCTTTTTCGACCATTTTATGTGTATTTTTGTAATTTTGATATCTTGTACAAACATACCACGCAAGTCTTTGTAGAGTGGCGGTTTTAGGTAACAAGCTTGTTTTTTTAATATTTTTGTTTGTTGTTCATCACTATTGTTAAACAATTTCTTTTTTTGCTTTTAAAATGTTTATAATTTTGTGTTACAAGTTTTTTATTGACTTGGTTCTTTGCTTTTAACGCCCTTTATTTCTATCAAAACTTAAACTTTAAACCGGAAATTTGATAGTTAAAGTTTTTATTTATTAAGATTGTTTTATTTTATATCGTGCCTTATTACTTTTACATAATTATAGAAAAATGTTTCACAGTAAGACTAAAAACTTGTGCAGGCCGCTCCAGGAATTAGTTTGTCACCCTGGTCAAGTTTCTTTCATTCAAATGTCAATAAAACATTTTTTATTGTCTTTCAATGAAAGGTAGAACGCGTACCAAATCAAAATTTCTGCTTAGATTATTAATTTAATTGTGACCCTTGGTTTGTTTAAAACTTCTTTTATGTTGAACAAACCACTGAAACAACAAAAAGTTGTTTATAATGTAGTAAGCAACAAAGCTGTGAATACTGCTTGAATGTAAGAATCGGATCTGCAAATTATGCTTCCGGTTATAAACAAATATCTGCTTGAGAGAATTGACCAATGATACAATGGTAAATTAGATAAACTGTAATATATCACAAGCACTTCTGGAAGGCCCAAACTAGTTCGCAGAAAGCAAGAAAGCGTTTGATGTTAAGATTAAATATCTCGCTCACGTCTTACGAACGCAATATGCGATAGTGTTTCGCTCATAGTAGATCCATAACTTCAAACAAACGATTGTATTCTCTTGCATTACACACTTTACATCGTATCTCGGCAAATAATTTTTTCGGGAATTTTTCCTTTAACAAGCGTTATCACTATTGGATTCAAACTTTAAATTTACTATAAGAAGTTTTTAAATTTGATTTGTCCCAACTTTTTGAAATTTACTCATTTTTTGTCATGATTAATTTGCTTTAAATGTACTGCAAAGTATATTATTTATGATACCTTGTATCCAAATCAAGGTTCGAAACAAGCATTTTTTTATGCCACACTAAATTTCAAGATTATTGTAAAGTTAAAAACCAACTGTAACTGTCCAAATTTAAAAGATCCATGTCCGCTTTAAATCTAATTCGTATGTATTGTTTTCTTTATTCTTCTGTAAAAATTTTTCAAGTAGAAAAAATCTAGCTTAACACTAGCTTTACGGAGGGGTCGTTTTCGACCCTGGATGTTGTTATTTGTTTTATTTCTCCTAAATGCGTGACCGAATGTCAATGAACTGCTTTGACTTTTCCTAAAATTTACTCTAGAGTACATTCCAGGTTTTGAAACTTTTAAAAAATTGCTTACTACTTGAGTTTTTGCGTCTGGAAAAAAGCTACCCCTAGTTTTACGGAGGGGTCGTTTTCGTCCCTTTTCATATATATAATTAGTTTTAGCGGGGACCAGGCATTATTGGAGACATAGCTGTATTGCAAAACATCTTGTTAGCAGTGGCAAACAATAGCTGGTCTGTGACAACAACAATGTGATGTATGACAACAGCAAAATATGACAACAACGTTAAAAGAACCTTCTAAGTAAATACTTATGAGAATGAAAAACAGGTACTGGTATTCTAACTCTGTAAGTTCATTTAGAAAAAATCTTTTTAGAGACAAAGCTCTGTTTGTAGTGCATCATATCAGCTGCAATTGTAATATTAGTTATTTTGTTCATAAGGAAACAAATGACAGCAATCAAAAGAAAAGTGTAAATACCGCTGGTTGACAGGATTTTATAATTTTTTTTGTATTAGATTCCAAATCATTACAGTAGTTGGTATGAGGTGAGTACCGCTAGCAAGAAGGTATTTGCGTTAGCCAATAATAACAAATTTTTTGCCTTAGCTAGGATAGTTTTATTTATGAAACACAGTACACAAATAGCCCACAGCGTACTAGAGTAAACAAAAGCTGTTTTGTGATCATTTGTTAGGTCATTTGTATAACTTTAGAGTCAATGAAATTGTTTCTTTCGCAGAATTTGTTTATCCTATAGTCTAAAGCAAGCCTTATAATAGATATGACTGTTAAAAAAATTGCAGACACAATCTTATCATGGGATACAGATGAGGAGCTGTCAGATGAAGAAGAGATTTATTCCGGTGCTGTTGGATACGAAGAAGTGGTATCACCAGCAAAAATAGGCATTGATTCAGATTCCAGTAAAGATTAAAGTGATGATGATTTAAACCCCCAACCTACATCTTCTGTGCAGGCACTTCTGAGTGCTTGTTGGACAGAGATGGCACTGCGCGGAAATGCTCCGATCCAGTAAGTAGTAAGCGTGATGGAGCTCATAACGTATTTACAGCAAAACCAGAGGTTCCTCGTGATGTAGCTTCATCAAGAAGCCCGTACGATGTGTGGAAACATTTCATTTTTGAACATATTTTGCGCATGGTCTGCATATACAAAAATGAAGAAGCTCAACGAAGAGGCGATAAACAATTTACTGCGAGCGTAGCCGAATTAGAAACGTTTATTGAACTCCAGTATGCGAGACGGATCTATGGTAAAGATCATCCCGTATCTTTCTTGTGGAGCAAAAAGATATGGCATTCCTATCTTTTATGAAAATATGAGCAGAGATTATTTTCTAAAAATCTTGAAATACTTGAGGTTTGATGAAAAACCAAACAGAGTCAGAAGTGGACCTGGTATTGACAAGTTTGCACCGATTAGACAAGGATTTGAAAATTTTACTAATCAATGTCAAAAGAAGTATACGCGTACATTTTCGCTAACTGTGGATGAACAACTGATGCCTTTGAAGTCGCGTTGTTCTTTTGTGACTTTTATGCCAAATAAGCCCGATAAATATGGTCTGAAGTCTTGGGTCCTGACTGACGTGGAAACAAAGTATGTCTCAAACATTGATGTTTATCTTGGAGCTCAAAAAAAAAAACTGCGCTTTGGTGCTCCTCTTGCTGTATCCGTGGTTGTCAATCTTTGCAAACATATCAAAAGAAAGGATTACAACATAACATGTGACAACTTTTTTACCTCATTACCCGTTGCCAAAAAACTTACGAGAGACAAACTATCTATTGTAGGAACAATGCGAAAAAAATCGACGCAAGTTGTGCAAAAAAAAAGGACTGAATCAGAAAATAAAGCTACATACTCAACTAAATTTTATTGGCATAATCCCTCAAACTTCTTATTCGTGAAATATCAAGCAAAAGAGAAAAAGTCAGTTTGCTTGCTTTCCAGCATGCAGGATTCGACAGATGTTGATACAAGTAATGAAAAGAAAAAGCCGGAATTGATTTTATTTTATAACGCTAACAAAGTAGGAGTTGATTACTTTGATCAAATGGCATGCTTATGCACTACAAGGTCAGCGAGTCGAAGATGGCCGGTAGCTGTCTGGGGCAACATCTTGGACATTGCTGTAATCAACTCCTATGTATTGTATAAAAGAGTAACAAGCAATCGCATAACACGCCGGCAGTTCATAGTAATGCTTGTAGAAAACCTGCTGGGCAAGCCAAAACCTGGTCTGAACAACAACAATAGACAACTCAGAGGAGACGATGAAGGAGTGCAGAAGTGGAGGAAGTGTCATGGTGTATGCTGCGACAATACAGTCTAAAATTGTATTTTATTTCAAAAACCTACTTGTGGAAAATGTTCACAAGATAATTTTAGAGTGACTTACGTAAAGTGCTTAGCTTGCGTAAAACTGACTAGTTAAATGCTTTTATATTTTGTACAAAACATACTTTTTAAAAGTAAAACCATTTTGTTATGCGTAATCATTGCAATACAGCAGACTAGTAGTTCAGAAACTAATGCAAAAAAACAGAATAAGCAAAACAAGATCGGGATCGAAAACGACCCCTCCGTAAAACTAGGTATAAAAAATTTCCCGTAAAGCTAGTGTTAAAAAATGTTTACGTAATCGTTTCGCTTTATTTTTTTACCATTTGATTACTTTGTTGTGAACATTTGAGCGTGTAAGAGTGCGAACAAAATTTTTAAGCATAACCAAACTTGTTTGTAACTAAAGAAATAACAAAAATAACAATATTTTGTAATCAAATTAGCGTATTACAAAATTGTCCATGAACATAATAAAATTTTTTATCGGAATAGACGTGAGAAATCGACAAAATTGAACAATTAAAAAGTCTGAACTTTTAGCTTTTTAACACTTTAAATTGCAGCAAATTCGGTCAACTGAACGACATCATAAGTATCGCAATAGCATCAAGTAATAAAAAGTATCAAAGAATTATCGGTCTAGGGATCAATCTAAAAAAAACAGATTGAGACCACATCAGCTCGTGACCAACAGCGAGACCACCAGCACAAGTTCAGAACCGAGATTACAAAAAATTGGTCTTGATACTCTCATCACTGGTAAATTTATAAATATTTAATGTGCATTGGTTAAAAATCACGAATATGATTCTTTTGTTAATATTAACTTACTATGCTAGCCTAAAATTGCTTACTTAAAAGAATTAAATCATTTTGAAGTCACACTATTAAAATACATCTCTACGTTAAATCTAACTCAGATTTCGACGAATGCAGTTCTGAACTTCACAAGTGCCATGTTTATGGAAACTGTACCAACACAATTGGAAGTTATAAGTGTTCATGTTATAATGGATTTTTAGAGGGATCTTTATGCTCAGGCATCACTAGTTAAAAACTTCAGACAAAATGTTATATTTAAGTTTTTAATAAATTGACAAATTTTAGATATAGACGAATGTTTGAGTGAATTACATAACTGCTTGGAAAACTCTACTTGCATAAATACAATTGGCAGTTTTTCTTGAATCTGTCGTAGTGGTTTCACAAATGATGGAAGAAATTGTGTCGGTAAATAACAGGCTTGATAGTTTTATCCATTATTTTATCACAATAAAATATTTGTTGTAGTTTTTATATGAATAATTATTTCAAACAAAAATATTTTTCCAGAAAGATAATTATTGAAAAATATTTTTTATCACCTTCTGATTCGTTATTATCTGGCAATCATATGCTAAATGTTGTAGATATATTAACTGCTAAAATTTAACAACAAAAAATTAATCTTTTAAACGCCAAATAAAGCATACTTTTTTTAAAGTTAATTGTTGTGTTGAAGCAAATTTTATATTGCCAAAAATTAATTAATAGAAAAAAATCATTGCAAATAAGTTTATTAATCCAAAAAATATAACCGATATATGATAAGCCGAATATAACGTTAGTTTTATTAATATTTTACTTTTAAGAATTCGAAATTCGGAATAACATCTAAAAGTTTTATGATTTTTGACCTTTCTGAAACTTTTGAAGTGAAATTACCAATGAGAATGAGTTTATCAATATGTCAATCTATACAGTTATAGAACTTTATAAAAGGTTGAAAAGAAAAATCACAACAAAGCATAAGCAAAGCAGGTTTGGGTTTGTTTGTTTACACCAAACTGGTGGTAGCAGAGAGGGTGCAAACCTCTTTGGGTTTCAGATCTTCGTAGGGATGACTGATGTTTGGGCAAGCTGACGTTATGCGGTCTGCAGAATGTTTAAAATCTTTAGTACTTCGGTTTAGTGAAGAGCTTATGGACAAATAATCATGTTTCTGTTTTCTCGCTTTCCTAAATTGAAAACTAGTAAAATATTTTTTTTTAGTTTTTCATTTCAAATACATTTTAAACTTGTTAATAAGCCATAATTTACTTGAAAAAAAATTTTTTTTGAGAAATGTTTATTATATTATTTGTGAAGGAAATACTGATGGTTAATTTTTAGTAATAAGAACTATAAACACATAACAAGAAAATAAAAAAACTTTCAAATTATAACTGAAGGCCCTATTTCTAAAAGTATCTAAGTCACCTTTTCAAAAAAATGAGATAAACTGAAAAAATTGTTTGTTTACTCGCCAGAAATATTCTGACAAAAAATCTTTTCAGGATAATGTACAGAAATCACTTTTTGAATAGCACAGAGGTTTGCAATCTTAGCGTATTTTTATTCTAGAAGTACCAAAGTCCAACTGATTTATGTTAAAAATTCCTATACACACTTGATAGCTTATTAAACCTATTGTTTGAAGGTTCGACCTGCAAAGCAGTCTTACCTGAACAATTTTTTTTTTTTACTTTTGTCAATAAAACTTGAAATAGGAGTTTTCGATAGTTTGTCAAAGGTTAATAATATAACAGTAACGCAAGCATTATAAAGAAGTAATGAATTTCATTTTCATTATATGCAAACTTACTCAATAACTTATTTTTCCATTAGGTTTACCTGTATTATTATTTTAATCATTATTTTTAAATTAATTGGAAATTCTGGCGTTTTATTTGGAACTTTTGATTCCCGTCTACAACCTAATAATTTAGAAATGTAGCATTCTATTGAAGTCACAAAGCATCAACTCATCTATTAACAATCAGAAACATTTTTTTAAAAATTTGTACTTAATAGCTTTATATTGATTTAGCATTTAGTTAATAGATCATGGAAAAGTTTTTTTTTGTGTTTTCTTGGTTTGGATACGCAAATTTTTGGGAAATTAACTTCCCATCACTTGGTTTTTTGATTTCCCCCAGATCCTAAATTCTTTTCTGATATGTCTCTCTACAAAAAATCGAATGCATATTATCATTATTATTACATGTGGATGACTTTTTCTGCCTAACTACACTGTCAATTTGCTAGAAAAGCGCTTGTAAAACAAAATTTCCAATAAAAGTACCTAAATCCAATTTGCAAAACAAGCTTTTATTGCTTATGACGTCATAATAAAATTCTAAAAAGTTGTTGAAATAGGGAGAGATACATAACCAATGTAATAAAAAACCATTTAGGTTTTTTCAATCATTACTCTGATTTGGCAGGGTTTTTGAAAACTTTAAACCTTATTTTCTCAAAACTGACATTATGTGAATTAGGTACATTTAGAACTAAGCCTTTCAACTACATTCGACAGATACGAGGTGCATTCAATAAGTTTCCAGACTTTTTTTGTACAGGCATTTATAATTGCCGTAAACTCGAGATATTTCAGTATGTTGTTACTATACTCCTTATGAAATGATTGACCAATTTTTTCTTGTTTAGGTGCAAATTTATAGCTACAGTAGGAATTAGAGTACACCTTACTAAATCCTGATTGTCACAGCTGGTGAATTTCAAAAATGCAATCTGGACGTGAGGACACATTAGAAGAACGATATGCGATCAAGTTCTGTTTTAAACTTGGAAAAACTGCCACGGAAATGTATGGTATGCTTCAGACTGCTTATGGACCATCTTGCATGAATCGATCATCAGTTTTTCAGTGGCACAAGAGATTCAAGGAAGGCAGGGAGTCCTTGAGGGATGATGAGAGATGTGGGAGGAGTAGGGAAGTCAGAACATCAGAGATGATTGGCCAAATAAACGATTTCATGAATAGGGACCGTCGTGTTTCTATAGAGACACTAAGCGCACAGTTTAATGTCAGTGTGGGAGCTGTACACAAAATCATTCGTGAGGAACTGAAGATGCGGAAGATTTGCGCGAAGTTCGTCCCAAGAGTGCTCCGGGAAGATCAGAGAGAAAGACGTTGCAATGACAGCAAGGAGATGGTCGAGCTCATTAATTCAGATCCCCAAGTTCTTGATGCCCTGGTAACCTGCGATGAAAGCTGGATCTATTGTTATGACCCAGAGACCAAGAGACAGAGTTCCCAGTGGAAGCATGCTGGATCTCCCAGACCCAAGAAGGCCAGACAGAGCAAGTCCACCCAGAAACTCATGATGATCCCTTTTTTTGACAGCATGGGCATAATCTACATTCACTGGGTTCCCACTGGAATCACAGTCAACAAGGAGTACTATATTGAAGTTTTAAGGGAGTTCAGGAAGAGATTCCGTCGGAAGAGGCCAGAACTCTTCGAATCAGGTCAGTGGCATTTCCATCAGGACAATGCCCCAGTCAACAAATCCATCCTCGTCACAGACTATTTGACCCAGATGGGCATCAAGACGGTTCCCCATCCTCCCTACAGCCCGGACCTTGCTCCCTGCGACTTTTGGCTATTCCCAAAGCTCAAGGAAAACCTCAGAGGCAACCGTTATTCCACAATTGAGGACATGAAAGAGGCTGTGACGAGGGTCCTAAACACGCTCACACAAGAAGACTTCCAGGGGGCTTTCCAGAAGTTGTTGGAACGGTACAACAAGTGCATTGATGTCGGAGGAGAATACCTTGAAGGGGATTAGAGTTTTTTGTGTGTACGGTTAATAAAAGTGTCCATACCAAAAAAGTCTGGAAACTTATTGAATGCACCTCGTAGCTGTGATAGCAGCAATTTATTCAATAAATAAATTTTGATTGTTATCAACCCTGAAGCTATTTTTTTAACTTTTTTATTAATTTTTCTTTTCACGTTTTCGGCAATTCATACTGTATATTTCTCAAAAGTTTAAGTATAAGAAAAAACTGCCGTTGGTGAAAAACTTTATTTTACCAAATTTTAGTTTAAATGTGCTTTTACACAATATAATTAAAAATTTAGAACACATATTTTGAGTTTGATCTAACTTCCTGTCTAATCATCACGTATTATAAAATTTATTTTAGTTGCAAAATTACCTAGATTACAGTTATTTTAAAACCTTAAAATTTTTTGAATATTTTAACAGAGTCAGCTGCTGCAGCAAGAAACTCACCGTCGCTTTTAACACCTATTATAATCGCCGTTGTCGCTTTTTCTGTTATATTACTATTGGTTGGTTTAGTATGTTATCAAAGGAAAAAAAATTATCTAAGGAAAAAAAATTATTTTATGCAAAATAAGAAGAGACTAATAACAAACATATCAAAAAATCAACTGCGCAGCTACTGTCTGTTAAGAGTATTAGACATGTAAACTTAGGGTCCTGCCAGGACCCCCCTTTGGTAATCAACAAAAAAAAACATTCTAGAAAAATAAGGGTTAAGTTTTTTTCAAGAAAAACTTACACTTAAAATTAAATTAACAATAGTGCTTGAAAATAAAGAAATTTACCTATTTACGTATGAATGATTTACATTGTGATGATTAAGTTAGAGCAAATATAATTATATAGACAATTTTTTTAGTTTTATTAAATTATTTAACAACTGAAATAAATTGAAATTTCAAACTAGAAGAAATCAAAAAAAATTAAAAACTTTTAGTAGAAATGAAGAATCATTTGCATAAAGTTGACAATTTAAACTAGGATTACGTTTTTTAAAAAAAAAATTCTTGGTGTATTTTTGTGTAAAATTTCGACTCAACATTTTTTATTATTCTAAAGGAGTTTAAATTCAATTTGACAGAAAAACAAACTTCTTCTTTTGGCTTCTCCCTACTCGGTGTCGCCACAGTGGGACAGTATTCTCCATTTCACTCGATCTACTTGGTCTCCTTTCCTGGCTCCAACCTTTTCCATGCCTTCTCTCAACAAATTCATCCACCTTCTTGTTGGCCTTCCTCTTTTCCTTCTGCCTGGCACTGCCGTCTCCATCATCCTTCTCCCCACGTAGTTTTTTCTCTTCTTTTTATGTATCCATACCAACGTAGTCTTGCATTTCAAAGTTTGTCTCCCAGCTTTGCAATTTTCGCGGTCCCTCTTACGTATTCGTTTTTTATCTTGTCCTTTCGTGTCACTCCCAGTGCCCACTTCACCATTTTCAACTCTGCAACTTTCATTTTTCCCACCTGTCTTTTCGTCACCGCCATCGTTTCCATTCCATAAAGCATGCTTGGTCTAACAACACTTTCGTACATTTTACATTTAACCTTTGCTGATAACTTCCTGTCGTACAACTTCAGACACCTTCCTCCGACTCATCCATTCTGCTTGGATCCTTCTCCTTACTTCTTCTTCACATCTTCCATCAATGCTAACTGTTGAACCCAGGTATTTGAAGTTTTTTGCTCTCTTTACCTCTTCTCTATCATCCACACCTCCAACCCTCAAATATTTGGTCTTGCTCCGGTTTACTTTTAGGCCTTTTCTCTCTAGTGCATTTCTCCGAATCTCCAGATCCTCCTCTAGCTCCCTATGATTTTGTATAGACAAGACTATGTCATCTGCAAACAGCATATCCAAGGTGCATCCTCCCTTATGTCCTCTGTCAGCCTGTCTACAATGATGGCAAAAAGAAATGGGGTGAGTGCTGAACCTTGGTGGAGTCCAACACCTATCTTGAATTCTTCGGTCAATTCAGCTGCACTTTTTACAGTTTTTGTTGCTCTGTCATACATATCCTTGATAATCTTTATGTAGCACTCTGATGTTTCAGCTAACCGCAAGCATTCCCACAGTTTCTCTCTGGGTACCCTGTCGTATGCTTTTTCCAAGTAAATAAAGGCACAGTGCACTGCCTTCTGTCCTTCAGTCCAATTTTCCAACAGTATCCTTAAACAAAAGATTGCGTCGGTGGTACTCCTTCATGGAATGAACCCAAATTGTTGCTTAGCGATCGTCACCTCCTTCCTTATCCTTTCTTCTATTATCTTTTCCCACAATTTCATAGTGTGGCTCATCAACTTGATCCCCCGGTTGTTTCCACATTTCTTGATGTCTCCTTTACCATTGTACAAAGGTACAAGCACACTTCTTCTCCATTCATCACGCATCTTCTCTCCTCGCAAGAGTCTGTTGAAGATGTTCACTAAAAACTCCACACCTTTATTGCCTAGAACAATCCATGCTTCCACTGGTATGTCATCAGATCCTTGAGCCTTTTCCTTCTTTATCTTTTTCAACCAAGTCCTGACTTCTTCTTCAGAGATATCTTTCACGTCCCTTTCTTTTTCTTCTTTTCTAATTTCTCTTTTTTCTCTATGGTTTTCATGATTGAGTAAGTTGTCGAAATACTCTTTCCATCTCTGTTTCATTTTCTCTTCTTCCATCAGAATCTCCCCAGTTTATTCTTGATTACTCTTACTGGTTGAACATCCTTGCTTTGTCTGTTTCTCTGCTTTGCTATTTTGAATACCTCATTTTCCCCTCCTTTGTTTCCAGTTTTTGTACAGTTCCTCATATGCCTTGTTTCTTGCCTTTGCCACTTTCTCTTAGCTTACTTTTTTGCAGTTTTATAGGCTAACTTGCTTGCATCATCTCTGATGGTATCCCATGCTTTTTTGCTTTTTCTTATCCTTCAGCTTCTCCTGGACTTCCTGGTTCCACCACCAATGTTTCCACCAATGTTTCGTATCATCTCAGCTATTTTTTTCCAGTCTTCCTTTCCACCAAGTATTCCGTTTTCATTCACTTCCATTTTGAATTTATTGTTCACTTTCGAGTCCTTTATTTTTCACTATTTTATTCTCTTCATTAGTTTTGGTGCTTTCCTCCACTTTGTTCAAATGACTATCGCACTGACCACTATTCTGTGCTGTTTCGCTACACTTTCACCGACAACAACTTTTGTATCCACCACCTCCTTGATCCTTTGTCTTCTCACCATAATATACTCCACCTGTGAACTGCGTCCGCCACTGCTGTAGGTGACTCTATGTGCTGGTTTCTTTACAAAATATGTATTAGTGATCACTAATTCCCTTCTCTTAGCAAAATCCACCACTGCTTGTCCTTTCGTTATTTCTTTTCCCTAATCCATGTCTGCCCATGCATTCTTCATCACCAATATTTCCTTCTTCTACGTGCCCATTCAGGTCTGCTCCCACCACAATTCTTTCATTACTTGGTATCTTTTCCACTGTCTCCTCTAGGTCCAGCCAGAATGTTTCCTTTTATTCATGTATGCACCCTACCTGTGGTGCATACACACTGATAACATTCAACATAGCACCATCAAGCTCCATCTTCAAGCATATTATCCTGTGTGTTACCTCCATAATTCCACTACCCTGTCCACATGTTCCTTTTTTAATATCATTCATACACCATTCTTTTTGTTTCCACTTCCACAGTACCACATTTTATATCCTCCACCTATGCATCTTGCTCTCTCCCCATTCAGCGAGTTTCCTGCACACAGTATGTCCACCCATCTTTGTTCCATAAGATCCGCCACTTCTCTTCCTTTACTTGTCATGGTTCCAACATTTAATGTAGTAACCCTCAACTTGATCTTCTTAGCTTTCTTCCTTTCTTCATTTCTCTCCTTCCATCTTCTCCACTGCTTTCCACCTCTTCTTTGCATCCAAGTAACATGTCCACCAGTGATCTTTGGTGCTCAGTCACTGTTAACGGTCGTTGTTTTCCCGGGCCTCGACCGATCCGATATGAAGTCAGATTTTACAACGCGCATTGAAAAATATTTGGCTATGTTTTACGCTGGATGCCCTTCCTGTCGCAACCCTCCCCATTTATCCGGGCTTGGGACCGGCACCTAGGTTGCTCTGATTTGAACAACCTTAGAGGCTGAGTTGAATTGAATTTGACAGAAAAACCAAATAATTAAAAAAAACAAAAAACAAATAAACAAATAATGAATTTGACAGAAAAATAAACATTATGATATATTATGTGGTTTCCTATTGCACTTGTTTCTTGAAAGTTTGAAGTCTCCAGTGCTCATATGTCTGGTTGATATATCAATATATGTTCAATTCACCTTACACAAACAAGTAAATTTATAAATAATTTGAGCAAAAACCTAAAAAAGTTTTGGACTTCAACTGAGTGTAATTTGTAATTTTAAATGTTCTATACACAGGACAAACTTTTGTGCTGAACTTTGATTTTAAATTTTTAGTTAAGCGATTTATAAATCGTTTTGAGTCTACGCCAAAATACCAAATTGTAAAATAAGTTTTTGTAAATAATTTGTATTATTTGTAATAATTTGTACTGTAATAATAATAATAATATTTATGTAATAATAATAATGTAATAATAATATTTTGTATTATTTTTAATAGTAAAAAATAATTTGTATCACAACCAGTAGTACAATCAACGCTTAGATTGGAGACGAATTTGCTTAAAACTTTATTGAAATACCAGCAAGGTAATTATTTAAAAAAACATTTCTTTTTTGTTTGTTGCTTTCTCGATAAAATAACATATTTAAAAAACATATTAATTCGCTCTGTAAAGCAAACATAAAATTAAACCAGATATCCATTTTTGTGGGCAAAAAGCGTTAAAATTAAGTAAAAGTCCCGTGTTGATCAGTTTTCTTTATGTACAAGTATCTAAGCTAACGTGATTTATTTGTATATTAACATCTAGAAAACAAATAAGTCAGAAAAATGTTCAAGACTAAATTTTATGTCTTTGTGTTAAAAATAAAGAACATTTAGAAAAGAAAATCAAACATTGTTATTTTCAAAAACAGCAAAAGCATCATCAACATAACGTAAATACAATTTTATAAAATGTTGGTTTTTAGTTCCAAGAATACGTTTTTCCAAATTGATAAGAAAGAAATTTGTTATTGTTGGTCTAAGTCAGGAGTGGCCAACCTGCGGCGCATGCGCCACGCGTGGCGCATTGCAGTTGGGGAAATGTTCTACAACTTATATCTAACTATATGACTTTTTTTTTTTAGAGAACAGCTTGGTTTCAGTAGGAAAAATAAAAATTTAGAGAATTTTTTCCAGCGATGACCTTTTTTTTTTAGAGATCAGCTTGGTTTTACTATAAAACTTTGAAGTTTTTCATTTGTGTGGCGGATATAAACTGGACTTGAATAAAATTGGCGGTTTAGGAAAAAAGGTTGGCCACCCCTGGTCTAAGTGGTAATTCCATGGTCATTCAATTTGTTATAATTACTCGTTCTTGTACAAAAATTATCCTTTTGTAGCTAACTTTAATAATTCAATAAATATTTTTTTCTTGATTAATAATTGATTTGTTTTTTTTTTTTTTGGAAAATAATTTATCTGCTAGATGTTTTATTGTTTTTTCATGCAAACGTTATTCAAACGTTTGAATGATAAAAGTTTGTTTTAGGTTAAAAAGCGAACGTTTATTTAACGTTTATTTGCTAACCTCAAAAAATTACTAAATAAAATATAACGTTAACGAAAGGTTTCGTGTTAAACGCTAACCAAAAAGCAACCATTCCAACCAAATTTCAACGTTAATTTAACGTTTGTATGCTATCTGGGTAAGACCTCAGTTTTTTGTCACAAGTATCAGCATCTGCTCCGCTGCATTCAACAAATTCGTTTAATTCTCCAAAACCAAGCACTGGTTGCGCCTTGTCTTTCTTTTTTTTGAACAAAAACCGTTAAAAGCATCACACCTTCTTCGTTGCACTAATTTTTACTAAACAACCGTTGTCGATCCATCTGTTTACATCTAATTTAAACCTTGGATAAACAGCTTTATCCATCTTGTAAAAACCTATGCAATTGCGTTGTACTGGTTCTTTTATCCAGTTTCACCTTGCAACACATTTGTCTCCACTATAGTTTACTTTAAAATAAATTTTGGAGATTATTGGGTGTTAACGGGCATTTCATTTGAAACAGCGGCATCGGCAATGAAAAATTTTCGTTATCTAGAGTAAAACAGAATTTAAAGTGCTTTAACACGCTTTGCTTCTGATTACAACGTCAAAACCAAGCAACTTTTTGTGGATTACAACATATGACACTTTAATTGTTTTCCCTGTTATTGACAAAGTGACAAAAGTTTATCCTCGATAATTCATAATTTTTCCATCAGCAGCGATTATTTTTTACGCCCATTGGCTTGAGTAGTTTGTATTGTAGGTCCCACTAAATTTGTGTACATTCACTAAAATTGCGTACGTCATACAAAGTGCAAGCTGACTGTTTATTAATTTTAACATTCATTCTCGGGATGATTGCGCCTTCGCTATAACTAGGGACATAGCTGGGGCATGCAATGCCCCATTTTCTTTTCATGTGAAGCTACAATTTCGTGTATATGCCCATACTTGCCGCACGCATAACAAATTATCTCTTTGGCCTTGATACAGTCTTTCGGTAGTGCGAATTTCCACCATTAAAACATCTGAGAGTAGTCACACTTGTATTGTTTCTCGCAACTGCACCAACTTTAATCGAATCGCTTTTAAATATCTCAGTCATTAAAGCTCTAGACAAAAACACATCCAACGACTCATCATTTTTCCATTATCTAATTCGAAATTCATCGTTGGCCAAAAGTTTATGAATATCAAAAGCAATCTTCAGTGCTAACACAACTTTATCAGTATCTCATTTTTCCTCTTCTTTTAGTTGATCATAAACAGCGAATGCGTGGCCATCAAGAAAAAGGGGAATGACAATTGCTAAATATTTTAATTTAAGCAGACTTTTGGCTAAATGCGATTGCTTAAGCCAAACTGATACGTCACTCTTGCCATTGAATTGGTTCAAGACGTCCACAAATTTTAAACTTAAATTTTCTTAATATATTTGCAATTTGGACCTTGATAACTTAAAAAGTGTGACAAGTGTATCAAATAAAAAGATGAAAAGTAGAACAAAAGGACTGTAAAGTTACCAAAACGTAACAACAAAATATTAGCTAAAACCAGCACTCATAAACTAGGGCTTCCCAAACTAGAGGCGCGACCCCGATGTAAGTCGCACAAAAAAATCTAGGGGTCACAAAAAATTATTTTATTTATCAAATTGGTCACAATATTTAAGGAAAAACGTCCCAACACTTACCATTCTACCGTCTGCAAAGCTACTGATTACTTCATTGTTGGTACAATTTCTACAATGTTTCTAATCAAAATTTTGATTAAATCGTTTCATTTTACGTGAAATTCTTTAAAGCTGGAATCTTAAACTGGACGGCGTGACTGAGAGCCTTAAACCTGTCAAGCTGAAAAGATATTTTAATACAAAACACGGTTCTTATGCCAATAAACCGGTGGAATTTTTCAAACGCATTTTGAGAACATTAAAACAACAATGATGATTATTTGAAAACAAATTTCAGACTTCAGAAAAGTACACGAGAGCATCTTTGAGTCTTTGCGGCTAATTGTAGAAACCAAGAAACAGTTTAAAATCGGTGAAGAACTTTTTTTATCAGCAGCAGTTAAAATAAATAGAATTATTCATGACAAAAAAGAAGCCGATAAAATGCCAAAAACTCCTTTATCAAACCATACTGCATCAAGGCGAATATCCACAATCAGCAATGTTCAACGTGAGCAGCTTACCATTAGATCTAAAGAAAGTTTCTATTCAGCTTCACGAATCAACTCCATCACTAGTATTAACAAATTGCTGGTTTATATCGGATGTATTTACAATAGCGCATCAACAAAAACTTATTATTTTGTCAACAACTAGATAAACGTATGACAGGGATGGATATTTTCCAAAAAGTAGATATTTTTCACTGAGATGGTCTGCAATAGCAAGACTGTGATGGGGTATGTACAGACGGAGCCGCAGCATGGCATACAACCGGTTTTTAGGGTACAGTGAAATCTGAAAGTGATGGTCTCTAGATTTTACGCATTGTGATTCATTGAGAGGCTTTAGTAGCTAAAAACTGCCTCTGGTCCTTAATACAGTTACTCAGGAGACGCGCAGTAAAATACCCGACTTTTTGCAAATTTATGTGATGAGATGGAACCGGACTGCAACACATTTTTACTGCATGCTGAAGTAAGGTGGCTGTCAAAAGAGAAAGCTTTAAAAAGACTACTGATGTTGCAAAGTGAGGTCATTAATTTTTTTATCTCCAAACAATTCAGACTTGGTATCATTTGATTAGAGTTGTTTCTGCAACTATATTACTAATCAGATGTACTTAAAAAACTTACTCAACTCAACTTGTCCCTTCAAGAAAAGAAAAGTAACATTTTTACAACCATGAATTCTCTTTATAAGGTCGGCGAAAAAGTTTTGATTGTGCGTTGACCCATGACCTCCTAAAGTTTCAAAAGTTTTTCAGAGCTTCCTAATAAATTTCTTTCGGTGAAGTAAAAAACAACATCGTAGTATAAAAAAATTAAATCGGAAGGAGAAAACTAAAAAGTAATTTCTTGAAATGAAAGATGAGACTTTTACTTCTAATGCATAGTTACTTGGAAACAAATAATATTATTGAAGTTGGCAAAATATATGCATTGTTTAAAATAGGTAACTAAAACTCACTCCCTGAATTTTTTAAACTCCCTTCAAGAGAGGTGTGTCTTTTGTAAGAATTACTGGCTTAAATTAATTTAAAACTTAGTTTCCGACGATTGTCTAAAAATACAGCCGAACATTCCACTTTTTCAAAAAGTTAGAAGAGCTATTGTCGTTCACAATGGCAATTGTTTTTTTTAGTTTCAATTGTCTTCGCAATGGAAGTAAAAAATTTTGCAATCAGTTTTTACAAGTTAAGGTAAGATATAGTTAGCTAAAAATGTATGTTATAAATATAAAAATGTTATCAAAAATTGAAGTTCAAACACTGAATTATAAATATATCAAATTTAAATTGAAAGCTTAGTGTTCAAATTTTCTTAGTTTAGATACAAAATCATCTTCCATTGCTAAAATTTAAAATAAACTTATTGCTTGGTAGATGCACAAAGCTTGTATTTCGACTTATTGCAAAAAAATTGATTTATCTTGCTTTTGCAAATGTCGGCAGTAAGATAAACTTTTTTCTCTAGAGGTCACTATTGCAGCATGCCTCAAATCTCTCTCATTTCAACAAATATTTTCACCAAAAGAGAAAGAATTATTTCATTTTTGTTTATTTTTTTTTATCTGAAAGGAGGCAATCTTGAAGCTACCTCACTAACGTGTATTAGCGATTTTTTGACAAGAATACTTGATGAAATGATTAAAATGCTGAAAATGCAACAATTAAATGGTCAAAAATTTGGCTTAAAGAGCAAAACTTATTAAACTATTACAACTACCGTATAATTTTTACAAATTTTTTTTCAACCAGTAGCAAGTTGCATTAATTTTACAAAGACCATGACTTCAATGTTTTACTTCTGCTTTATTTGATTTTCATAGGTGAGGCACTGCCTCACTTGCCTTTACTGACGGCACATCCCGGATAAAAGCTAAGTCAACTTTAGTGCACAATTTTTTATTATTTTTTGATTACTTAGATCAATGCGACTATTAGCTGCAAACTTATTTAATTTATAAAAGTAGTTATTACGTCACAAAAGAGAATGGTTTCGCAGACATAAAAAGCGATTATGATCAAAATTTTGACCTTAATTACACTGTAAAAGAAGAAAAGTAGCAGTAATTTGCTAAATGACCTATTTCTTTAATTAACAGTTCCTTCAAAAAATTTTAATGAGTTGTTGCTGTTTGGTCCAACATCATATCCATTCAATAGCAAAAAAGCCATCTAAACTATCTTTCTCTTTCTATATTTATAATTTTGTAAAATCAAATTTTTAACGTGAAAAGAAATCAAAAAAAAGAAACTTTAGGATTGGTGACGAAATGAGTGCTTGTCAGAGAACGATGGAATTTTTGTTTTAATCATATTTACTCTCAAATTTAGCTACACAAATCGCAATAAATTTTTAAGTCAAATTAATCAAACAGCTTTTTTGTTTTTAGTCTACCAAGTGTTCTGCAAAAAAAAACTTTATAAAATCTTAATGTGCCGTGAACAAGGTTTGAGAAACACTATTTGATTTTTACTTATTTTGTTGGTTTTTTCAATTTTTTAGTCTGTTTTTTAGAAAACCCGAAAGCCCAACCTAGTTGTTATTAAGCAAAGGTCCGTTTTTCTGTTTGGTGAGATTGTCGCAAGCATTTAAAATTTTATTTCTGTTTTAAAGTTTTACTTTTGTCGGGGCTACAGTATTTTTGCAATAAGTTTAAACTGACGATAAAAAATATAAACTCCAATCAGACCAGAGTACAAAAATATTCTAATTTTGATGTTTGTCAGTCAATAAAGCTCTAATCTCATTATATTAAACTGTTTTTTATATTTTTTTATAAGTCTAAAAAATATCTCTAAAAAAACAAAGCTTTTAAAATTTGATTGTCATTTTCTCACAAAATAATTTTGTAATGCTTTTTATTAAAGGCTAAAATTAATAAATTCTCAATATAGAAATATAACTGAAATTTTCTAAAACTAAAAAATAAAAAAAAATATAGGTATTTGCAAAATTTGTTTTTTTTTTGTAATCGACTGCGTCAGTTTAAACGCATGTTGCCAAAGCGCAATATTGTGCAGATCAACACCGAAAAGTTGTATTTGTTTTAACGCTAAAACGCGAGTGTAATAAATCATTTGGTGTAGTTTTTGGTTTACCGAGAATGTGAGGAAGAAGTCCATGCGCTCCCAATTATGGTATTGAGTAAGAAGAAGTTGTTATTGCAAATCATAAAACGTTTTTTTAATTTAAAAAACTATTTTTCTTTATAAATTTTTGACCAGAAAGTTCTGCAACATAACTAAAACTTTTATTATGTCACTTGAAATTTTGATCCGGCATTTTACCTTCACACGTTCTCCCATTTCCCGAATAGCCACCATTGCACATACATCGATAACTTCCAACAGTGTTTGTGCAATTGGCGTTGGAGTCACAATTATCAAAACTACTGCTGCATTCATTTATGTCTAAAAGACAAATACCTTATGATTACAATCAGTTTGTATCAAATCCAAACTAAACGAATTTTCGTTCGGTTTGTCTTCAACTGGTTTGACATTTGAGTCGCATTAAAACTTCGGTCGAGTTCAGACTTAAATTTCAATCGTTGTTTCATGTAAAAAAGTTCTACCAAAAGACATTCGAAACGATACTGGCTAAGTATGCAGTCTACTAACAAATTTTTGTTAAATATACGGTCTAACATCTGTTAAAAAAGCCTGTTGGTTAGTTCTTTTTCACTTCATTTTCTTTTGTATGATGCATTCTAAATCAAATAGTAGACCGCATAAGAATTTTAGACTGCATACTCAACCAGATGGTAGACTTCATATACCAGGTAGACTGGATATTTATCCAGTACCTTCAAAACTTTGTTTCGTGTATAGTTTTTGAACTAAAATTGAAGCACATAATTACAAAAATTAATTTTTTTAAATGCAACTTATTTGTTTTAAATAGAACAGGAAATAATGAATTCCAGGAAATTGCTTGCCAAGCTTGACAGAAAGCAAAGGGATCGATGGTCGGAAGCAGTTCGGAGCATTGACTTCTCACACTCTAGTCGAAAAGCGTGGAGTACTTTGAACAACCTTACTGGTAGGTCACGACACTCTCCTCGTCACTGTCCCGTTTCAGCCGATGCTATTGCATTTCAACTGATTAGAAATGGGAAATACGAGGCTGTTGACCACAAGTCATCTCGACTTGTCTCTCAAGAAGTGTCTGACCTTTGGAGGGCCACAACACCAGACGCAGTAAATATCTCTGACAATTTTTCACAGAGAGAATTTGCTGCTACCCTTCAACATTTAAAACCAGGTAAAGCTCCGGGACCAGATTCCATCTGCTCAGAGCTTATATTCCATGCTGGATCTGCTTTGAAGTCCTGGTTACGTGACTGTTTGCTCCGACTCAAAATTCCCAAGATCTGGAGAAGAGCGCTTGTGGTCGCGATTCCAAAACCAGGAAAGCCCGTGGGGGACCCAAAGAGTTATCAACCGATAGCTCTGCTCTGTGTCCCCTACAAGGTCTTCGAGAGGTTTATCTACGCAGCGTTGAACCGTTAATCGATCCACTGCTTCGTAAACAGCAGGCTGGGTTTCGACGTGGGAATTCAATCGTAGATCAAGTTGTTTTGCTAATTCAGAACATCGAGGATTCTTTTAAGGTTAAAAAGAAGGCCCGTGCCGTATTTATCGCTCTGACAGCTGCTTATGACACTGTCTGGCACCTTGGCCTTACCTGAAAGTTGCTGAGACTACTTCCGGATAGGCACATGGTCAGAATAACTATGGAGCTTGTCAGAAATCAAAGTTTCACCCTTACCACCGGTGACATCAAGCAAAACAGGCTACGCCGTCTTTAAAACGGCGTTCCTCAGGGATTGGTCTTGGCTTCCCTCCTATTTAACATCTATACGTACGATCTTTCTTCCATGATTTCCAGAAAGTTTGCTTATGCTGATGATCTAGCATTGTTGCATTCTTCTGGAAACTGGAAGGACTTGGAGGGGACTTTAAGCCAAGACATGTCTACACTTTCAGCGTATCTCCAGACTTGGAGGTTGAAGCTCAGTCACACTAAGACGGTGACGGCAGCCTTTCACTTAAATAACCGAGAGGCCAAACGCGAGCTAAAGATCTACAACAACGGTAGACTTTTACCGTTCTGTCCAATCCCTGCTTACCTTGAGGTAAAACTGGACAGATCGGTCACGTTTCGTCACCATTTAGTGGCATTGCGCAAAAAAATATCCTCGCGCGTCATACTGCTGAGGCGACTCGTGGGTTCGGGATGGGGTGCTGGTGCCAAAACACTACCCATAGCCACCTTATCTCTAGTCTACTCATCAGCTGAGTACTGTGTGCCAGTTTGGTGTCGCAGTGCTCACACTCGCCTCATTGACAGTGTCTTAAACGACGCCTTGCGAATAGTTACTGGATGCCTGCGTCCCACTCCACTGCACCATCTACCTATACTCTCAGGCAACCAACCAGCTGAGCTTCGCCGACTGGAAGCGACACTCTCCTTGGCTCACCGTGGATCTCTAGACCCCGATCATATCTTGTATGGTCTTTAAGTGGGTCCTCAGATACTCGCCAAGTGAGACTAAGATCCGGACGCCCGTTTGTGCCAGCTGCGCGGAATCTTTTGGACAACTTTGCCAGACTTGGCATCCGCGCTTCCGAATGGACAAATTACAAATGGAAAACGGAATATTGTGAAAATGCTTGCAGGCTCCGTGCCTTTGTGCCCGAGACCGGTGCCAGGCCTGTTGAGATGGGCTTACCTCGAGTAGCTTGGGTTAAGCTCAACCATCTGCAAACTGGTGTTGGGCGATTCCATTTGTCCATGCACAATGGGTCTCGCTCCTCCACCGAATTGCAAGTGTGGCACCTCTGACCAAACCGCAGACCATGTATTAACAGCGTGCCCTATACATCGGGTACCACATGGAGCACGAGGTCTGACGGTTTTTGATGACGAAAATCGATGCTGGCTTAATAACACCACTGCCAGCATCAGATTCAGGCAGTGCAGCAGTCTGGGGTAGTAAAAGGATAAACCCTCGGCCCCAATCCTGTTTGTGTCTGGCCTGGAGTGGATGCCCTTCAAACGACGACAACAAAGGATGAAAATGGTAATTTGATGGTAAATTCGGAAGCAGTGTTAAAGAGATGCAAGGAGTACTTTGAGAAACTGATAAACGAGGAATATAACAGAGACCATAGGACAGAGAAAGCAGAAGTGGTTAATGAAGAGGTAAATTGTGTTAGTAGAGAAAAAGTAAAAAATGCACTAAGAAGGATAGAAAAAGGTAAAGCAGTTGGGCCAGATGAGATGCCAGTAGAAGTTTGGATGTGCATGGGAAAGATGGGGATGGAGTTTTTGACCAGACTGTTCAACAAACTATTAATGAGTGAACGGATGCCAGAAGAATGGAGAAGAAGTGTGCTTATTCCAATCTATAAAAACAAAGGAGACGCACAGTGCTGTGGAAACTACAGAGAAATAAAGCTAATGAGCCACACAATGAAGGTATGGGAAAGAATTATTGAAGCCAGGTTAAGGGATAGAGTGGAGATCAGCAAACAGCAATATGGATTTATGCCAGGAAAGGGAACCACCGATGCCATGTTTGCTCTAAGAATGTTGATGGAAAAGTACAAGAAAGGTCAAAGAGAGTTACATTGTGTATTCGTGGACCTAGAGAAAGCTTACGACAGGGTTCCACGGGAAGAGCTGTGGTACTGTATGATAAAATCCGGAATAGGAAAAAAGTACGTTCAACTAGTGCAGGATATGTACGAGGGGAGCGAAACAGTGGTGAGGTGCGCAGTAGGAACTACAGAAAGTTTCAATGTTAAGGTTGGACTGCACCAGGGATCAGCGTTACGTCCATTCCTTTTTTGCCGTGATAATGGACAGGTTAACGCATGAAGTAAGGAGCGAACCACCATGGACCATGCTGTTTGCTGATGATATTGTGATTGGCGAAGAGATTAGGAAAGAAGTGGAGCGGAGATTAGAATCCTGGAAGTATGCATTGAAAAGAGGCATGAAAGTAAGTAGGTCAAAGACCGAATATCTGTGCATAAATGGAGGAAAAGATGACAAAACAGTAAAGATGGAGGATACAAAAGTGCCAAGAGTAAAGGAATTATGTATTTGGGATCAACAGTGCAAGAAAGTGGTGGTGAGAGGAAGGTAAAGAGAGTACAGGCAGGATGGAACGGACGCAGAAGAGTATCGGGAGTAATCTGCGACAGGAGGTTACCAGCTAGAGTAAAAGGAAAAGTGTACAGTTCAGTGGTAAGACCAGCAATGGTATATGGACTTGAGACGGTGGCAGTCACAAAGAAACAAGTAGAAGAGACGGAAGTTGCAGAGATGAAAATGTTGAGGTTTGCTATGGGAATGACGATAACAGACAAGATTAGAAACGAGCAGATCAGGAGTACCGTTAAGGTAGAACGGTTAGGAATGAAGATAAGTGAGGGCAGGCTGAGATGGTATGGACATGTCATGAGGAGAGACTAAGAGTATGTAGGAAGAAAGATGATGGAAACCGGGAAAGAGGGAAGAAGGAGACCAAAGAGAAGATTTTTAGATGTAGTAAAAGAAGGTATGGGGGAAGCTGGTGCAAAAGAGACGGATGTTGAAGACAGAAAGGTTTGGAAAATGATGATACGTTGTGGCCATCCCTGACTGAAGGAAAAGGCCAAAAGGAGAAGAAGAAGAAGAAGCTCAGCTACCATGGCGACTCAGTTTAAAACATGAAGCATAAACCAGATCAAAACCAATGCAAAATTTAAATATAAACATTTTAATTGCATTTAGCCATAGGTATAAAAAATTTACTTTACTAAATCATTACAAATTTTTTAAGAGTTTGTTTTACCTGTACAATTAAATCCATTTCCAGTGAAACCGTTTCTGCACTGGCAAGTGTAATTATTAACCGTGTTTATGCAAAGTGCATTGCTATCACAAGAATGATTTCCACGTTCACATTCATTAATAACTATAAATTAAAAAACAATTCTCTTTGGAAATCAAAATCAAAAACTTTAATTTAAAATGATTAAAAAACATCTTTATCAAATCGTTGTTCCAAGAATTAAAATTAAAAATTAATACAATCTGTTTTGTAAAACTTTTTATCAAAAGTTCAAAGGTATAAAAAAAATCTTAAGTAAAACCACGGCGCAAATTTGAAAAGTACAAAAAAATTTTTCTTAAGTATTTCGGTTATAAAAGCTTCGGTGAAAAATAACAGTATTATAAACATTTTGGATCAAGTCTAATATCTGCCCGGCCGGGGGATATTAGACTTGATCTTCGCAACGAAAACAGTTAGGGTTAGGGTTAGGGTTTGGGTTTGGGTTGGGTTAGGGTTAGGTGATAATTACTGAGCCCCATCACTCAGTAATTATCACCTAACCCCGATAAGAGATTACTAACCCTAACCTTAATCCGGGCAGATATTAGACTGATCATTAATTTGGGAAGATATTAGACTTGATCCAACATTTTTATATTCACTTTCTCTTTGAACCACATATAAATAAAAAAAAAGGTTGTAAAGATGCACAACAAAATGTTATTTAAGGGCTTTTAAAAATTATTTAACATTAAAGTTGTATCAAGTTTCAAAAATACAACTCGCTTCATTGGCTGAAAAAGCTCTGGTTACACAACCTCGTGGCACTGCTTTTGTTTATTTCTACAACAATAATGAGCCGTGGCAAAGATCGCCCGCCTATTAAGAATAGCCCGCCGAAATAAGAATCACAAAAATTACTTTTTAGATAAAATTGTCTGGATCTCATAAAAATCTAACAATTATTTTCATAAAAATATTTGCGTTTTTTTATTATTGATAAAGTTGCTCGTCACTCACCAACGTATTCAACGAACTGTAAGCTGGTAACCAATGCTAAAAGAGCTTTTCTGACATTTGCCTCACTAATTTGCGATAATTGTTGGATCCGGACTCGCCTGAAAATTTTGATAAAGATTTCAGTTAAAAAAATGAAAAAAATTTTTACAAACTTCAATAAAAGCCAAAAGCTTTTTGTGTATAAAGAAATATCTATTTCTTCTTATGATTTATCTGTAAATACAAATTTTTTTTGGAATTCAACAAACACGTTGGGGTCAAAAGTTTATGCTAAAATATTTCAAAAAATATAAATCAAGCAAGCAAATTAATCAACATATTTCTTTAGTATATGTTGTATACTAAAGGTGCTTTGTTATAATTAAAAAATATTTTTTGATTTTTTAATTTAAAAAAAAGTAATTATTTTTTAAATATTTAAATTTTATTGATGAAGCTTACTTTGACAAAAGCATATATCCTAAAAGAACACGCTGAGGTCTTCCAGAAATAATAATTTGGTTGTTGATTGTATCAGTATTAGAACTACCATGTACTAACGTAAATGATTGTGCTGGAACCGAACTCCAAAACTTTAAAACAAATATAAAACAGTTTTAATGTATCAAAGAGAAAGAACTTTGCAAAAAAAGCACAAAACCACGTCTAATTTTTAGGTTAAAAATAAACAGTAAGCTACTTAAAAAAGCATAAAAATTGCAAAAGCCTTGTGAAAAAAAAAATTTTAAAGAAAGTTTGGAAAAAATTTTTTGAATAAAACGTTGAAAAACAAAACATTTATATTTCTAATTTAATATTTTTTATCAATTTTATTTGTTTATCATATCATCCGTACAGTAGTTAGACAAATAAGAAAGTAAAAGAATTGTAAGCGAGCTTACTGTTAAAAGTTGGGCGCTATTCATCTGTTCTCTTTTTTGCTTAAATTCATATGAAATGTGTATTTAAAAAAATTTATAAACCACTATTTAGTAGATATTTACTTTCATAAGAAACATTTATCTTACTTTTGTAAAAGAAGGCTTTAAAAAATGTACCTCTGCTGAATGAATGTAGAAATAAACTTCGCATATAGTCGGGTCCGTTGAAGCGTATATTTGCCTAATGGCAAAGGTAACATTGAAACCATGATAATGAAATGTGCTATTCTGCACAGTACTTAAGCTTCCAGAAAAGTCTGCTCCAGCGTTTCCTGTAACCTTTTTAACAAATTGACGAGCTAGGTTATACAATCGTTGTAAGAATTTACAAATATTATTGTATTACACTGGTCAACACACAAATTTTTGCCACAGATATTATATTGATTTTAGGGTATATCAGGTGCGTAGATTTCGAAAATGACATTCATTTTTGCTAGTTGGCTCTAGTTTTTGAGATAATTGCATTTTTTTGTAAAAATATTACTTAGACTGTGTTATATGGCATTGTTGTTCATTTAATGCTATTTAATCAATACTGTACGCTTCGATCTTCTTTTGTAAACGCAGTAAAACAAAAATGCAAAGCATCCATGCAAACTACAATGCTAAAAAAGGATGCAACAGCAATATTTACCGTTAGTTTGCAAGAAACGTATTGGAACTAAAACCCAGTATTACAGCGTATAAATGTATGTTGCCGTTATTTATTTAAACAAACGAAGCTTGAAAATACTGAGCTTTAACAACTACCATTCTGTCAAATCTACGAAACCAATCGCCTCTTGTAAGACTTTCTAGCGTGAGGAGCAAATGGCTTATGTCGTTGAAGATTCCAACAATAGTCCGCCATCATGTGGGTGTCCCATCGTCCTTGATACCTTTCTTCCATTACTTTAATGTCCTGATGGAATCTTTCTTCTTGCTCTTCACTTAATTCCCCAAGATTTTCTGGAAATCTATCTAAATGACTAAAGAGGTAATGAATCTTGATGCTCATCTTTGCTCCCAAACTTTGAAATTTCGAAAGCATATCTTCAACTATCTGAATGTAATTGTTTGCTTTATTGTTTCCAAAAAAGTTTTTTACAACCACAGTAAAATAAATCCAAGCAGCAAATTCCTTCTCAGTCATAGATGCAGTGAAGTTTGGATCGTTCATCAGCTTTCGAATTTGAGGACCATCAAATATTCCTGCTTTTAGTTTTTCATTGCTCATCCCTGGAAATACTCTGCAAATGTAATTAAAACAATTTCCGTGTACTGGCAAAGCTTTCACAAACTGCTTCATTATACCCAATTTGATGTGTAGAGGTAGCAAAATGATTTTTTCTCTTGGGACAAGGGGCTCATTGATGACATTACATTCATTAACTGTTAGTGTAATTCTTTCAGGCCATTCCTTCTTCACCCAGTGGTCACTGCGAGCACGGCTGTCCCACAAACAAATAAAGCACGGATATTTAGTATAACCACTCTGCTGACCAAGCAAAAAGTTGACCGTTTTCAAATCAACACATATTAACCATTGGTGGTCACAGTAGTTCAATTTTTCTAGCACTCGTTTAATATTGTTGTATTTTTCTTTGAGCAATGTAGAGTGGCCAATGGGAATCGAGGCATACTTGTTTCCATTGTGCACCAATACACACTTCAAACTTCTTTTTATACTGTCTATAAATAAATGCCAATCTTGAGGTTTATATTCAGGTATACCCATTTTTAAAAGAAGTCCTTCAACATCTGAGCAGAAAACAAGCCCTTCTTCTGAACGATAGTACGGAAGTAAGTCGCTCTCCCTTGTGCGGTAAAAGGTTACTTTCGTACCAACACTAAGGCATTTCTTGTCTTTAAGCCTGGATGTCAATACTTCAGAAGCTTCTTTAGATAGATTAAGATCTCTTATGAAATCGCTCAGTTCCTCCTGATTAAACTGCTTCGGACTGGTCGAACTTTCTTCAAAAATGCTTGAAACATCACTTTCACTACAGCTTTCTGAAGCTTGGTGGACAAAGTCCCATTCTGATGGTTTTTCTGGAAGATGACTAAATTGTGGCACGGGTATATCTTCACAGTGGGGTACAGGACGCCTAGCAGATTCTAAGTCCGGGTAAATCCATGATTTTTTCTTGTGACGATTAAAACCCTTCAAATCTACCATACAAAAATAACAATCATCAAAGTGGTTTTTCTGTTCTCGCCACACCATTGGCACACCAAATCTAAAGCTTTTAGTTTTTCCTTTTGTCCACATTCGTAAGTGCTCAACACATGATTTGCAGACAACATGTGGAGCCCATGGCTTGTCTTGGTCACCAAGTTTAACTCCAAAGTAAGCACGGTATACTTTGCGAACAAAATCTGTAATAGACCTTTTATACTCTTTAAGAATATATTCTCCACATATGTAACAGAAACTGTCAGGGTCATTACAACAACTTCTTCTTCTTGAACAACTCATAGCAGGCAACATAAAGCAATTTAAAACTGAAAACATGAAAACCTAAATATAGTAAAAGTTACTGCATTTCAACTTTTCATTAGAATTTTTTTAGACTCCAAGATTGCTAATGGTCAGTTATTGACTTTTCCGCTTTGTTAACCTTTCTAAAAATGAGACAACTGGTCCTTTATTGCAAAACAAAATCTCCTTGTCAGCACAATTGCCTCTTACGTGTAGTTTATATGGCCGTTATCTGAGCTTTTATAGTCAGTTATTGTGTCTGCATTATCTCAAAAACTAGAGCCAATTCAGCAAAAGTAAAGTCATTTTTGGAATCAGCGCACCTGATATACTATAAAATCGTTAAAAGATCTATCGCAAAAAGAAAAAAAAAATTTTTTGTTGAGCTGTGTTATCGAATTCCGAAAATACTTTTTTTCTGTTTTGTTTATGCTACTCGTACATATGTCTATTTATATAACATACTATTATTAAAGAAAAAAAGAATAAAATGTCTATAAAACTGTAAAAAATCTGAAGCAAAATCTAAGAAAGTTAAAAAAATTTAAAGACTAAAAATAGTAAAAAAGCTGTTAGAAGTTTTTCAAAAAGTAACCGGGAAATATTTCCATAAAAAAATTATTGATATTTTGCGAATCCACCCTTTTTTATTGGGGTTGACGTACACAGATTTGCTACAACAGATTTTATTTATGTACAATAGTTTAATAACAACCAAAGTTTTTTTGCAATTAATTGAGTTATATTTTAATGTAAAGTAAGTAAACACTGTTACCAGCGATAATACTTAATTTAAAATTCATAAGTTCTTCTGGCATAAATCAGTGGTCAGTTCAACTTCAATAAATGTAATGAAAGCCCAAAGGCGTTATATATAAAGTTTAAAGTTGTACAAGTTTTGCTTTAAAAAATGTATACTACGTTTTTTATTGCATTTATTAAAGTTAAACCATTAATGGCCGTCGGCAACTTTAGTTGCCAGTAAGGTGTCCTTAGGAAATGTTTCATTACTTAGCTTATACACGCAATTTTTTTATATAATGGTATCAACCGAAAGTTCATTCCCTGTTGTAAACTCTAAAAAAATTAAATGTATAAAAAATTTATTCGGAAGCACTGAATGGTTTGACTGAAAAGTGATTACAGTAAAAAATGGCAAAAACTGTCTTTTTGTCTTAAGTAGGTTATAAAAAAGCTGTGAAAAATAGGAAAAGCTTTGTATAAAGTTAGAAAACTAAATGTATAGTAAATCATAAATAACTTCTTGTCTAGTTTAACTTATTTGTTGAAGCTAGTTAAGACTTTACTTAGAATAATGAGGGGAAATAAAGTGATGGCAACTTAAGTTGCCAGTGGCCAAATATGGAGTCAAAAATCAAACGTTTTTTATTATGTTTTCAAAAGTTAGGCTACATATATTGCCCTGATTCACATAATTAAAATTCTCTATTTAGACTTGTACAAGGTTATACGTTTGGTTGCAGCCATTAGCTTATTGCATTTCTATTCTAATCTGCAGACTTAGGTTAATAAAATGACTGAAAAACCTTGTTGTTCGAAAAGTGTCCCTGCATCTGCTGAAAATTCCAATGAAAGGTAAGTGCTAATACAATAGTTAACGTCGTATAAAATAATAATTTTTAACTAATTAGCTTACTAGCACCAGAACCTAACAATTGTAGGCTTCCTTGTAATTTATAGACTATCAAGTATATTCTGTCAGGGGCTCATAAAATGAAAGCCGTGTACTGACCTATTATTCGCTGACATAGGGTTGCCAACCGTCCCGGAATGGCCGGGACAGTCCCGGAATTGACTTCTGGCGTCCCTTGTCCCGGGCTGGGTCACTTTTGTCCTGGAATTTACTGACAGCTCTTTGGATTGTTTTGGGGCAACTTTTTGGGGCTCTGTCCTGCCTATTTTGGCAAAAATTTCGCAGGAAATCGAAGACAGATTTTATGTAAAAACTTCTTTTTCTCTTGTTTTTTCCGACATCACTAGTTTTCAGAGAAAAATAATGAAATCCGAGACTGATTTCAAGAGAGGACCTTTTTTTTTTGAGAGATCACTATGAGTTTGGGACAAAAATTGAGGTGTTTCATTTGTTTGGCCTGCCAATATTTTTGATGAGCCAAAATAGCCCTCGGCTTAAAAAGGTTTGACGCCCCTGTATTAAGGTGTCCCGGAATGGCGAAGCAAAAAGTTGGTAACCCTACGCTGACAACAAATTCAAACGTTAATTAGTAAACTTTATAATTTTGTTGAAGTAAAGGTAAGGGCAGACATTACGAAATTAGAGTTAGGGTAAGGGTTAGGGGCCGGGGAATAATAAAAAAACACTAATATGATCTTCTTGCGGCTTTCTCTTTACTAACCCCAACATTGTTTGCTGGAACAAAAAGGCTCTTTTTATTTAACTTTTCAAATGGTAGGTAGTCTTACTTTAGATCATTCTATTGTTTAGATACTCATTGAATGATGTTCTGGACATATTGATGGATCCTGATTGTGACCTATGGTCAAAGACAGACTCAGATGATGACGAAATGACTCTTGCCATCAGGGCCGGATTAAGGCGGGGGCTGATGGGGCTGCAGCCCCAGGCCCACACCCAAATATAGGCCCACCACTACACTAAGTCAATGAAACAACTAAGGTAGCCTAGGCTAATAGAAATCTCTTAGCTATTATTGAAAACACTGTCCATGCACTGTAAAACCCAACCTGCTCACTATGACGCAACAATCGCTTTTTCTCGGCTGCTAGGACAGTTATGTCATCAATAGCCTTGTGATTTTCTTTCAGTTAGTATATTGCAGCTGTTCTCTCAACTTCTCTGTTGCTAGGTGTTTTTGGGAGGATTAGGCCAGTGTAATTTAGTGAGAGGCTGAGAGGTTAGTTAGGCAGGATTGTTAGTAGCCTATTGTTTTTAGCTTGGCTAGGTTGCTGCTACGGGGAGTGGTAGACTCGGTGATTAATTGGTCTTTTACCGTTTTTCTCATGCGCTGATTTTGTGTCTTGAAAATAAAAAAGCTGACTGGCTGATAGTCTCTGTGCGCTCTTATTCTACTTTAGCTTAGACAGGTATTTAGGCTTTGTCGCTAAATTAAGTAGGTTAGGGTGACACCTTATTGTGTGTTTAACTAATTTCAAAAATTTAAATTGTGTGTTTGACTTATTGTGTGTTTTGCAGTGACAGTGTTTTCCATGTGTAGCTGGGAGATTCCATATGTAGGCTAAAGTAATTTAAAAATAAAAATGAAGAAGTATAAAAGCGGTTGGGAAAAGGAGAAATCTAAAAGAGAAGCAGAAGCTAAATTGAAAAAAGTTGTAGCAGGTTCAAAAAAAGTGACTGATTTTTTTGATGTAAGCGAACCGAAAAGCAACATTGCAGAAACGACGTCCAGTAGGCCTAATGCAACTGCTTTGCGACCATCTACTTCGAGTGACTGTATTGCAGAGCCAGAGCCACATATAAATATTGTTTCATCGGAACCAAATTTAAAAACCAAGGCATCTAATGTTGCTGAGGATGAAACACATGGGGTAAAACAAACTATTCAACACGACATGGATGTTGGATGCTGGGGAGTAATTTCTGACCAGCTGAGAGATTACTGCTGCTAAATAGGAAGTTTAGAATTTCAACATCTTGATGCAGATTTTTCAACTTCAGAGACATGTATTACTGGCGATAAATTTAAACGGCGTTGTTCTAAATCGCTATTTTGGCGAGAACAATTGAACGGCGAAATAGTGAAACGCGAATGGTTGTGCTATTCGCCTTCAACCAAAAAACTTTACTGCTTTGTTTGCAAACTTTTTGCGTCTGATTCTGAGAAAATCATGCTGGCATCAGTTGGTTATGGCGACTGGAAACATGCACCACGCGACCTGGCCAGGCACGAATCTACTAACAAACACTTAAGTTATCTTTCAACATATTTCTTTCGAAGAGCAAAAAAAAAAAAGCATTTGCAAAGATTTGGAAGAGCAAAAAGAATCTGACAGAAAATATTGGTCCAAAGTATTGGCTCGAGTTTTAAGCGTGATAAAATTCCTATCATCCAGAGGGCTGGCCTTCCGCGGAAGTAGTGAGAGGGTTGGTTCTCCACAAAACGGTAACTTCCTTGGAATTTTGGAGTTGTTGGCAGAATACGATACTTTCCTTGCTGAGCATATTCAAAAGAGAGTGAACAAAGGCAAGGGACACGTTTCGTATTTCTCATCGACTGTATGCGAGGAATTCATTGACGCAATTGCAACAAAAGTATTAAATATTATTATTTCCGAAATAAAACAAGCAAAGTATTATTCAGTGTCCGTGGACTCAACACCTGACATTGCAAATGTTGACCAGTTAACAATAATTTTTCGGTATGTTTTACCTGATGGTCCCGTGGAACGATTTGTCAAATTTATGCCCACCCGTGGACACACTGGTCACCAATTGGCTGATATACTTTTGGAGTTTATAGAAGACAATGGGATCAGTTTGAAAGATCTCCGAGGACAATCTTATGACAACGCTGCTAACATGAGCGGAAAATATAAAGGTATGCAAGCTATAATAAAAGAACGCAAGCACCAAGCAGAATATATTCCTTGTGTAGCACATTCCTTGAATCTTGTGGGAAAATGTGCTGCTGAGTGTTGCCAATCTGCGGTTCGTTTTTTCATGTTTGTTCAAGGACTCTATGTATTCTTTTCAGCTTCAACACACAGGTGGAATCTTCTTGTTGATGCACTGAAACCACTTCAATGTCCAACAATTAAGCCTTTGTCTGATACACGTTGGGAGGCGCGATATGATGCGCTACATGCACTAAGAAAAGGTTACCAAGCGGTTCTTCAAGTCTTGAAGGCAATATCTGATGACAATGATGAAACATATCAAACTAAAGAAACAGGCAGGGGTTTTGTTTCATCGATGAAAAAGCTTGAAACTGGTATTTTACTCGAGGTATGGTCGTGCATAATGGAACGGTTCCATAAGACGAGCCAGGCTCTGCAGGACAGCAAAATGACTTTGAATAAGGCAACAAATTTGCTTCAGGGTCTACAGAACTTTATTCAACTTCTCAGACCCCAATTTCAAACATTTGAAGGAAAAGGTCAAGCATTAAGTGGCTGTCATCATTACACTGAAGAAATTTCAAGAAAGAAAAGAAGAAAAGTAGGGTTGGATAGCGAAGGTGAATCTGAAGACACATCACTTGATTCATCGAGCAGATTCGAAGTAGACTCATATCTGCCGATCATTGACCAAATTCTTTCGTCTATGAAAACCCGACTAGAAGCTTACGACGGTCTCCAAAGAAAGTTTTCGTTTCTGATAGAATTGAACACCATGTCTAACTGCAAAATTGAAGCAAGTGCGAAATCGTTACTTCAATATTATCCAGATGATCTGGAGGAGTCATTGCCTGAGGAGATGATTCATTTTTCTACACTGATAAAACAACACCATTTCAACAGTGAATGCAAAGAAATTCAGATGTTTAAGTTCATAAATAAAAATGAATTCGTGCATGCATTTCCTAATGTATCTGTTGTTTTCAGGCTTTACTTTTGTCTGATGATTTCTAATTACTCTGGCGAGCGCTCATTTTCAGCGCTAAAAAGAGTAAAGAATCATTTGCGTTCGTCTATGGGTTAGAAAAGGTTGAATTCCTTAGCTCTACTCTGCATTGAAAACAACATTTTGCAAAAAATACACACCGATGACATTATTAAGAGCTTTGCATTGTCTAAATCCAGAAAATGCGTCATTTGAATGTGTGCATACAAAGTAAATATATACTTTGTTTATGTATTAATATTTGTTTTTCGTTTCAATTGTGGTTAGTTTTTAGTACTATGTTTCAATTGTATTAATAAAAAATAGGCCTCTGACTATCATAGAGCCCCAGGCCCATAAAAAGCTTAATCCGGCCCTGCTTGCCATAATCCCCCCTCTCGAAAAAGCATGCGTCGACTCTGACCGAGACAGTGATGCGTCAGATGATTTGAATGAGGGTCTTACTCATCATTTGCCAAGGAGGTTGTTGAACTCAATTTGCTCTACAAACATTTTAAGTTACAATTCAAAGTTATCACATCAAAGTGAGCAAGAAAGCCAACACGAAGCTCCCCCAACAAAAAAATTAAAAAAAAAGAAAAAAATAATTAGAAGATGGAAGAAAAATTTTCCTTTAAATAATCCTAATGTTGTACTTTCTAATTCTGTTCCTGCTATATCAGAGCAAACTAAAGAGAATTTGAAAAACCCGCTAGACACTTTCAATGCAATGATTTCTTGTGATATAATAACTCACATTACTCATCAAACTAACCTCTATGCTTCCCAGAAAGGAAAAAATTTAAATTGCGATGAGAGTGAAGTTATCACTGTCATAGCAATCATTTTACTCTCTGGGTATTGCAAAGTGCCTTGTCGCGACTTATATTGGTCTGGTTCCCCTGACACCCACAATGAAGCAGTTTCCAATGCAATGAGCCGAAATCGCTTTAGAGAAATATTTTCGTGTTTGCATTTGGCGAACAATGCTGAAATAAACGAGGATAGATATTACAAGGTTCGTCCTATATTTGACATGCTAAATAATAATTTAAAAAAGTATCTTTCAGCAAATGACCACAGTGTGGATGAAAGCATGATTCCTTACTATGGGAAGCATGGAACCAAACAATTCATCCGAGGCAAACCAATTCGATTTGGTTTCAAGTTATGGTGCCTTACCTCGACTGAGGGTTACTTGTTTCATGCAGAACCCTATTGTGGATCTGACACTAAGCTGAAAGACACTGGTCTTAGTCAGGGTGCTGATGTAGTGCTAGGTCTAATTGAAAAATGTAATTTATCAAGTGGTTGCACCCTAACTTTCGACAATCTTTTCCCTTCCCCTACTTGATGAGCTGTCGAAACGTGGCATAGGTGACCTCGGAACTTTACGACAAAACCGTTTGGAAAATGCACCAGTTCCAACAAAGCAGTTGATGAAAAAAACAATACGAGGCTCATACCAGGGTGCTACAGACAACCACGGAAACACAGTGGTGTTTGGCATGATACAGCTGTTGTAACTTGTGCTTCCAACTATGCTGAAGCTCTACCAGAGAGCTTCGTCAAACGATGGTCGAAAACAAAAAAAAGAAAGCTGATATTGCAATTCCAAACACTCATTTGTTGTACAATCAGCAAATGGGAGGAGTAGATTTATTCGATCAATTTGTTGCAACATACAGAGCTCGAATCCGCTCAAAAAGGTGGTGGTGGCCTTTTTTTGCATGGAGTTTGAATGCAGCCGCAGTCAATGCATGGCTACTGCATAAAAAGATTGAAGGCAAAAATGTTCCTATGCTGGCTTTTATGAGAGAAATTGTTCTCACAATGCTTTCTTCATCTGGACGAAAGAAAATTTCCAGGTTGCAATAACCCCGAAACGTTTTGGAAAATATACGTGTCGACAGCATTAACCACGTTATCATCAAAGGAAAATCAAAATATACACGTTGCAAAGTCTGCAAGCGTCGATCAGTATTTGAATGCCATAAGTGCCATGTCACACTCCACCCTGCTTCTTGCTTTAAACGCTACCACGAAAGTAGTTTTTCTACTAAATGATTTAGTCAATCAGCCAAGATAGTTCTACTTCAACAAACTTCTTTTGTTTTTGAATGGACGTCTGTTTTATAAGTTTATGCGTTATTTAAATTTGATTGAGTTTTTTCGCTTTTTTTCAATGTTTATAAAACTAAAAAATGGACTAAATTGTTGTCATTCGGTGTACACCTTATTTCTGGGGGATGTTGAACCCCTAAATTACAGCTAAAGAAAAGCCTTACATAGGTAATTAAACAGATTTGTATTAAGAAATTAAAATCTTAATATTTCCTGAGTTAAACGTCGAAACAAATCGCTACAATTTAAAAAATCAATAAAATTCATAAATTTTGACTCTGTTGACAGCCACTGGCAACTTAAGTTGCCATTAAATAACTAAAAAACTACAAGAGAAAAAAAATTTTTTTTTTTATGTCTTACATAACATATTTTAGCAACATATTAAAAGGATTCAAAAAAAAAAAAAAAAAATTTTGGCCTCAGCGTTTAATGGGTTAAACTGACTTCTGATTTATAGCAGAAAAACATTACAATTGACTATTTTACAGCTTGTTTTTTCTTGGAAATGTTACGTTGTCAAATCCAAGTAGTTATCTAAAGAATAGGATGTGTTAAAAGAGCATTAGTTTAAAAGGTAGATTGTTAATGGTAATCAGACTATATTTCTTTTTTTTATTGTAAACATTTTGATTAGTTATGACACAATATGCAGCCAAAAACTTAAACTTGAATATTACTTAGTTTATTATTTTGAATTTTTGATGTTGCCTATCGGGAACAGTCGTAAATTAGGTGTGTGATCTTTAGCAGTGTAGTGACATTTGATGAATTTTTTGTAGTTTGATGCATTGCAACTATTCTGCATCTTGTACATTATTTTCGTTTTTCATAACTATTATTTTGCGATGGATGAGAAATAAGAGAGATTGATGAAGCGATTAATTACATTTTGATCCCTAGTGAAATTGATTGAGACCCGAAAAATAACGGTTAGATAAAAATTTACGGTACTTTCTTCTGCTTGACAGTCTTGGCAAACAGCTCTAAACTTTAATATTTTTTTAAACAAAAAACTAAAAAATCTAATGAAACATGTTATCCGAACAGCAATATTTTGAAATTTCCTAAAACAATAAAGAAAATCGCTTGATGCTTTTATTTAGTATAAAACTTCCAAAGTGGTTATGCGAATTAGAATAATAAATAATGAATAAAAAAATGCGCAAAATACAATTAAAATTGTTTCTGTAACAAATAATTGCTGATTTTTTATACTAGAACTTTAAATGTTATTGTAATTTTCCAAAATGCCGTTTCGATAACAACCAACATAAGAGAATTTCTTTTTGAATTTTGACAAAAAGAGGGTAAAAATAGTTTATGCCGCAAACTTCAGAAGTTTTCGGTCATATTTTGAGCGATTGTGCTTCATAAACAAAAGAAGTTTTTGATTGTTGTTTGATTTTTGACAGTAGTTTTTGGGTGATCATTTTGCAGAACATTTATATGTAACTATTTTCGAAGAGCACTAATTGCCAAGTGAAAGTTGACCAAAAGTTGCAGCAACAAATTTCGAAAAAACATTTAAAAAGTAGAGAAACTATTATTGCGTATTGTTCTAATTGGAATTTAGAATTGTCTTTACTATTTTTATTTCTCTTATTACTTTTTTTGACTTGCGTTAAAACTCAACTACGCAGGTTTTTTTCCTTCAAACAATTTTTTTCTTTTTTTCTCTCTCTTCTAGGTGTACTTCGGGCACTGTCGCTTAAAAAAATAAATTCAGAAATAACATAATTTAGTGTGCTAACTTTGGGCTTAGTCTCATCTCAGCTCATTTTATGCAAATGATTTCCGTAGGGGCTTTTGAAAATGTGTCGTACTACTTATCATCGCGTAAGACTAAAAGCAAGAGTAAAATTTAGTAGGCAATTCAAAAAAATTTTATTGTGCAATTTAGTCCCAGCTCAATCTATTTAAGTGATCTCGGTTGTTACTCTTGAAAAAAACTTAACACTAAATGTGTCTTACTACTTATCTACAATATAACAACGTTTGCATCTGAAAGCAGGAAACTAGTCCATTTCAGAATGACACGCAAAAGTACGACATGAGTGAAGTTACAATGATAAAATTAAGTATTCTTCTTTTTGTTTTTTTAATAAAGAAAAAGGGCGTTGGACAGTTTGGTTTAATGGATTTTTATTTCCACGTCGGAAAAGTTATCCTATTTTTGAATAAGTGAAATGGTATTAGGACAAGTTTTTTAAAATAGAAATTTTTTTGTTTTCTTGTGAAAAAGTTTTGGAAAACAGTTTTTAATTTTTGCTTTGTTACTGTGTAAATCTTTTAGATTTACATAAAACCGCAACTATTGATAATATATTTACCTTTATCTTATATTTTCGTGTAAAATTACTTGTACTGTTTATCCACATAAGGCCAACAAACGGATGGATAGATCTGGTTGCAAACTCAAATTGCTTGTTACTAAACATATTCAAAGATTTGTGTTAGGTCTTAAAAGCGAAAAAATTTTTTGTTTTATTTTTGGTATTTCTTAATTGCAATAAAAAGATCTTATTATCACTTTTGTTGTTGTAACAAAAAAAGAGTAAAGGTGAAACATTTTTAGCTTACTACATTAAATATGAAAACGTTTACCTATAAGTTTGGTTATAATTGGCAGTTTCAAATCCTCGAAAATTGCTTCCGAACATCACCTATTATTTTTAAAAATATGAGATTTTTTACATCAAAATTGATTTTTTAAAACTTGTTGATCAAAAGTTAAAAAAAAACATTGGCTATTTGTTTGTATTTCTAAGTATTTCGAACGTGGTCCAAACCTTGATATCAATTTGAACGTAGTTAAAACCGTGTTGCAGACCTCAAAGTTGCAGATTCAAACTCTAATACTAATTTTGAACGTGGTCCAGACCTTAATATAAATTTCAAACGTGGTCCAAACCTCTATACAAATTTTGAGCCTGGTCCGTTTAAGCTTGGACGTAAAACTTAACACAATCAAAACATTGCTTTCTTAATAATCACTAACTAAAGTCACACACAACTTACGATATTTCCATTATCGAACATGTCATGTCCTCCATCTCGTATGTTATTTGTAGTCCCATCGTATCGGTAACTGTACCAATTTGGAATAGTCTTGGTAATATGATTGGAAACGGCTTCAATGTTGTTCAAAAACTGAGAGGTTGAAATTTCTAGCAAGCGTATATAAACTTATTTAATAAACGAATTTTGGTAATTTTTTTGTTGATTAACCTGAACAATTAATTGGACCACCCGGTTGACCATTGTAGCAAACACAAGTGTAACTTCCAGGTAAATTTGTGCATTCACTTGGCATTTGGCAGAAATTATTTCCAGATGTGCATTCATCAATATCTGAATTTGTTTCATATTGTTAAAACAAAACAAAAAAACAACTGATAGTTTTTAATTGCAATACCTTCACAAAAAGTACCATTTCCACTATATCCACTTTGACATCTACACGTATAATTGCCATAATTGTTTACACAAACCGATTTTGAAGGACATCGATGTGTTCTAGCAGTGCATTCATCAACATCTATAAACGTAGATGGTATTAATCTTATTAGCAAAAAAATGAATTCAATAACGACTTTAGTTTAAACTATTTTAAAATGTGAATACGGATATGAATAAATTGGTTTTGCTTCAAAAGCATATTTAGAGAAAAATTTGAATTTTTCATGCATTTTAAATCAAATTTTTAATTTTATATTATTAACTTTGAAGTAAAATGGTTTTATTTATTAGATATAACTTACTCGAGCCAACTTTTTTTGTAAGGGTTTTATTCATGGTTAAAAAACTTGTCAGAAGTTTTGTTAATTAAAATTTTGCTGTTATTGTTTGGATTAAAAATATTTAATTCTATTACTACTAAAATTATTAATTATTAATTGTTATCAAGCACTCTTTAAAGCACTAATATTAATATTGTCTTATATGCATTATAAATTAAAATATATCTAATGTGTAAATATGAAAGTTTAAAATAAGTCCAAAGAATTAAAAACTTCAAATTTGCTTTTTTTCAATTAGCTACATGTAAAAAATGTTTCCATTGACGAAGACCAATCGCAATAATTTTCTATCAAATTGATACACTTGAATTTTATTACTAACCAAAGCAACTTCTTCCATTTCCAAAAAAGCCATCCGTACAATTACACACGTAAGTTCCAAACGTGTTAATGCAATTCGCTCTTGAATGGCAACTATCAGTTCCTGTTGCGCATTCGTTCGTATCTAAGTCATAACAACAAAGAAATATAAGTAATCTAAAAGCAATGCTTAGAATTTTTATCTGTTATTGTTAATTAAGTTTGACCATTTCAACAGTCGCCGAGCAAAAGAGAGAATTAAATAAATATTGCGTGCTTAGAATTAGATATGTCTTACATCACTAACTTCGTATCGCTAATTGAGCAGTTACTTCTTTGTAAGTCATGCTGCGCTTTTATACAATACATGGCTTTAAAACCAGCAAGTTTGTTAATATATAACTGTTTTTTGATACCAAGTATAAATCTCTATGCAATAATAAACCATATTTGGGATGGAATCCTGCACACAATTCTGCTCATAGCTTTCATGCAATATTGTCTCGGCTAATAAACCTGTATTTCAAGAAAGGCTGCAATGTAAGCAGAGACAATAATTTTGCAAGCGTGGGTTTAGCAGAGCAATTAAAATTTGAAAAAAAATATCATTGTTAGCTCCATCAAAAGCAAGAAAGGTTTTTGATGTTGATGCTGTTATGAAGTCGAAGACGCTGTACTCATCAGAAAAATAAATATAAAAATCTGATTGCCCACTTCCTGTTTACAAAGGAAAGAAGACTATGATTTCTTAGTTTTTCAATTTTATCCATATATCCTTTCATATTGATGAAGAACACCACAAAGAGTTACTAGATATAGTAAAGCACAGTAATGCCGACCAAGTAGGAGTTAGTATTTTAAGGTATAACACATGCAAAAGTAGTACTCGGGGATGGCAGTTTTTTCAAGGTATTAAATTTAGCTTGCATCATCATTCATATTGTTTACAAACTATCTTGTTGGCATTTTTTCTAGAACCTATTAAAAGTTTACGCACAAAAAAGGCAAATTTTTGCAGAGTTGAACTTCAATATTTCCAAGAGTCGGACAAAGACCCATAGCGGCAACAACATCAAGGTCAAGCAAAAGAATAAAAAAACATCTCAATTTATTAATGCGTTGTGGGCATGAAAGTCCAGCGCAGATATTTTACTATTTTTAGTTGTGGCGCACATATCGCTTCTTATGTTACAAACGTAAAATGCTGTTGTTATATGAATTTACTATGCACTGTGCATTGTTTTGCATTTAAATTCGGGATGAATGATTGTAACAAAAAAAGCATTGCTTATATCTACATATCTTAAAATAGGTCAACAAATTTCATAGTCAGCGTAGCAAATGGGAAAAATTTGAGTCAAGTTTTGAATTGAAATCCCAAAATGCATAAGAAGCCAAGGCGTTGAACTAAACCCGAACCGGGTCCGTAAACCCGTATCAATAGTTATTATTTTTTAAATCTGAACCGAAACTAAACCCGAAACAAAAAAATTTGCTGAACATGAACCGCAACTGAACGCGTAAAAATAAATTTTGATAAACTTGACCCTAAACTAGAACTTTAGTTTCAACGGTTCCCGTTCAGCGTTCTGATTTTAATACTTAATTAATCAAATATGCCTATATGAATAAAAATTTTGCATCTAAACTTACCAAAATTTGTTTCATTTACTTTATGTGTGGTAAAATATATAATACTCTCCTCTAGCATTGAAACCATAACAGTTATTTTTGTCAACGTAAATCTTTGGGCAAAAACACGGTAATGATTGTTTGTTGTGCATAACACTTTTAAATTGATTTTTTAGGCGCAAAAAAATTTGGATATACAGTATAACAAGTTAATGTATTCTGCTTAATTATGTTTGTTACGTTGGTCTTCTTGGTAAAATTGTGCAAAATTTTGATTTTAAAAAAATGTTTCGCCCGCTTTTTTCAAATCCGTTGGTCTGGGTCTGGGTCTGGGTTCTGGGTCGGGATTCAAAACCGTTGGCCTGGTTCAAATCCATTGGTCCAGTCAAATTTCAAATATGCTATTGTTTATTTTAATTGAGAGCTTTTGTTCTAAAAATTTTTAATGTTTAATAAAATTTAGTTTACTTCATGTTGCGGTGATGCACAATTTCCTAAGATATTTGTTTAAAAGATTATTATGTGTCTTTGATTTTCTATCCTAGAATTATCACGGTGTCCTATATGACAAGAGAAAGTATTTTACAATGTATTGGCAAATTAACTTTAAATTCAAGTTACAATTTCTTTTTCTATCAAGCTGCCGGTCAAAGCTAACTTGTTATAACATTATCTTATTTTTTCTACAGCAAATCAAGTTATTCTGATTAGTAGCATTTGTAAAATTGCTTAAAGCAAGTCTTTTTGTTTAGGTTTTCAATAGTTTTTAGTAATATAGCATGGAGAGAGTGATCAACAATTAAATGTGCTTGATATAGGATGAGATTAGCAACCAAAATATTTTTTTGAAAAGTTTATGGTAATAGTAATAGTGGAAGCTATTGCCTTATGGTATTCGCAAAAATCTAACATGAACTTAATTTAATTTCATTTTCTTTTTTTATACAATTAAATTGTAGTAGGAATATCTGGAAAATTATTGATTTTTTTTTTCTACGCTTTGTTTTATACAATTTGGTTTTAATAATATAAAATTTCATTCAAGTTTTAAACCATATTGGCGTATTGCTTATTTGTTCTTAAGTAGTATTTTTTGCTGTATTGACACTTTTAGTGTTAAAAAGAACTATTTTATTTTAATAAACATTACCATATTTTAAATATGATTATTAAAACAATAAGCAAAGTTCCATATAGAACATTTAAAATGTTATATATTTACTTTGTTCCGGTAATAGCAGCAGAAAAATATTTGGTTTAAAAACCAAAGTATAAAAACAACAAATTAGGTTTAATTTATAAGCCCCCGTGCGTGACCCTTGAAACTTGTTTGTTTCAGAATGACTTTATCAACTTGACTATATCAAGTTTTTTTTTTTTTTTTGGGAAATAAAAAAATAGCTCTGCCAACTTTATAAAGTTTTAAGTTCCTTTATAAAAAAAGTCTTGATTTTTAATTTAAAGACAAACTAATGACTTTATAAACTTGACTATATCAAGTTTTCATTTTTTTAGAGAAATAAAAAAAATAGCTCTGCCAACTTTATAAAGTTTTAAGTTCCTTTATAAAAAAGTCTTGATTTTTAATTTAAAGACAAACTAATGACTTTATAAACTTGACTATATCAAGTTTTCATTTTTTTAGAGAAATAAAAAAAATAGCTCTGCCAACTTTATAAAGTTTTGAGTTCCTTTACAAAAAAAGTCTTGATTTTTAATTTAAAGACAAACTAATTGAAATTTATGTGCATTTTGTAAACATTATCAATTACGGAAATTCATAAATTGCTAAGACTTTAACTTAACGTCCAATTTTACTTTTTGTTATTATGATATTAACTGAAATAAGTTAAATAAAGAAACAATAATTTGGACTTTATAATATTTTGGTGATTATTTCAATTTAATTTAGCAATGTGGTTAAAATTTCTATGATGAATCTTACCAGTACAGTTGAAACCGTTTCCGGTCAATCCTCGGCTACAAATACAAGTGTAGTTCAATGCTGTTCTGAGACAGGTAGCGTTTGGACTACAAGAATGCAATCCATTTACACATTCATCAACTCCTAATAATAGACATTCAATCATTAAGTTCATGTTACAAAAGAAAAAAGTTTTCTTAATTTTTTTTAACATTTAAATTTTTTTTTGTCACTTTTTGTACAATTACTACCAAACGTTTTTTAAATTGTAACGCTTTATATTAATTTACATCAATTTAATATTTAACTAATTGCAAAAATTATTATTTAAAAAATTAAATAGCTAAACAATTTTCTAATGAAAGCTATTAGGTTATTTATCACCAGTGTCCGAAAATTACGGCTTATTGGCTATAATTGTCATAAGTTATTTTAACTACTTTAAATTTTGCAATTCTGATTTAAAACTTTTTAAATATCGTCAACTGAATATGGCCTGTTTTTCTAAAAAAAACTTACAATGAAAGCATAGCCTACGACAATCAAAGTAGAATTTCAAAAAAACAAGATCTAGTTAAATATTTTCTATTAACCTACATTTAGCCTACCCGGTCCGGAAGGCAAAAGCGTTTACGTCGTGGGGGCTGTCAGTAGACAATTCAAATTATGAATAGTCGAAGCCGATCTTGCCAAAACGAAAAGTCATCGACCTTTTCCAATGTTCATATGGAACTTGCTAATAGGTAAACGCCCTTTTTAGGGCGGGACGATGCGTGCTTAACACCAAACTAGCTTTTTCAGGTCACATTGTCAAAAAGTTTCGAAGATCCACTATATTACAGCTGTATATTTACGGCCACAATATAAATGACTTGCATCATCTGGCTCTGCTGTTTGGGGCTCAAGTTATTTTACAAGAAAAAACCCATTCTATTAACGAACACAAGCTAACAATCCCTAGCTTTATACTGGTTGGGTCTACTTTTAACAGGGCGCATGACCTTGATACGTTTGCTCATGAGCGAGTGAACTGGGCTCTGATTGATCGGTCTCCGACTATATTTGCTGTTAACAAACTGATTGGTCTCCCGGCAATGTCCTGTTTTAGCAGATGCTATTGGACCTCCGGCTGATTAAAATCGGGTGATACAAGAAAGTGGATTGTAAGTCATCTTGACTCATTTTCAAAAAAGTGTCTGAACTCTGGATGGCTCCAAAAACTAAACCAGTGAACATTTTTGAAGATTTTTTCTCTGGAAAATTTACTGCTGCCATACAACACTTAAGCCAGGAAAAGCTCCTAGCTTAGATTTCCAGAGCTTCTAATTCATGCTGGTACTGATTTGAAATCTTGGCTTCGTGGCTTCCTTTCATCTTGCTTGCACCAACTCAAAATTCCAAGGATCTGGAGAAAATCGCTTGTAGTTGTTATTTCTTAACCAATGAAAACTCTGAAAACCGGAAAAACTTTTGCACAATTTTTTATCTGTGTGTCCTATTTAGATTCTGGAAATCTTTAGATTTATTTAGCTTGTTTTAAAAGCGAAGTGATGAAGCGGATAACTAATTTTGGTGATTTAAATTTAGCTGGGAGTATAAATTTGGTTTATATTTTAAAATCTGTTAGATAAATACTGAAAACTAATTTTATGCACTTATTAAACTGGATTTTGCTTGTAGCCATAAATAAATTTTTTTAAACATCTTTTCGCCTACACCGTGGCTCGCAATATTTTTTTAAGATAAAATCAAGATAAAACTGCCAACTCCCATCTTAATCAGTTTAGTTTAGCAGAGTCCGTGTTGGGATGTTCCGATCTTAATAAGCGTTTACAGTGTTTAAAGTCTTTAGAAATTTTTTATAATTTTTTTCTATAATTTTTAAAAATTTTTAAAGTTTTTTCAGTTTTTTCTATTGTTTCTATTCTTTCTGGCAGTTTTATCTTAACTTTATTTTATTTTACTTTTTAGATACCCCTGATGATCCCTTTTATGGGTGAAACAGTCTGTAGGGCTTTTAACTTTGTTTTTATTCCCGTGTTTTTGCTATTGTTAATTTAAGCTCTAACTTTGTTATTGAGCACTTTAGAAGTACTGATTTTCATACAGTGTTATATATATATATATCTGTTTGCTTTACTTCGCCGGTACAGAGCTCAATAACCGAATAGCTAGAGCAGTATTTATTAATGAAAGCACTAAAACAGATTAAAAATTAACAATTGTTAATAATATTGTTAATTTTTAATCTGTTTTAGTGTTTTCATTAATATGTATATATATATTATATTTATTTAACACTACACTTTATAAGTTAAAACCACAACAGTCTGTTTCATCCTATTGAATTGTCAGGTGGTCACTAGAAAATCAAAAATATATAGTTTAATACGCTTGAAATAAATTACACGTAGTTAATAATGCAAATAATGCACCTCCTGTGACGTCATACAATGAAAATAACTCAAAAATATAGAAAATGCTTGTATAGAAGTTTGCATCCATTTAAAGGTAAGGGATGGCGAGTTAGGCGTATTGTAAAAAGTTTAAAAGGAGGAAGGGAAAATCTACAAAGCAATGAAAAGGTTACGGGAGAGATCGTATGAGGTGAAAAAGTTAAGTAAGTGAAGTAAAGTGCAAATGATAGAGAGCGGATTAGAATAACGGACAAAAAAAGGTAATTTAATTAATTTAAATTTGTTCTTGTGGCGGTGTTTTCCGGTAAGCTTCGATCGTTTATAGGGTGTTGTTGGTTTGATAGTAGTGGTTTGATTCAAACGTAAAATAATTCTGATATTGAAATAGGTAAAGCCGCGGATAATTACAAAAAGTTTTTTAATTTAAATTTGTTTTTATGACGGCATTTCCCATTTACTTCCGATCTTTTATTCAGCATTGTGTTAGGGGATGAAAGGATCAAGCATGAAATCATCCGCTAGGAGGATGAAAAGTTTTTCTGCTAAGCAGAGGTTGCACCATCTAGCGCCCGGATAGTATGGTGTTGTGCGGGCCGCGATGCTCCAATCAATAAAGGGGTTCTTTCCTGTGTCTTTAGCTTGCCAAAAAGCTTTAGATAGCTCGATGGCATTAGACTTTTTCCGGTATTTGAAGCTCTGATTATGGTTGTAGAATCGAGCTTTAAATTTGGTTTCACTACAACCATAATAATTTTTGGCAATGCTATCTGTTGTTAGGATGGCTTTATAAATGATGGAGCTTTCGCGGCATTGTCTCTTCATCGGGCAGCTGGTTTTAGCCCTGCAGTTGCAAGGTGGTACAGTGCTGGCAGGCTTGGTTCTTTGGGCAAGGAGCGCTTTATTGTGTCTGGAAATTACAGCTGCCATGTTGGGCATGCAGCTATAGCTCAGTTTGACGTTGTTTTTATTGCATATCTTGTGCAAGCGGTAATGGGGAGGGAAGTGCTTCTCGAGCAAGTGAAGAAAGACCTTTCCGATGTTAGTCTTTACATGCTTGTTGAAGGGTGGGTTAAACCACACTATGTTTTGCTTTCTGGATTTCCTTTCATGGGAGCCGGGTGGGATGATGTACTGCAATCCACTGAGATGTCCACTTCTTTGCATAGTCTCTTCATACTCCGGGATAGCTCTGCTGAATTCCTCGCGGTTTCATGAGAGCGATGAGAGGCGGTCAGCAAGCATCGATGGGAGTTGTTTCTTTATAGGGGGCGGGTGGTTTGAATGTTGGTGGATATAGAGTGGTTGGTCGTTAGGTTTGCGGTAGGGCCAATATTTCCCCAATTTCAAGTTGAAGGTAACATCAAGGAAATTGGTTTGGACAAGATTAGTTTCGGCTGTGATGTTTAAGCCGTGCTGGTGGAATAGCTTGATGATCTTTTTCTTTATGCGTTCCGAGGTAGGACCCGAAGCGTTTTCTAGAATGGCCAAACCGTCGTCCCTATAAAGATCGATGTTCTTGACACCTACAAGCTGGGATAATTGGTGGAGGATAAACAGGCCAACCAACTCACATACAACTCACATACTTACATCCTCACATACTCACATACCTCGGAAGGCATAAAGAAAAAGATCATTTTTATGCATAATTGGGGTCGTTGTACGAAGGTACCCCACATAGAACGGTATAAAACTTGCCTTGTTTGACTTAATGCTGAAAGAACACTTTTATGATTTTATCATTTTTGTTTGACAAAAAATTAAATACCTCTTTGAAGAACATGTGTTTTCTTTATAATGCTTGAACATATATACCAAAAAATTAAGCTGCAAAATTTAACTGAAAGAAATGCTGTTGCTAAAATAAAGTTGATATAAGCAGTCAAATTGCAAGAAAAGAATAAAACAAATAACAAATTAGTATGAACAAATGGTTGTTCAATGTACTTGCAGAATTTCTTTCAAATTCGTGCTTTATGCTTTGCATGCAGTATTTGAATGTTCATGCATATCAACATAAAACTTATTTGCATGTTCATGCAAATAAGTTTGAATAGTAGTCTACAATTAAAAAACTTTCACTTTTTTTAACGTCTTTTTTGATTGAAACAATTCAATGGTGCTTTATTTATATACCGCTGTATAATTAATTCAAGTTCATTAAAAATAAAAAGAAACATAGAGTCGACGTGCAAGAACGGTAAAAGTTTTTCAATTTTTCACTATCAGCAAGTAGATATTAAATAATGATAACTATGGTAATAATATTAAACTGCAACTTTTTCGAAATTTTTATTTTTGTAAAAAACATATTTTCATTTTTTATGTCATTTAAAAAAATTACTACACTAACTGCACAAGTAATTTAAATTGGTAAATAATAATAATACCAATACAATTCAAATAGTCAAGCATTGTTGTAAGCTTCCCAGGGGTTCTTCATTGCTTGTAATTGTCGTGCGCGTTGGCGCAACTAATACGTCCAATTTTTAATAAAACTTAAAATTCTTAGTTCAGCAAATCTATTATAATCGCATTTCACGCTTGTTAAAACAGTGCCTAAACGTAAAAATTAAAGCGACCTTGTAAAAGTTTAATTTTTTATAGGTTTTCAGATAAATTAAAAAAAAATGTTTAACTCTAACTAAAACTATAAGAATAATTTTTATTCTGTTTAAATTTCGAAACAACATTTTTAGTAGTTTATAAATTATAAGTAATCAAATTTTGATAGGCTTTTGTAGCCCATGTTGAAGATACAATAGCTCAAAAAAGTTTAAGAAAAATAAAGTTAAAACTCGAATAATATCTTAATAAAGTTTTTTGTCAAAAATTTATACAAAAACATTGATTTATTTATGTTATAGTTTTTCATTAATAGTCTATAGTACAGATCTTGTAAAGTACACCAAATTGTAAACTACAACAAAAATACACCAAAAATTGTTACAAAGAATTAACAAAAATTAACTGAAATGTATTAAATAATACAAATTTACTAGAATAAGATTGGAGTTACAAAAAGTTAGAAGAATATACAAAAGTATTACAAAAAAACTGGATCTTATTTTATTTGAAACAAAAGTCTTAATGATTTTATTCATTTTACAAAAATGTTGACCCAAACATAAATGGTTAAAAGCCTATCTGCCAGCTATATTAACAAATTATGCTTACCTTAATTGGCTACAGTTACAAAATAGTTTGATTGCCTTCCTAATTGGTTTAAATTTAAGCTATGTCTAAATTTTAATAAAAAATTTATTATAAGTTGCGTTGTAAAAGACACTAAAAAAATTTTTTTAAAAAACAATTTCCGCGTCTGACTACTAGCAACATCTAGCATAATAAATGCGGGAAATTAGTCTTTATTAGGTTTCCTTAGATAACAGATTGTAAAGCTTAAAATAATTTCATAGTTCCTATTCAAATTCATACCATCGAAATAAGCTATTTTTTTCATTACTTTACGGTTAACCCTAATTTACGTAATGGGGGTCCCTTTATATAAAAACGTCATAACTCGTAAAATTCGAATGATAAAAACTTGAAATTTTATGACTTTTCCTAAAATTTATTCATGAATATTTTGTTATTTTACTTGAATAAATCCAATGGGTAGTTCTAGTGTAGCAGGCTATTTTTTTGACTTACCTTATGATTTTTGTATACTTTTTGTGTACAAAAATTATAAGTTAAGTCAAAAAACGTTTTAAACCTCTTGCTGTGTTTGTCAAGGATTACTGCATCACGTAGTAGTTTATTTGTTTCTGCAGCACACCGTAAATAATCCAATTATGTTTCAAAAAAAAGCAATCAACAAAAATTTGAGGAACTTCAACTTTATGCAAAATAAGAAAATACTAATAGCAAATATAATAAAGACATTTAACTAAACTAGAATAAATTTTTTCGAACATATCAAAAAATCAACTGCGCAGCTATTGTTTGTTAAGAGTATTGGACATGTAAACTTTGGATCCTCCGAGAACCCCTTAGGTAGTCAACAGAAATAAACATCCTAGGTAAATAAAGGAAAGCCAAATCTTGAATGATACAGCAACACCGTTAAGTAGCTGAAAACAAACTTATTTATTTACTTAATACAATGAATACTTTTCATCTTAATAATTTTTTAAAACAATAAATGTTTTATTTAACTTTTTCATTACTACAGTGTATAACCTTTTAAATTAAAGTGCTTGGTTTGACGTAAAAAATGATGTTGAGTATTTAGTCATCCAGTTTATTAATCGTTTGCTCATGAAATTTAAATAATCAAACAAAACAAAATAGGTTTTTGTGTAGTTTTCGTTCCTTCCGTCGTTCAAGTTAAAATAGCTGGTTTAGCTTGTAGGCTTATAATTTTTTATTAAAAATTATAAAAATACTGAAAGCTTTCTATAAACGATAATTGAAACTACTTTTTAAATTAACTTACCATTGTGCTCTACTACACTGACAGAATCTGCTATAAACGAAATCACTTGTCGAATTTCAGCCCGAGAAATTTGCTTTGAGTTTCCAAATGTCTCATTCCTGCTGATCAACAAACAACTTTGATATAAACATTTTTTATAGTCTGTGACAAAAATTTAAAGACACTTTCCCAAAAAACGCAACATGTAGCTTTAAATGTTCATATCTCGATGAGAAATCGGTATTATTGTGTCATAATGCATAATTATGTTATTGTGTTAATATATAATCTCTGTATGACACTGTTTTTATTATTTTTTTTTGCCCAATAAATTTTTTGTAAGATAGCGTTTTTGTCAAAATCAGTTAAAATTATTGGTTGAAAAATGGGCAATAAGCAGTCTGTCAGCACGGAAGAACGGGCTCAAATAGTAATTAACACTAGAAGGACCGTCAATTACTATTTAAATTTTAAATTTTAGCTTTAAAGATTTTTTCACTTGATAGCCCTAAAGATTTGCCGCAAGCTGAATTAATTTTTTTTAAATCATAACAAAATACAAGCACACTGGCATTACTAATTGATTGTAAACAGATAACTACTAACACGATGGACCGGACCCGTCAATTGACGACAGTACGTCTCAAACCGTGTAAGTGGTTGTGTGCACATTTGCTCAGAATGAAAAAAAATACAAATCCTTATCAAAAAGTTTACTTAGTATCTGAAATATTGACACCATTCATTAATAGTTGTCAAAAAACTTATATTCTGGCTTCTAACCTCACAGTCGATGAGCAACTGCCACCTTATATATATATATAAGTACATTTTGTTTAATTTTCATGTTTGTGTATTTGCAGTGCATCCAGAAAAGGTTTCCGGACCTGGTGAGGTTTCTTTTCGGGAGGTTTTCTTTACTCACCATGCTCAGTTGAGCTAAATTCATAATTAGCAATATAGGGCGGTTGTGCCTCCCAACGATTGACATAACCGTTCCTGCACTGCACATTTTGTGTCTTTTTAAATATTAGTTTTTAGTTTGAATTTAAGGTAACGCGGCCGTGCTTCTCACTTTTTCTCTTTCTCAACTCTCTCTATACTTTCTGCATGTTTAACGTTTGTTGTTGTGTCGCGTTTCCTTTTCATGCTTCATAGTACATTGCATATTATTTAATAATGTTAATAAGCATGAATAAAATATCATCATCATCACCAGAATTTTTTGTGCAGTGACAATGAGATATTCCGCAAAACTAAAATTTTTTGGGCAGCGATAGAAAAAAGTTGAGCAAGATCGGGAATTTTAGGACAGCGACAAGAAATTGTTTGAGAAAACGCTTTGTTTTCCTTTTTTCTTTTTTTTTGATTTTTTTTTTGGTAATTCCAGCCAAATATAAAATAACTAAAGTTCTTCATGAGACAAGTGTGATGAAAGGAAAAACAAGAAAAACACTTACATCATACCAGAGCAAAAAGTCAAAGAACGTATTTATTTTAAACACTTTGCATCTTGATGTTCCGATACATAAAATGAAATTTAAAGAAAAAACCTGAAACTGTTTTTTCTATAATATGAATAAAGTAGCATTAGATGTCTTTGACCAGATGACAAAATGTATTTATTCGACAACTCCAGTAGACGCTGACCTATGCATGAATTTTATAATATGATCAACTCAGCTTTGATTTACAGCGGCATTTTATATAAGCATGTTTGTAAAGCCGAAGAAATTTTATCCAGAGAATGTGTAAAGAGTTGACTACCAGCATGCCTAGCAATGCAACTAAAGATAAAATTATGCTAAATGAACCTCCTTGTAAAGTACATTTTGTAGCAGAAAAAAGTGAATCCACAAGCAAACCGCCACGTCTTACATGCTGCTTTGTAAAGTGCAAGAATTGAACAACAAATGCCTTAAAATCTCTATTTGAGCGCCATGGCGCTCTATTTTTTAACCCTTCCCCTACAGTGGCGTTCTATTAGAGGTGGTGTTCAATTAGAGGGTGACGCTCTATTTTTCGACTAGCTGGTCAGAATTTTGGGAAGATAAATTTAATTAATGAAAAGAAAAAACATCTAACACAGTTAACATCTAACATCTAAAGAAGAAGAAAAAAGCATCTACCATAACACAGTTACTGGTAAGTAATCAAAAATTCACTGGTGAAAGAAACCTTTAATTACTAATTAGCATAATGAATGTCAAAGTGGCGGTCTATTAGAGGTGGTGTTCAATTAGAGATTTTACGGTAACTGCACTTCTTGTCAGCCACGCATATACGGAACTCATACTAAAACCTACTGTCCATCCTGATCTTTAAAATAAATTTATCGCTTTCTTAAAAAGTATGCGTATAAATGTATATATAATAATTAGATCTTATATATCAGCAATTGGATTCGATTCATTTTTGTTAATTTTACGACAGCGTCATGGAGTGTTTAAAAGCACCGGGATTGTGATTGACATGCTCTCGGTTTAACCCTATTACAACTGGGGAGGGGGGACGGAAAGCGCCCGCACTGTTAAAATGCTGTGTGCTTCTCAAAAATTACTTGCACAAATTTTTTCAAAATTTATGTCTTTTCCTAATTTTTATTCATCTAAAAGTTGGTGCAATTTTTGAAAAAATTGCTCAAGTAATTTTTGAGTTATTAATAGTTTTTTCACACCTAGTCACTGGTTTTTGGACTATTTCATAAAACGTGACAAAAAAGCAGTCAAATGCGAGAAAAAGGCAAATTGTAAACTGTTTATAAAAACAATTGAGACTGAACGGCTCATTAATTATGTTTTATCGAACGCTTTACGAGGCAATAAAACGTTTTCAATCTCACTTTCCAAGGGAAGTTGTTTATGTTGAAAAAGCCGTAACTGTAGATTTAGATTTCTTTTCCTGTAAAATTTTCTAACAAATTTGGATAAAATCCCGAGCTCTTGATTTGGCTTTATCATAAAAGTTGATCTTACAATCGATTATACACTTCGATACTATAAAAAGATGAGTATAGGGAATCACTCCTAACTCTGCCACTGCTTTAATGAATATAACCAAAATCACTTTTGGTCTGCAATATATTCGATTTATCGAGAAACTGCACACACAGGGGTAATTTGACCTCTTACCATCGAGGCAAATGACACATTACTGTGCTGGCTAGATAGGCGACGTCATTCAGTTACTTTGCTGGCGTCCAAAATTGTTCTAATTAATTCTGGCTTTTAATCTTGATGGTTAGAATTCCAAATTTCCAAAAGAGTTGCAAAGAAGTTATCTTAATGCTTTAATATTCTTGTCAATTTCTTTGGCATTTCATTACTTTTGGTTTTATGTTATTCGGATTTTCTATTTAATTTTAGCTCTTGACTTTAATGTTAGAATTCCAATTTACAAAAGACTTCTCTCGATGCTTTAATCTTTTTTGAATTTTGACATTCTGTAAAAATCAAATTGTCACTTCTGTCATTTTGCCTTTCAAATTTTCAACATTTGCAAAAATCAAACCGTCACTGACGAGACTTCAATATTCGAAACAGCTGTCTGGCGGAGGATTTTGCTACCCAATAGTATCTTCTGTTCTTAATTAGGCTATATGCACTAAGCTAAGCTATACCTTTAAAAAAAATTTTTTTTCTATTGTTTTATGACAAGATTACCTTTTCTATTTACAAATTGAGACCCCTAAACTATGCTTTCAATCATTTAATATTTGTGTCTAGATAAAAATTTTTTTTCTCAAATTAGCAAGCTTGATTATTGTTTGCACTTTACCAAGTCAATTTTCACCAGTAATTGCCCTGGCTGTTGAAAATTAGCGCAATGCGGTCGTAAACAGCAAAGTACCAATGTGATATTGGTCGAAATCAAATGAGTCTTTGTACTTTTGCACAGTAATGTGTCATTTGCCTCGATGGCAAGAGGTCAAATTACCCCTGTGTGTGCATTTTCTCGATCAATTGAATATATTGCAGGCCAAAAGTGATTTTGGTTATATTCATTAAAGCAGTGGCAGAGTTAGGAGTGATTCTCTATACTCATCTTTTTATAGTAAATTTCTTGCTTGCCATAAAACTGAACACTTCGATACCTTTGGTATAATGGCTTTTGGAACGGAAAATTACTATTATCGGAACTATTCAAGCCAAGCGCAAAGAAATATCAAACAAAGCAAGTGTGTAATAGAGATATTGGTTTCTAAAAAGTTTTTAGAACAAACCTAAAAAAAATATCAACCTCAATTCTTTTATTGTAAACTCTAAAACCACAGGAGAGCGAAATATTTCAATCTTATCAACAATGTAGCCAATTTTTTAATTTCAAAAAATTAAAAGAAGAAACCGGCTTTATACAAGCTATGTGATTATACAAAAGGAGGTACAGACATTGTATTATTTTCTATTCAAGTAAAACCAAGTCTCGAAAATGGACCACAATTAGGGGAGACCGGGGCAAGTTGTAACATGGGGTAAGTTGTAACATTCGTATTTGTCGAAATCTGACATAAACTAACAAAATTTTAAATGGCCCCAAATAACAATCATATTATGACCGATTGCTAGTAAATAACATTGTTTAGTTCCAATGACTAAAAATAGGCTTACTGTTAAAACAAGCTTTTTGAGTAGGCAAAGTAAATTTTTCGAAATTTAATTTTTGTCTGCTTGAGAGATAGCGGGTGAGGTTTTATTGAAATGTTTTATATTAGTCAAAACACAAAACAATAAGCTATTAAATACCTAACAAGATTTAGACACTAAAACTTAACTCTTTAAGATATTAACAAAAACTTGACTAAGTATGAGATGGGGTAAGTTGTAACATAGGCTGATGGGGTAAGTTGTAACACATATTTTTGTGCATAGATTTAACTAGCTTTTATTGAAAGCAACTTCGGCAACAACATTTGTGAATAATATGAGAATTTATAAAAGAAAACTAACAGGAACCCCAGCTCGTCATTACATGACAACTTGAGAGCTGCTGCAGCATGCAGTTGCTATAATTTAAAAGAGATTAATAAGGGGAGTAACAAAACATTCGTGTTGGCCATGTAAAACTTTACAAAGTGCTAAAAAAAACTTAAAGATAGGCTAAGTCTTTGGTGCAAAAACAAGAAAAGGTCTAAAAAGTGTGCCATGCTAACAGACACACCAGAAAAGGACAATCTGTTACAGCTTCAAACAAAGAAAAAACAATATTTGATAAAACACTATAAGCAAAAAAGTAGTTTTGCATTAATAGTCGTCCTGATGAGGAGTGGTTGATACAATGCTATGGTTACCTAAAGAGGTCACATTTAGCTTGTACCGAAAATTTGAGTACATATTTTTGTCACAAATGTGGTTCTGAAATTTATGATTAGGCTAATTTAGCAGTGAAAAAAACTGTTTTAACATTTTTAGGCAACGGCCAAATACCTCATTTTCCGTGCTTTATATTCATGTCTATGACTAGGCTATGTGTGATTTCATTGTGTTTACTTTTTCATATTGTTATTTTCTTAAAGTTACATTTATATTTAAATATTTATTAGTGATTTTGTTGCTGTTACAACTTACCCCAACTGGTGTTACCACTTACTCCATTGACGAAGCACATTGTCACGTTTTTTTTTAATATTTAATCCGTAATTTTAACCACTAAGCTTTGAAATTTATTAATTTATTTTTTAATATTACTGTAGTTAAACAGTGACCTAAATTTTTCATATTAAACAAGAATTTTGAAAAAAAATATTTATTATGGGAGAAATAGCAAAAAGAAAAAAAGTGTTACTACGTGACCCGGTCTCTCCTACATTTTTGTATTTGCTTGATATTTGTCGCATAACTGCAGCAAGTGTATTAGTCATGAATAAACACACGGAGCCGCGGAAACAGAATTTGCTTGAAGTTGGGTTTAGTCTTGCTATGAAATTAGTAAAACCTCTGATTAAGGCAAGGTCTAACCCAGTGTTTCTTAACCTTTTTCCAATCGCGGCATATTTTTGAAATTTTTTAAAAATCGCGGCACCTTTAGACCATTTTTATTAAATTTTATTTCCAAAATCAGGTGATCACTAAAAAAAAAAAAAGTTTTCACCCAGAATTTGGCTCAGATTTTTGGCTTTTGTCCCTAAAACCAGTTCTATTCTAAAAATATCGTTGTTCTGGCCGCGGCACATAATTGATATCTTTTGAAGTTTGCGGCGCACTTCAGCTGCAATGTTTGATTTCCGCCGCCAAAATTATGTGATCTCTAAAAAAAAAGCTCTTCACCTGAATTCACGATCTCTCTTGTAAATTTCTTTCCCAAAATCAGTTCTTTTAAAATAAAAACAGTCTTCGCTCCGAATATTATATATTTCACGTTTAAAAAGAGCAATATTCGACGTCCCTAGATAATTTTTTTACGAAATCTTTCGCGGCATATAGATTGAAAAACTTAGATATATGTAGTGACATTGAAGCTCATAATTTAAAATGACATTAAAACACTAAATTTTTTTCCTGGACAAGTGAATAATGTGCAATAGCTTGCAGCACCCTAGCAAAACGCAAATGGCACTCTAGGGTGCCGCCGCACCCCGTTTGAAAACCACTGGCATAACCAGTGAAATTCTACAAAAACTAAAATTAATACTTAGCGAAAATGTCGTGCAACCAAGTATTTATACCGCTTTGTTATCGACATTTCCTCCTCAATCAGAAAAAAAAGTCCTGGTGAATTATGTATATTAGAAATATCAGGTCCGAAATGAAAAAAAAAAAAAAGGGCATTGAAATGGCACTTCCGATCTTTTGTTTAGCCTGCTAACAGTTTTCAAAAATTCACATAAACAAGCTTAAAAAATTTTCAAACAAATACATTGAGCTATGTTTGAGTGCATTATTATTCTATGGTTGTATTGGTGTTTTTGTTTTTCAAATAATGTTGAAATTCGGACTATCAATTGAATAATTTTTATTGCAAAAAAAATGTCGGTTTCATAAGTTTTGAACAAACTTACATTACTCGTCACAGTTAAAATTTTAGTTGATGGTAATTAAATTATTTTTTTGGAAAATTTTAACTTTTTGTAACTCTTACGAAAACTAGACCTAACTAATTGAACAAGTCGTATAAAAATTAAAAGAAAGATTAAGGTGAGTTCCCTGCGATGTGGAACAACAAACACAAACTTTTGTCTAATAATTTGCTTTCTTTTTATGTTACAAAATTTCTTGCTTAAATTTTTTACAAAAGGTAGTGAATTTAAAAAACTATTCAATCAATAGCATAGATCAAAGCGTTGTAAGCACTAATAAAACCAGGTTTTAGCAGATTTGCTGTTGTAGAATTTCTTTCTCAGTAAACAGTAATAATCTGGCCAAATAGATTTCAGCTGTCAGCATTCTTACTTTTAATTTTACGGATAAATGACGTTCGACAAACAGCCGAAGTCGATAATTCTCTCAAATCGCTCTCTCGTTTTCAGCCAATTTACGAAAATTGGCTACCCTTTGAAAAATTGCTTTTTTCATCCCAAATGATTTTTAAATGCAACATTTATTTATTTATATTAAAAGAGTATAAAATTTCCTTTCTATTGAAACTTGAATGACAGTTCTAGCGCTAGTAATTGTCGAGATATAAGCAAACAAAGAGTGCGGGCAGTTTCCGCCCACCCCCAATCGTACAAAGTTTCCAAAAAGCCCAGTCTGAATACGGTTAAAACCTATTAGCGCCATTTTTGTGTGCTTAAAACTTTACGGCAATTTCCTTTGCATGGTGGTCTTGGGAAGCACTTTTAAACCTTGTTCACATCTCTATAAAAATAAAAAACAAAATAAAAGTTACAACAGGACAACAATATCTTTGCATCTCCGAAAGTAGATCGGGGTAATTGCTTGCCCTATTTATTAGAACCTCCTTCACTTTCGTGGGAGTGAGGAGAATAAATATAAAGATAAAATAAAAAAATTTTCTCTTGTTGTTTATTCTTCTTGAAGCCATCAGATACGTATAATGTGTTATGGGTAAAATTTATTTCCAGAAGCATTTTTTTTCTACATCCCTTTCTTTTACAAATGTCATGATAATTGATATTCAATGAAACAAAAATAATAATGCAATCCGGTTTTATGAATTTAATACACATTTTAACTATTTTTCATCTTGTTTATGGCAATATTTTGGAATAGAATAAAATCTGTTAATTGACAGCTCACGTCCTTAAAGATAGTTTAAGTTTCCATTCCTTCAAGTGTTAAGCATTTTAAAGTTTTTTATTCGTCAAATTGCGAAGAAAATAAAGGTTAACAAAACAGCTGTGCACAATGAAACCATGAAATACCAAAATGAGGATGTTTTCATAGACAGAAAAAGGTCTGGCTAACCAAGGGTTACCACCAGCAGAAAAAACCGCCTTACGCGTAAAGCAGTTACCCACTCTCCAATGAGTACTTTCAGAAAATCCCCGGCTGAGTTGATGAAAACTGGCGCAGCAGTCAGTACAAAAACAATTCAATGCAAATTGTTTCTGAAATTAAGTCTTGAATCATGCAAGCCAGCCCGAAAACCCCGTGTGAACAAAAAACCTTTGGACTTCCTTAAGAAAAATGCTAGTTTGGACATAGACATAGTTATAGAGATTTGGTTTATCTATAAAAGCATCCTTGTTTTGGTATTTCATGACTACATTGTGCACAACTGTTTTGCTAATATTCATTTTCTTCGCAATGTGACGTACAGAAAACTTGCAATTGCCTAAAGTTACGATTTGAGCCCGTGTTTTTGTGCTGAGAGACTGCTTTTTGCTCATTTTTTCAACCAATAATTTTAACTGATTTTGACTAAAACGCAACCTTACAAACAACTTATTGGGCAAAAAATATAAAAAACAATGTCATACAGAAATTATATATTAACACAATTATATAATTATGCATTATGGAACAAGAATACTGATTACTCATCGAGATACGAACATTTAAAGCTACATGTTGCGCTGTTTGGGAAGCGTCCCCAAACGTTTGTCGCAGACTGTATAGTATTTCTGTACGATAAGGCTGGCTTGACCGCCAATTTATTTTTCTGATAATTAAATGGACAAACTGTTTTAGTGCTGTTTTATAATGATATGGGAAAGATTTAGCGCTACATATTATAATCATTTATCTTCCACCTTAGAGTGTTGCATGCAAGAAACACCTTACTTATAAGCTTGAAAAATTATTATTTTCAAACAAATCAATTTTTTGATAAAAATCAAAAATAAAGATCAAAAGAATTTTTAACAACAAAAATCTTTTAACGCATAAACTTCTATTTTAAAAGAGTAGCGGAAGGTAGTCATGTTAAGAACCATCTCTGCTGACAAAAAATTTGCACTTTTTTTAGTAAATAGTTTTGAGAATCATCCACTAACGTTAACATTGGTATTCTTCTGCTTAAATAATTTTTCTCTTGCTCTTTTCTATTGTTTTGTACTTTTAATTGCTACCAGGCTTTATTATTAAATCCCATCAATAGAATAAAGATACTTCAGAGTGTTATAGATTTTGCGTATATTATTGCAAAAGCTGTCAAACTAATTTTTTCTGATTGTCATAGATTCATGCCAATCTTGCAGCTTTTTGGTTAATTTTTTAGCAGATTCAGTAGACATTAAAAAATACTAATAATGAGATAAGTTGGTCACAAAAACAATTATATTTGTTCACTTTACCTGGATAGAAGAACGTAGCCCAACAGCATTCGCTGTGGGCTTCCAGAAAGTGTGACTGATGTATCATAGTTGTTAGTTGTGCCCGACGACTGTAAAATGAAATTTTGCGCTGAAACTGAATTCCATATCTGCGTTTATCAAAATGGTTAATACAGAAAGCTTTTTTATGGCTTTTTTATTACATATGTATTACACATTTAGAAACAATACCTAAGCAATAAATGTAAAAGTCTCGCATTGCCTGCAGATTTACCAATTTTACATAAATTTAGGTTTTCAAAAAGCACCTTCGTAAAAAAATTTTCAAGTTTTTCTGTCAATAATGTCAATGTATTTGCATGTTATGAATAAATATTTTATATTTTTTTCTGACAAAATTTCAGATCCATTGCAATGCGTATATTGTTTTTACTTGTAATTATTACTAATATCAAATAAAAAAAAAACAAATAACTAGGATTGATTACTATAAAATTGTTTTTTAAAAATAACAAAAATATGAGGCATGTTCTGCAAACTCAAAAAAACATAGGTTTGTTGGAAAAAAATAAACGATATCCAAAAGCACTCAACGCCAGAACTCCAGAAAAGTCGGTTTTAACATTATTATAATTTCAAAACGTAAACTTTTACAATTTTCTGTTAAATTGTGATTATTAAATTTTAGTCTGTAGAGCAAATTTCTGTTTTGTTAATTTGAAATAAAAAATAAAAATATAAACTTTACTTAATAAACTTTTAATTGAAATTATACCTAGAACTATGGAAAAGTAGATTTTGACATTAGTCAACAAACCCATAAGAGCTATTCAAGAGCAAGCACTGACAAATCGATATTACAAAAAACACTCTCTTCCAGGCGCGAGTTTTTTTGTTTTGGAGGAGAGGCATTTACGATATCAATTGACAAGAAGACATGAAAAAAACTAAAGCAGAAGTAAAACTGCGTAATTTCGTTTGATAAACTTAGAGGTTGAGGTTCACCTTTTACGTTGAAGTTAAAAGATAAAAATGTTTTATCCTTGCAAAAGCAGTAAACTGCTAATACATTAGGCAAGCAAAATTTGAAACATAAATTAATTACTGAAGTAAAACTTGTCATTTTGTTTTTTAAGAGTGTCTATTGATTATATGAGATATTTGTTTGCATCCAAAGTGGGATTACTAACAAACAAAACCAGAAAAGTAAGGCGTCCTTGTCATTACTTTTTATTATGATATCACTATTTCTCTCCTAACTCGTTGGAAAACGTCGGAAGCGTTATATTTAACAACTTTCAAGCAATTACTCCGAACTGTTTTGAAAAATGTCAAGGTATGGGTGTTTAGTTCAAATATTCTATTTTATTCTCTAGTCTTTATTTAAAGATATAGATAAATTTGGAGTTGCTTTATGACGACCAGGCAGAAAAAAGTGCCCCAAGTGCTATTTTCACAACCCTACATAAAGATGCAATTAGGTTTTGAACAGCCACCGTCTTAATCAATGTTGCATTTGCCGTAAAATGCGCTTCTGCCCACCCTGCCATGTTGCCGATATGTAAAACTTACCTACGTTTTGATTCGTTTAAAAGAATTAAACATGCAAAATTGCATATTTTGATAATACTAAATTCAATTTCTAACGCATTGGATATACAAAAAGGTTTTCATGTTGAATAATCCTTGCAAAGTTTTTTATTTTAGCCAACTTGGTAACAGCATTATTGTAGTCTTGGCATTTGCTTTTTGTAATGTAAAAGCACAACTTTTTTAACTTCTCCTTCAAGAGCAGTTTCAGTTCTTATACAGTTTAAACAAATGCGTGACGGAAGCCTGCAAACTTTTTAGTTATTTATTGTTGTCGCAATAGCAACTCAGCAAATCGAAAATTATGTTTCTATTGCCAGGAAACTCTTTAAAAAATTATTTTGGTAAATTGGGAGGAAATATCAAAAATTGTGTTGGCGTCACTGCCAACGTAAGTCATTCTGGCCAGCCTAGACAAGATTACGGCTATTAATGACCTGATGTCAAAAATAATAACCCTTTTTTCACGAAGATCCTGCACCACTTCAGAAAGTCCGTCTTCTGTTGGCGAATGTCTTCGGGAGAGCTCGTTGGATTAATCTCTCCAATCCTATCTCTTCCCAATAGCTTACCAATTCACAACTTGAAATATAACACAACCTTTATTTAAGCGAAATTAGTCAGCGTATAGATCCACAGAGCGTAGAATTTTTGATAAAAATTTTCCCCAATTTAACCAACTATGAAATTCAAATAACGACAGAAAAACAAAACTTTCCCGGGCTATTCAAACGATCTATAAATGCCCCCTACAAATAACATAACACTGTCTAACGCGAAAGACCTCAACTGAATAAAATTCTCTATGTTATCTCTCCAATTTATAGAGAGAGAAGCGAGCGAACAAAGCATTTGTCACGCAACACGTGGTTCTATCGATTAGCAATAACAAAAAGAGCAAAAGAATCCTGCATCACTGCATTTAGCAATAGTAAATACAATGCAAACTAATTTGGCGCGACTGAGTACAAATAAGCACGTGAATTGAATACAATGAGACTTTGATAAAATTCAGGATGATTCTTAGTTAATTTCAATTCTCTACAGCCAAACAACGCTGATCAAATTTTCAGAAACAATAACTATTTGCTAAATTGAATTTTTTACCAAAAAAGAGCCGATTACGAAATAAACAATTGTACTCTATAATTTTACAAGTGTAAAAAGTTAACGCAAAACTGAACGTGTACTAGAAGGATATTATCAGAAGCCCAATTTGATTTAATAGCTTGTTTTGCTGGTTAGAACGATTCCACAGTAATGATCTACAGTCCAAAAGCTAACCGAGTTGGCATCGTGGCCTAATAGATAAGAGGCTACTGGTAAAATATGCAAAATACCTAAAAGCCTAACCCTAACCTACTAAATCAGAGAGTAGATATAAGAGTCAAGGTTAGGGTTAGTTTTAGGTGGACTGCATACTTATCTAGTACCGGCAAGAGGGCTGTATCAAGGGCAAAGACGTTATTGGGATTCCAAAGCTATTATTATCGTTTATCTGTTGTGTTTTTCAGAAAAACAATTTTTTTGCTTGCCGTTCTTATAAACAGCTCTAAATTTTATTTATATTTGGAAAGACAAACAAAAAACTGAAAACTAAACAACCAAACTAAATGAAAATTTTCAATCGGATAGCAATATCGTGGCATATCCAATAGCAGATCGGGAATATTGCTTGATAGTTTCCCTAAATTTAGCGCCTCGCCTACTTTCCAGAGAGATAGGAGGATGAATAAAGATAATACTGATAATACTAATAATACTGTGATTTAAACTATAACTTTTAAAAAATTTTTTGGATGAGCGGGTCCCTTGCCCTCCTTATATCCGCCCTTGCTATCTTTCTGTTAAATACAATGTAATTAACGCTAAAGATGAGATCAATTGTGACAAAATCAGTTTACTAATTTTATTTTTTTATGTCTATGAATGTAAAGCGAGAACTTGGTATAGCAGCTCTCTAAAAAACTTTAGAAATCAAAGTAGGCCTGTTACATTTCAAAGCTTTTACTGGAAGCATTATAACATGCAGTAAGAGATATTGCTTTTTTTAACTAAATTTAAATAAAGGTTTCAAATCGAGCCTTTAGGTAAACTAAACTTAAATTAGTGAAGATTAAAAAAAAACGCTAGATTCTTCAACCTTTTCAACCTTTACCTTTAACACTAGAATTACTGGTGCGATCATTTTGACCGTTTTTGCTTTTTAGTCGCTCGTATCTCGACTTAGATAAGGTTAGAATATTGAAACTTTTTAACTTTTCCTAATTTTTTGTCAACTTTTAGCATGTTAATTGCTATTGCATTACAATAAGCACAACAGACGTTTTGAAGCGACTTCTCTTAAATTATTGCCAACGGTCACTTTGACCGGAAACAGTGGCGTATCTGCGTAAAATGGCGCCCATGGAAAAGTTTAAAAATGCGCCCCCCTACTTCACTTATTTCTTTTTGCAGTTTATATTAAATTGCTTTTTCTCAACCACGCAATATAATTCGGTAAGAAGCAATTTAATAAAGACACTAAACAATAGCAACAAAAAATTCGGACGCTCGCTCAGGGTCTTGCAACAATACTTTTTGTGCCTTTCTTGACGCAAATTCGTCAATGATTTTATCAAAATTAGTTTTCTTTTTTTCATTCCCCTCTATACTTAATAAAGTCATATCACACAACCTTTCCTGACTCATTAAGGATCGAAAGTACGACAGAATTAGTTTTAGTTTACTGAACGATCGCTCCAACTTGCAATGGATACTGCCACTGTCAGCAGAATTTGCAAAGCTCCGCAGATTGGGAAATACACTTTTATCCCATATTCGACTATGAATGTAAGAAGATCTTCAGGTCGCGTTAATCTAACGTTGGTACGACGTGATATCAATATTTTGCAATCAATAATTTCTCCATATAATTGCTTGCCGTCAAGGTCGTGGCTGTAAACAGAAGCTAAATTATCACACGGCGACTCTAAGTTTCCAGAGTCGCGACTGTAACAAAATCTTTGGACATCAAGCAAAAAAACAAACTTGACATCGATGTCAAATAACCGAGAGAAACGGTCATTCATTTCTTTGTAAAGACTGTCGAGAGCTCCCTTTATGACGCGCTTAATTTGATTTGTTGCCGATAAACCTTCTCACCAGCCATTCTTTTTTTGCGTCTCGACCTTTTTTCATATTCCACGCCCCATTTTTTGGAAAGAATTTTCCCTTTTTCCAAACTTTCATCAACTATTCTCTTCTTTAATAGTTAAAATAATCTCTCAGGCCTTTTAAATTGAGTGCTTCGTTGTGAAAATTCATTGTTTTATCCTATAATCATTTTCAAACTCTATCGATTGCTATAAGTAGCCTTTTTCAAAACCCTATCAGTGTCATAAAGTCGTATATCAGAATACGATTTAGTATTTGTTGTCTATCGCTCTGAGTGTCAATTGTTTGACTGTCATCTTTTACTATGTTCTCAAGCAAAAGAACTATTTTTTCGAGATATAACTCTATTGGTTTTACTGCTTCTGTCTGGTTTCTCTAACTCCAACAAGTTTCGGCCTCAGCTTTTAAAACCAGCAGAACGGCATCCTTTAGCTTTTTCCAACGCTGCGTAAAACGGGAAAAGAAATTGTACAACGAGTTAATGGTCCCAAAAAAAGAAACTATTTCTGTGTTTTGTTTAGCGGCATGAATACCTATTAGGTTAAGTGAATGATTGTCACAGTTAACAAACACTGCCTGTTTGTCTTTTTCGTATATTCTTTGCTGTACACCATTCCAATGTCCCGCCATACAGCAGCATTGTTATAACACTGCGAGCGAGAATTTTCTATTTTTATCTCATTCTTCTGTAGTTGTTGCATAATAACTTTAACGAAGCTTGCAGCATCTTTTTGATAAAGTTAAAGGAAGCCCAGGAAGGACTCTGTAACACACACTGTTTTCTTATCAAAGTCACTATCAACATGTCTTTCAACTTCTGAAACCTGCTCGCGGTGCGTCGGTAAGGGGTTGAGTTAAATATAAGACCATAGTACTTGGCTTTTTTAATTTTTCTGTTAAGTTTTTACAAACATGAGATGCCATAAGATGAATAAATTCATTTTGAACACCTGGAGAAAGGTAAGAGGTTGAATGTGAATGGCTTTCAATAAAACCGAGATGCTCTCGCAGCACAGGATCAAAGACGGCAAGGAATTTTATTAAGCTAAGAAAATTACCAACATTTGAATCACTATCTGCTTGAAGTGATTCCCTGTACCCTCGCAAAGCGAGATTTTATTCTGCCAGAAACTTTATTCCATGCAATATTCTCTTAAGAATCTCACGCCATTTTTGCTTTTCTTTTTCAATTTGTACATGAAATTCGGCGTCACTAATTCCGGTTTTATTGCTCAAATTCCTTTTCAGTTCTTTCCACGTCTTAAAACACTCTCTGTGATGTTTAACATTTTTGTAAACGATCATCCTTTTGGGTACTTTCCACTGACTAAATCCAGCTTCCTGTTGCAATGAAGATTAGTGATCTGATCGACATTAGAGCAGATATCAAATGCAATAAGCGGCCTTTTTAGAAGGCAAATACATCAGCCAAGAACGCATTACTTCTTCACCATTTGCTAATTTTCTCTGGAACCAGTTACTGCTCATTGCACGATTATTTTTAGATAAAACTATGTTCTGAAAATATTTTAAATGATTAGAAAAGAATTGAATAGTCATTTATGACTGTTCTGAAAATATTTTGAACCAAGCTTAGTAATTTTTACTCTCATCCTATTTGACAAAAATATGTTTTCCAGTATTTTTATCAAAGTTCATAAGCCCAACATCGCGATTTAAAATAAAGTCCGGTAAATCAGATTCTGGTTCTTCGTTCGCGTTCAAAATTTTTTCAATTTCTTTCTCATATTGGACAATTTCCTCGCTTTCTGGCTTAGATTGGCCAACTTTTTCAGGTTCTTGCTCAGATTGACCACTTGCATTTTTGAGATCGGATTATCAGCGGTGTTAGCAGAAGAACATCTCTTAAAAAGAGGTACAAAGAACTTCTTCAATTTTTCAGCTTTCTTTGTCTCCTGTTTTCGTCTTTTTCTCCCTTCACCCCCAATCTCTTTTTTCTTAAGTATAGTACATTTGATGGAACGAATGTTTATAAATTTTCACTTCAACATGACAGCACAGCAAATATTAAATATGAGGTACAGTTAGTTCAGTACAGTATTAATTTAGCAGTTTTATTTATGTTGAATTATAACGTCACTGTCAATTGCGCTCAGTGACAGAACAAATGGCATTGATCGTTGGCAGACAATTTTAACGACTGTCGTTGAATTGAGATACCTGTACCTCATCTTTTAAGTAAAATCACGAGTTTTAATTATTTCCAAGTTGAAATTATTTTATTGAAACATTTTACGATTAAACTTTTTGCCCTCTTTGCGCCCCTGTCCAAACGGCGCCCATGGCAGGAGCTATGGCTGCCATACCTTAGATACGCCACTGACCGGAAAGCAACTTGTAATTTCTCTACGTTTTAAATTGCTTTTACAATAAAGCACTTTGTTATGTTATTATTTCAAACAATTGTGCAACAACTACAGCAGTATTTGGCAACAGTTAGTTATCAGCTAGTTCATAATGTTGAGTTATTTGCATAATGACGAGACCAGAACGAATTAGTAGTATACAAGCTCTAGCTTGGCTAAACGCGATTGCAGAAGATTCGAAGGATGAAAGTGAAGGTAAAAATGTTTATGAAGGCTTAAATCAGGGGTCGGCAAATTCAGAACAAGTTCGACCTACATGGAAAGTGATTTTTTTAAATGGATCGGATTCAGAGACTGTTATTAATGACCTGAAGCAAACTGATTCTGCATTATGTCAACTTGTCAGCTTTGGCAGTGACAGCAATGATACAAATATTGCAACACAAGCACAGAGTGACGGGCTTACTCCAAAACCTCGGAAATTGGATTGGTTGTTAGGGACGGAACAAAATTGGTATACATCGAATTTTCTTCAGAATCAAGGGGTAGGCTGCAAGCTCAGAACGTGTTAACAGAAAGCGAAGGTTTAACACGATATCCAAATCGCATGTTAGATGGTCCGCTAAGTGCGTTTGAGCTACTCGTCGATAATTCAATGCTTACTCATATTTAACAATGTTCAGAAGCTGAAGGCCATAGAGTGAAAAACAATGTACGTGGAAACTACCACTAAGTGAACTAAAAGCTTTTATTTCCTTGCTGTATGTTCGAAGATTGTTATGTGGAAAGAACCTTTGATATGACCATTGATTCTTGAGTTTTGAGATAAAAATTGGGGAGTACATTTTTTTCAGAAATTATAAATAGAAATCGCTTTTGCAAAATCATGAGATTTTTTTGATTTGATACGCGGAGTACAAGACTATCTCGAATTCAAACGGATATTGCTTTGATTTCTACTGTTTGAGATAAGTTTATTGAAAACTGTATTGTTTGCTAGAAACCAGGAGAAAATATTATGATGGACAATCAATTATTTTCAACAAAAGCCTGCTGCAGATTTACACAAAAGATGACCAATAAACCTGACAACTTCGGTATCAAATTTTTACTAGCTGTTGATGTGGAATCTAAATATATACTGAACGCCATACAACATCTTGGAAAAAATGAACCCATACCAGCTACACAAAGAGTGTTTGAGAGTGTGGTAGTAAAGTTAGTGGAGCTATACTTAGGCAAAGTAAGGAACGTCACAAATGATAATTTGTTTACTTCAACTCATCTTGCGACAGAGCTCTGAAAAAAAAGACGTCACTTGTCGGGATCTTGAACAAAATCTGAAAGGAAGTTCTGCCCTTGGTAAAAGCTTTACAGCAGAGCAGATATTTCAGCAAACTCTTGCAAACAAAAAGGACAACAACCAAGTCACAACCTTGACAGTTTACCAATGCAAACAAAAGAAAAACGTTTATATTCTTACCACACTCGACACATCTGTTATGATCGACACAATAACAACAAAAAAAACGGAAACAGTTATATTCTACAACAAAACTAAATGTGGTATGATATTGCTAACGAGATGGCACGACAATACACGGTGAAAACGGGTACACGGCGATGGCTTAGCTGTCTTTTACAATGTTTTGGACCTTGCTTGTATCAACGCCTATGTGTTGTACTCATATTCAAGGAAAGACACCTCCACTAGCCGCAGTTTCGCCTCCACTGTTAGATAATTCTTATCAAAATTTGATGGTTGACAAAAGAAGAAAACGAAAGCAATCCTAAGTTAATGTGAACTGTAAACAAAACAAAACTGCAAAATTTTGTTGTGGATACATATGGAAATTTTGTTGAGGATTTTGCAGTTTTGTTTTGTTTACAGTTTATTATTAACGTAAATTAGATTTTGGAAAGTGTACAGGTTGTGTAAAAGTTGAATGTTTATGCAGAGCGTTGCCAATTTCTTTGTCTTTATATGCTTTTGAATAGCCGCTTGTGGTCTATGTAAACAGCAGCAAAATGAAAAATAACTATTTGATATTTTTAGCTCATTTTAAGGTAAAAACCCAACCTCTAAGATTGTCCAAATCAGAGCAGCCTAGGTGCCGGTCCCAAGCCCGGATAAATGTGGAGGGTTCCGACATAAAGGTCATCCGGCGTAAAACACAGCCATATATTTTTCAATGCGCGTTGTAAAATTTGACTTCATACCAGATCGGTCGAGGCCCGGTAAAACAACGACCGTTACCAGTGACTGGGCACCAAGGTTAACTGATGGACATGTTACTTAGATGCAAAGAAGAGGTGGAAAGCAGTGGAGAAGAAGGAAGGAGAGAAATGAAGAGAGTAAGAAAGCTAAGAAGATCAAGTTGAGGGTTGCTACATTAAATGTTGGAACTATGACCGGTAAAGGAAGAGAAGTGGCGGATCTTATGGAACGAAGAGGGTGGACATAATGTGTGTGCAGAAAACTTGCTGTAAGGGGGAGAGAGCAAGATACATAGGTGGAGGACATAAAATGTGGTACTGTGGAAGTGGGAACAAAAAGAATGGTGTTGGAATCATATTGAAAAAGGAGCATGTGGACAGGTTAGTGGAATTATCGAGGTAACAGACATGCTTGATAATATGCTTAAAGATGGAGCTTGATGGTGTTATGTTGAGTGTTATCAGTGCGTATGCGCCACAGGTGGGGTGCATACGTGAAGAAAAGGAAACATTCTGGCTGGACCTAGATGAGACAATGGAAAAGATACCAAGGAATGAAAGAATTGTGGTGGGAGCAGACCTAATGGGCATGTAGGAGAAGGGAATAATGGTGATGAACAATGCATGAGCAGAGACGGATTAGGGAAAAGAAATAACAAAGGACAAGCAGTGATGGATTTTGCTAAGAGAAGAGAACTAGCGATCACCAACACATATTTTGTAAAGAAACCAGCACATAGAGTCACCCCCACAGCAGTGGCGGACGCAATTCGCAGGTGGATTACATCATGGTGAGAAGACGAAGAATCTAGGAGGTGGTGGATACAAAATTTGTTGTCGGTGAAAGTGTAGCAAAACAGCACAGAATAGTGGTCAGTGCAATAATCATCTGGACAAAGTGGAGGAAAGCACCATAATTAGTGAAAAAAATAAAATGGTGGAAACTAAAGGACTTGAAAGTGAACGATAAATTCAAAATTGATGTGATTGAAAGCGGAATACTATGTGGACAAGAAGATTGGCAAAGAATAGCTGAAGCGATACGGAGCATTGCAAGAAGGGAACTGGGTGAAACATCGGGAAACGTTAGCACGGTAGGTAGACGGGAAACGTAGTGGTGGAACCAGGAAGTACAGAAGAAGCTGAAGGATAAGAAAAAAAGTTGAAAAGGCATGGGATACCATCAGAGATGATGCAAGCAAATTGGCTTAAAAACTGTAAGAAAGCAAGCTTAGAGAGAAGTGCCAAAGGCAAGAAACAAGGCATATGAGGAACTGTACAAAAAAATGGAAACAAAGGAGGGGAAAATGAAGTGTTCAAAATAGCAAAGCAGAGAAATAGACAAAGCAAGAATGTTCAACAAATAAGAGTAATTAAGAGTAAAACTGGGAAGATTTTGATGGAAGAAGAGAAAGTAAAACAGAGATGGAAAGAGTATTTCGACAACTTACTCAATCATGAAAACCCCAGAGAAAAAAGAGAAACGAGAACAGAAGGAAAAGAAAGGGACGTGGAAAATATCTCTGAAGAAGAAGTCAGGACTTGGTTGAGGAAGATGAAGAAGGGAAAGGCTCAAGGATCTGATGACGTACCAATGGAAGCATGGATTACTCTAAGCAATAAAGGTGTGGAGTTTTTAGTGAATTTTTTTAACAAACTTTTGCGAGGAGAGAAGATGCCTGATAAATGGAGGAGAAGCGTGCTTGTATCTTTGTGCAAAGGTAAAAAAGACATCAAGGAATGTGGAAACTACTGGGGGATCAAGTTGATGAGCCACACCATGAAATTGTGGGAGAGGATAATAGAAGCAAGGTTAAGGAAGAAGGTGACGATCGCTGAGCAGCAATTTGGGTTTATGCCAGGAAGGAGTACCACTGATGCAATCTTTTGTCTAAGGATGCTGTTGGAAAAGTGGACTGAAGGGCAGAAGGCAGTGCACTGTGCCTTTATTGACCTGGAAAAAGCATACGACAGGGTACCCAGAGAGAAATTGTGGGAATGCTTGCTGTTAGCTGAAACATCAGAGTGCTACATAAAGATTATCAAGAATACGTATGACGGAGCGAGAACAACTGCGAGAAGTGCAGCAGGGTTGACCAAAGAATTCAAGATAGGTGTTGGACTCCACCAAGGTTCAGCACTCACCCCATTTCTTTTTGCCATCATCATAGACAGGCTGACGGAGGACATAGCAAGGATGCACCAGGGATATGCTGTTTGCAGATGACATAGTCCTGTTTGGACAAAATCATAGGGAGCTAGAGGAGGATCTGGAGATTTGAAGAAATGCACTAGAGAGAAGAGGCATGAAAGTGAGCTAGAGCAAGACCAAATATTTGATGGTTGGGGGTGTGAATGATGGAGAAGTGTTGAAGCTGCAAGGAGAAAAGGTAAAGATAGCAAAAAATTCAAATACCTGGGTTCAACAGTTGGTATCGATGGAAGATGTGAAGAAGAAGTAAGGAGAAGGATCCAAGCAGGATGGATGATTTGGAGGAAGGTGTCTGGAGTTCTGTGCGGGAATTATCAGACAGGAAATTATCAGCAAACGTTAAGAGTAAAAGTACAAGAGTGTTGTTAGACCAACCATACTTTAGGGAATGGAAACGGCGGCAGTGACGGAAAGACGGATGGAAAAATTGGAAGTTGCAGAGTTGAAAATGGTGAAATGGGCATTGGGAGTGACAAGAAAGGACAAGATAAAAAACAAATACGTAAGAGGGACTGCGAAAATTGCAAAGCTGGGAGACAAACTTCGGAATGCAAGGCTACGTTGGTATGGACACGTAAAATGGAGAGAAAAAAACTACGTGGGGAAAAGGATGATGGAGATGGCGGTGCCAGGCAGAAGGAAAAGAGGAAGGCCAAGGAGAAGGTGGATGGATATGGTGAGAGAAAACATGGAAAGGGTTGGTGCTAGGGAAGGAGACCAAGTAGATCGAGTGAAATGGAGAATACTATCGCGCTGTGGTGACCCCAAGTAGGGAGAAGCCGAAAGAAGAAGAAAAAGAAGCTCATTTTAAATTTTTTATTGTGTTTTTTATTTAAATTTAGTGGTCATGTGTTCATGTTTTTGTTAACACACTGAAAGCTTTGAAAAAATTTCAACTACGCAGCTAAAAAGCAGGTTGAAGGCCTACAATGTAATTCAGATCAAGTCTTATGTAGTATATTCCAAGACATGATATTAAAAAGGGGCCTACAACGCACCAAATTCACACATACAAAAATTCAAAGCATTGCTGGGTATACTAAAAAAGTTAAAAAAAAACTTATAAGATAAATTAAAGCTAAATTATCGCGCACTTTTTCTTTATTGGACAAATGGTCATTTTTACCTCTCGCAGTAATTCTAGGTAGGTCAAAAACCCAGTAATTCTAGTGTTAATACCTGTTGCCTGGCTTGGTTCAAGGACAACTATTATAATAAGGTGAAAATTGTTTTCTTTCTTTAAAAAGATACCGTTTTTTAGTATTTATTAATATAAAACAAAATTAGGCAGCTGATCTTTTATTTAGATAATTTAGGATTTGATATACGATTTAGGCTTAAAAGGTTTAAGGCTTGTACTCAACTTGTTTGATGTTTGCTGATAAGTTTCGTTATTTCTTTACTGCAAAAGAAGCATTCGATAAGCTAAATAAAAATTCAAATAACGAAATCAACATTGCCGAAGTTTAATGTAGTTACCTTTCCCTAAGATTTCATTGTTAAAAATTCTAGAAAATTATTTTGTGCATAACTATGTGATCTCTTATTCATTATTTCAATTATTTTTCTTTGAATAAGTGTGTGTACTGCAATTTAGAAAAAAACAATAGTAATTGTAATAATAAAATTATTTAATCCTTACTTATAGACTCTTAAATTCAGCGATGAGTAATGCTTTGTGTGGCGCAATTTTCATTTTCGTATGTTAGACTAGGTCAAAGCTTAGCGTAAAAGTTGATGCGTATAAGATTAAACGCACATCAACACTGGTTTTAATCCAAGTCAAGCTGCGACCGCAAGCATTCAAGCGTAAGCTGTCTAGACAGACAACTTTGTGTTTATACGTCTAATTGCTGCTGTAGATTAATTGCAAATCAACAATAAGTGAAAATGCTTTCTAAGTGAAAAAAATGTTCACGTCCCCGCAAAAAAAGCTTCGAAGCTTAATAAAAGAGTGCACAATTGCAATGATTTTTACAAAGTGTGAAATTAAAATATTTTCGGTATCATCTCAAACGACGACGCCAGGTATCATTTAAAATGTTTATTTATAGTTCTTAAGGTTTTAAAAAAAACCTACAGTTTTGTTTTATATTTTTTTAATAGTTTTTGCATCAGCGTTTTTTACAATACCCAATAGTTATTTTTAATTTTGTTAGATGGCTGTAAACATTCAACAGGGTTTTAAAAGAGTACTGTTTGGAAATCTTTTTTATGTATTGGGTGATTCATTGTTGATAAAGTAGTAGGCGAAAGAAAATTAATAGCGCCTTATTATTAAGAAGCTGTACAAAACAAACCACTTTGTTATCAAACGCCATAAATGCAGTAATCTTATAATTTTTTCAAATACATTAATTTTGACAAAATTAGACTCGAGAACAGTTGCATGAGCATAATCATATAAAAGGAAAAAAAGCATTGTAACGGTTCAAAACTTAAGCATTGCAATATTTCCTACTAAACCTAATAGTATGTCTTTTGACACTTAACGAGAACTTTCTTTAAAAACATGAAAATTTTAAATTGTTAAACTTTTAAATTAAATTTGATTTTTTTTACCAGACCTTGCCAACACCAACAACAATTTTTGGATTGCGTGTTGTAAAATTTTAAAACAGTGTTTTGATGGTTTTATTTTACTATTGAAACTCAAAATAAAAAGCATGCTTTTTAAAATTTTTAAAGTGAAACGATTTTTAAATAAAATTTAGTTCTCAAAATTTTAAGCTTGAGTTGAAAATAATTATTTTTTACAGCAACTCAAGCTTAAAATTTTGAGAAAACAGGCTTAGGTTAAATATTTTTAGAAATTTTTTTTGTAATGGGCCTACTTGTTCTGATTCCAATGTAAAAAAGACTTCACATATTGTTGGATCTCGTGTACCAAATATTTGAAAATAGTGGTAAGTAATGTTAAACCCAGAAGCAGTAAAAAAGACGTTTCGAACTACAGTGATAGATCCTCTCCCATCTGCTCCTGAATCTCCATGTACCTGAAATGAATAAAAAAATCCTTTAAAACAAAAAATCTTTACCTTGTGTTTTGCAACAAATTAACTTTTTCCAAAGAATATTTTTTTAAAAATAATTAGTTTATATTAGCTAATTATGGACCGGCTACAAAAATTTCAGAAAATATTTAAAATCAATTTCTGGTAGTCTGGATAATAAAAGTGATTAATAACAAATGTTTTAATAAAAACGTTTTATTCATTACCTTTTTGATTTATCTTTTTTAAATTTCTACTACTGACAATGAAACTTCAAGTTAAAAACATTGCCTTTAAACACTATTAATATAATTGCAAACGATTGTTTTTAAGAATAGTTTTTAAATTTTACATCATATTAAAATTGTTGACATTAAATAGAAGTTTTCATTTTTTTGGCAAACTGTAACAAATTTTAGACAAGATCTTTTGCTTCTATAACGTGGAGAAACGCAACTGCACCACGTAAAAACAAGAAATGCAAAATATTGTACAATTTATTACTTTTGAATGACAACAACATTTTTTTACAAAGAAGATCTACAACTACAAAGTAGTACTTAAATTAAAAAGTACTGTGCTAGTTGTTGTTGACGCAGTCTAGAAACCACGTTAAAATAATGTTTCCAACGGCACTTTTAGACCTTCAGAAACTATGTGATGCTGAGTTTGTGCCAACACCGGGATTAAATTGTTCTCTTTATCAAAAAGGCTATGTTCTACGCCAGTGCTTCTCAACCTTTTTTTGTGGCGACCCAAATGCTAAACAGAAATAGAGAGTAAAGTTTTGGCGACCCAACCTTTTTTATTGACGTTATTGCAAGCATAAAAAGTGAATTAAACAAAAGATTATTTAACATAGGTACAACCTAAGGTTGCCATATCTAAATACACGGAATTCTGGACAGACATAGGCGCACCAACAAAAAAATGTTTAAAAAGGCAGACAAAATAAATTTGTTTCCGAATTTAGGACAAAGACCAAAAAAAAGGTCTTCACTTTGAATCGATCTCCAATTTCCCTATTTTTTTCCCAAAATCATGGTGGTCTCTCTAAAAAAAAAGGTCACCACTTCGAATCGATCTTCGATTTCCTTTTTCTTCCCAAAATCATGGTTTTCTCTATAAAAAAACAGGTCTTTACTTGAAATCAGTCTCAGATTTCTCATTTTTTGTCCCAAAACCGTGGTGTTCTTTATTAAGTAAAACTTTTGGGTGAATCCTTGGATTGCGACCCACTTTTAAATCAAATCACAACCAAAATGATTTAATTTTTACACAACTAAACTTGTGGGCGACCCAATCAAATTAAACGGCGACCCACTTTTGGGTCGCGACCCAGGGGTTGAGAAGCACTGTTCTACGCTAATTAAATTTTATGGAGAGGTCGTTAGATGACTCTTTTTCATCCTATCTCCTAACTATGATTTATTAATTGGATTTAAATAAAATATAATCTTTATTCAAGTGATTTAAGTACAAATCATAGGTCTGCAGAGTGTAAAAATTTTGACGGAAATTTTCTCCCATTCGACTAACATTTAAATCAATAATAACGACTGTACTTCATTTAACAAAGAACAACTTTTTACGGGCGATTTAAAAAGCTTAGAATCCTTTCTACTAAATAACAACGTTAAACGGCCCCTTCAAATGATTAGGATTGTCTTTTTTTTAACAGCAAGCTACTTTAGCGAAAATTTGATCAATGCAGAATACCTTCGACAATTTAACAGGGTAGAGCAGTCTTGGAATGAGTTGGACTCTCTGTCCTAACAGCAAACGACTTTATAAAGCTATTTCACCAGAAATCCCTGCACAAAATAACGTGAGACAGCCTTTCCAAAAGACTTGGTCTTACTGACTTTCTAAGCAATGTAAAATTGTAAAAGTAAGCGCTTATATCGTGGACATCACAATACATAATTAAGCAATTAACAATAAAGGAGTTGACTATAAGTGGCGTTGATGCATTTCACAATCTTCGCAGTAACAACGCTTTTCTAATTGGTTCACAAAGTGCCACAATACAATAATGTAAAGCGAGCACTATGAGATTTCAACTGAATAGTAAAATCATATTCAAAATTAAATGATCTGAGCTCAAACAAAAAGGATAATGAATTTATCGGAAGCAATAACCAATTACGAAATTACAACGTCTAAAAAGGATAGAATGCGAAACAACCACTCGTGAATATCAAAAAGCTTCAACTAGTTTTCCTTATTTTTACAAATGCTTGTTGTAGTTTGAGAAACGCAATCGAAGAGCGGTTCTTCTCGATTTTCAGTACTAAATGCACGGTCAAGATTAGGATTATCGAGCGCGTGACTTCTCGAACCAAGATTTGACAAACTTCGGAAGTAAACGTTCAGCGAGGCAAGACTTCAGAAAAGCTCTTGTAAAAATCAGAGTGCGAATTTTTCCCGCGTTTAACCAACAAGTTTAACAAATTACGTAGTTGGTTTCTGTACCTTTTGCAAACGTATTCTAAAAAGTAGTTGGTAGTACAGAATTTCAAAAAAAAACAAGAAAAAACTTTCTAAGTTTTTCGTCCGACACTCGTCAGAAGGTAAATAAAGAAAAAAAAAATTTAATTGATTGTCTAATAAACCTGAACGAAGATGATTGAATTTTTGAGAAAGACGTCAAAACGCGTGATCAGCGCAAGATTTTCAAGTTGCACAAAAGCTCTTTTTTGCGGCATGAATTTGGCTTGCATAAATTGACATAAACGGCTTCTAAAGCAGATAATTGAACAAAAAAAGAAACGACCAAACAAAAAAATCGTAAATTTTTATCACTGTAATTTTTGGCGCACTTAAAATTATCAAAAAGGTATTGACCAATTGCGGATTCCCTAAACATGACAGGAGTTGAAGATTTACCAAAACGAGTGGAGATGTTGCGAGAGTTTGGAATTTGATTTAGTCTAATAAACTTTGGCACGTGTTGACGGTCTGTCCTGCAATCGCTGAGATGTGCGGCCTGGGTACGGACTGAACGTTTATTTCCAAAATTTGTAAAATTTCCGATGGAGAAGTTACGCACTCAGTCAATACTACTGGTTGCGGTCTTTTAATTGAGTATTCATCAAAAAATTTGTACGCGATTTGGACATACAAGTAAGCTTTTTGTTGTTGTTTATTTTGTAGCCCTCGGAAAAACATAGCAACTGCTAACAAATAAATGGGATCAAAACTACCAGGTGTTTGTTATTTCTTGCTGCTTTACCTGATTTCCTAGTAAAGCGTCTCTGCACTATTTCAATTTACTTTTTACAAGATCTTTCTTTAAAACAACTTCACCTTTGTTTAGAGCTACAATTGAAGATTTGCATGCAAAGGTGCCTAAAAAAGTTTTCCAATTTTTTTATATCATCATTCTTTTTCATTATATGTTATGTGACAATAATTAGGTGGCAAAGCTAGCAACAGTATTGGGTTGTTTTGGTTAATATAACAGTATTTAATATTAGCGGTTGTCTTCATTTAGAACGTAGAATGGAATATTTTTTGTTTCTTTTATGGATTTTTTTTTTCGTTTAGCGTTTCAATGCGGAAAGAAGTAAAAAACTCAATAAATAAACAAAAAATGCTTCATTCCACGTTTGTAGTGGAAACGGGTATTTACAGTAGCTATGCATTAAATAGTTGTGCAAGACCTACAGTGTAAACAAGTGTGCCATCGCTGATGCAAGTCCCTCTTTTTTTTGCTCTCCACTTAGAGTTGTACAAGATTTTTGCTTTTAAACTAAATTATAAAACTTTTTTTGTTTTCACTAAGTTTTTAGTTAACATTTTTTGCTATACGCTGAAATTTACATTTGTCAAGACTGCCTTTTTAACAAAAATAGGTATATTTTAAACTTCCACCCTTCCTTTCAACGTTATTTGCGGCTTGGCTTTTTGTGGTAAAAGTTTGGTGACCCCTTGCATAAATAGACATTTAAAAAACTTTATTGAATTTAACCCTTTGAGGGATAATGGTACATATTTGTGCCATGATTGTGATTGTAACGTAACAAAAGCTCTTTTATGAAGGCATTATGACTCTAATTTTTAGATATTTCTGACATCATTGTTGAACCATTGTTATTTTATTTTACATTTAAATTCTTATACGAGTATCTCTTAAAGGTTAATTTTAGTCGAGATTATGTAATTGTAAAAATACGGTAGGTTTAACAAAATGCTTCTTTCTTGCAAATTCCAAAGGGCACTATCGGACCCCGCTAAGCCCCCGCGTTTCAGTAATATTTTCAATCAGTTGGGACAATTGTTTTTCATTTCCCCTCACTTTTGGTGCTTCTGAATATACTATGTTTTTGTTAGGAAATGCATACAAGTAAAATTGCACAAACAAGCTGTCTTTGCTTCACAAAAAAATACAGAACAACAGCAATCAAAAAGCATCGTTACGTACTCTGAGCTTGTAGATTTGGTTGCTTGATGAACTAGTGTTAATCCACATAATAGCTATAAATGGATGAGCGGTCATTGTTGAAAACTGGTATCCTGATTTTCTGTAAAAATTTTGAAATAAAAATTTTAGTTGTTTTTTTATTACACTGACCACTTAACACAACAAACTGTTGTGTTTAACTTAACACAACAAACTGACCACTTAACACAACATGTTTTTTCACTAAATAAAAAGATTGAATAGGTCTTTTTTGACCCTTCTTTTTTCTAGACATATTTTTGATTGTATTATATCTAAAAAACATGGATAAAAAAACATAATTTGCTTCAAATTTATTGAAAAAATTAACATCTCACCCTGTTTCTCATATTATTGAACAAAAATTTCTGTATATTTTAAAGAAGTAAAAATTAAAAAATTATTAGTGTTTTAACGTTCTTTGACCACGTTACAATTAACGTTTTGGATTTTATACAACAGTTACTATATTTATTAGGACAATCTTCTATTTGGCAATGTTTGCCCTTTAAATTTCTTGGTATATTTGTAGAATCAAATATACATGTATAGATATTTAAACATTTTGGGTTTGAAAGAGTTCAGGTTCAACAGCTTTGTTATATCTTTATAGTTTTTTCACTAAATCTAATAGCAATTTCCTTTTTGAAATACTAATTTTTAAGACTTTTTTATATACAATCAAACCATTTACGTAAGCGATATTAATGAGGTTGAAGAAACATGCAAGTGGCCATTTTTTGTTGCTGATTGGAATGTATGAATGTATGAAAGCGAAACATCTGATCTAATACATAAAATCCAGCAGCTTTACTTTTGTTGTAGTACTTAATTGTTTCGGTGAGATTTTTCTTTTGATTTTTATCAATAAAAATTTTTTATGCGTGGAACTGACATATAAACAAATTTTTACGTTGTAAGTGAACAATCTGAAGGAGAAAGGAACATTTCCGACAAAAAAATAGATATTGCTTTCATTTAGGGTTCTGCATTTGGTATTTACCTTATTTGCTTTTTTACAGTTCCTACAATAGTTTTCTTTTCCAGCTTTAAAGTTTCAGCAAAAATCAAGGATAAATTTAAAAAGTTAAGATTAGAATTATGAATGAAGTGTGACACATATATTTTGACACTGTGAAGGATACTGACATGTTTAATAAACTGAGTAAATGATTAACCAATCTGATTGCCATACGTTTGAATAGATTAAAGAATTCCTAATGAATATAAATCTGGTTGCCATTGATTACAAAATAACTGTACACTTAAATTACAAAAATATTGAAATGACACCAAGATCATTTATCTATATGAGTTAATTCTGACCTATGTGATACTTCTTGGTATAATTCAGCTTTTTCCAAATAAATTATTAAATTTTGGCAAATAATATCTGTATCAAATTAAACAAAGTCACATAATTTTGTTTAAAATTTTTTTTCAGACATTGCATAAAATAAATTTATAATTAGAAATGGGTTAAAAATAACCTTCTGGTGTTTCTAGTGTTAGAATTAAATATCAATGCAAAAATTACTAACTAATCTTCAAGATATCGGATCTGCTTTTGAAAAATATAAAATAGAATAGATTTAGGATGAACTTAATCTACCCATTAAAGACCGCTACCAGAAATACATGTAAATTTCATGCTTTTTTTGTATTTGATTTTGATCAAATTGAAAAAAAAATGAAAAATATTTTTGCAAAACTTATTTGGTTACCTAGCAACACAATGTTTCTCTGGAGAAACAATGGCCTAGTGCGGGAGAACAATTATCTGAGATTAATAGGTTATAACGTTTACGCAACGGACTATTGTACAAAAAATTAGTTATTTGATTCTTAGCCACGATATCGTTGATGCTTAAAAAAACCCAATTATTAAAAGCAAAAAAGTAATTGTTTTCTTGTTAATTATTGGAAAAAATTTTTAGAGTTGAAACATAATGGATTATTTGGCGGGCATAAATTTTTGAGTAAACATTTTTTCGAGTGTTTAAAAGCAATTTGGCAATTGATAAACAAATGATACCAAGCTTTAGTAAGCACGCTGTAAAGATGTTCTTTTGCGTTAAACCAATCAGATTCGGCTCCAAATACTGGGTTATAGCGTCATATGATATTTACCCTTACGAGTTTGAGACTTGTTCTAGAGCATGTGAAACAAAGTTATTAGCAAATTTTAAATCTTAAATTTTGTCTGTTCTTCTTTTAATTGTAAAAAACTGCTTGTGATTGTGATTGTGCTTGCTTCAGCAATTTTTACGTCGTATGATTAATTATTTTCTCAAAAACTTTAAGGTTTTTAATCTGTATTATAACCTGATAGGGCGAAAATAGGTTGAAAAGAGAAGCGTGGGTTCTTGAACTATCAATCAGAAAATTACCTGTCTATAGTACATTTACAATAGAAATACAGTAAAAATTCTATATTTTGGTTTGAATTTTTAGAACATTGAACCCAACAAAATAATGAAAACAAGGCTAAATCTAAAACAACATGAAAAGGATAAATACTAATCATCTTATTTTTATTAATGTAATTAAGGCTAGAAAGCGTCGATCTATTTGAAAATTTTATTTATTAATATAGGTCAATAATGCAAGCACATATTGGCAAATGTTTGATAACTATGAGAAATTCTGGCATTGGTTGGGTGAAGGCTTCTTTTCAGCGTTTGAGTTTTGCCTCGTTTAAATTTTTTTAAAATTGTTTGATCAGTTATAGTTAGCTTGCTGAAAAATACCATACAAGTTTTTACATACTGATGCCCCAATGAATAAAAAATCATAATAAATTGTGTTAGTCTAAAGTACTACATAAGATTGGGTTGAATTTTATGTACTTTCTTGATTAATAAATTTATGAAATTGTGTTTTTAATAGTATTTGTAGTTTTTCTGCAACGAAAGTGTTTTTAGCAAAACGGCAAGCAATATATATTTTTGTAAAAAGCAATATTGTCAATACGGCAAGCAATATTGTTAATATATTTTTGTAAATATATATAGTTGGTGATAGCCTTTGGAACCATTGTTTCTACAAAGGAAGAAAAAAAGAAAACGTATAAAATGATTGGCTTAGAACAAAAATTAGCTGAGTTACATTTTTATTCAAATGAAATAATCTTTTTTCTTAATCATTGAAGCATGTTATTTTCGGTGTTCTTAATCACTAAGTAAAGTATTATTTTCAAAAAAATGTTTCTTAGTTTCTATTTTGAAAACGAAATTTTGTTGATATTAGTTAAAGTTTTCTTTTAAAAGTGACAAATTCTGCTTACTTTTATTTAAAAGTACTAAGTCTATTTTAATCGAATCACGTTGTGATAAGTCACGTGACAAAGTATAAGTTTAACTTGTTTTGTGCTGTGATTCGTTTTGTGAAATGTTGTGGCTACTTTCTTTAATTAGTTATTGGTCAAAGAAACTTTGAAAAATTAGGTTTGATTTTTTAATTTAGTTATACAAAACTTTAAAAAAAGTAATAGGTTAACGTGTACTTTTAAAACTTTTGTTTTATAGAAGTCACGAAATATAAAGTAATGTTTCTCTACAGCAGTGGTTTCCAACCGGTGTGTCGCGGCACTCTAGTGTGTTGTGAAAAGGTCTCCAGGTGCGCCGCGAACGATTTCGGAAAAAAACTATTTAGGGACGTCGAATTTTGCGGTTTTTGTACGTGAGATTCGGAGGGAACGAAAGAGCGTGAGTTCAGGCGGAAACTTGAACTCATAGACAAATTTTCAAAGAAAGGCTTTTTTTTAGAGATTACCATAATTTTGGAACGAAAGTTGAAAAATCATTGACAAATTTTCAGTGAAGACCTTTTTATATTTATCAATATAATGGGTGTGCCGCGAAAATTTAAATAATCGCGAAACTTAATAGTGTGCCGCCGAATAAAAAAGGTTGGAAACCATTGCTCTACAAGGAGCATAGATTTAAAACGGGTTAAATTATTAAATCGAACATTAGGGACTTAAGTGACACAAAGCCATCAACAAAGGAATTATATGTGTAAATTCAATTGAAATTTTTAGATATTTTTAGATCCAGAAATTATAGGTTTCCTATTGTAGAATATTGCCCTGATTATTACATGAGAGTCAAAAAGCATCATAGAACAATAAGAATGTAGATTTATATTAGTTTATGAACATTATTGTTATTGTATTTGTATGGACGTGGCTAAAGTGGTTTTATATTAGGGGCCAACCGCCGCCTTTTCCGTTCTCATAATGTTTCATCTCTACCTAAAAGTTTTTTGTTTATCGGTATGTAATTCTAGCAAAATAATTATTTTATCTTGAATTATATTTTTAAGAATGTATCTTAAATATTGCAATAAAATTCTTGCACTTTGATTTTTCGTAGATATTGTAAGAGCAAAACCCGTAATAAAAAATAAAAAGAATCATGACAATCAGTTTGAAAATCAAATGTTTTTAAGATGTTTCAAATTTTTGAAAAAGGTTTTTTATTTTTTAAATTTAATCATATTTTGAAGCGCATTATTCCATCTTACTTTTTTTCCCCGAAAACTATTTAAAAAGTAAATTTTGTATTGCATCTAGGTACTGGGAGAGCGAATTTCTTTAATATTTTGCTTTTTAGCATCATAATAGGTAAAATTGCATCTTGTTTTTTCATTTATTTCATTTCATCTTGTATTTATTCTATTGACAGCAGAAAAGCGACAAAGGCACTATACATAGGTCAAGCAATTACCCTGACTTGCTTCCGGAGATGTCAAAACATTTCTGTCGAGTTAAATTTTTTTATTTCTGGTTTTCAGTTTTATGAAGATATGACTAAAATTAAGAACTTTGCCAAGACCGTCAAGCATAGGAAAGTACCGAAAGATACAAAATTGTTTTTAAAGATACTTCAGATTGGAGAAATTAAGTTTTGAATCTCGACCGTGTCTATCACGATCGTCATCAATCATGGCGCTCTTAACCACTCGACCGCACTGCCAACATTGCTTTGTTTTTTGTTACAAAAGAATAAAAAATTTTACAATAACATACTTCTATCGCTCAAAAAAATCCTTTTTTAACTCTTTCTATATTATTTATTTTAAAATAATCTGACAGGTTTAATCTGCATCAGGTCAAAATCTGCCCAAATCCAAAAATTCCATGGCGCTCTTAACCACTCGACCGCACTGCCAACATTACTTTGTTTTTTGTTACAAAAGAATAGAAAATTTTACAATAACATACTTCTATCGCTCAAAAAAATCTTTTTTAACTCTTTCTATATTATATATTTTAAAATAATCTGACAGGTTTAATCTGCATTAGGTCAAAATCTGCCCAAATCCAAAAACTCCATGCATTGACAAAGCAGTTGTAATCAAAACTCTTATGCAATCGCAGGCTTTTGCAAGTTTCTCCTATACAGTACTTAAATTTTAGGATATATTTTTGTTGAGGTATATGCTTATCACCAAACGTTTTTTAACCGTTGTTTTCATTGAGAAATGAAGTGCACAACATTTTTTGTTATTCTCTTCCGTAATAAAGAGTTAAATTTAAGTAACTAGTTTTAACGCATTTGAGTAAATTAGATTAAATTGAGTACATAGATTTATTAATCATAAAAGTATATAAAATTATTAATCTTAAAACTATAAGTTTTATAGCTATACTTACTCGTAAGTATTTTAAAATTGGCTTGTTTAGTTTTGTATTTTTTAATTCTAAAATTTCTCAATAAGTTCTTAATGTACGCTTATATCAGATTTATAAATAATAACAGGATTGTTTTTTACTATTAATAAAAAAAGCAACATATTTTTCATTTGTTTTTGTTATTATATCAGTTGTTTTCTTTGGATCCTCAAATTTAGTCAAATAAAAAAAAAACTATAGAATGTATAACAGTAAAAGTAAAACCTTTCAACCCCTACATGTAATTATTAGAAATCAATGTTGCTTCAAACTATTTGTTAAAATCGTAAGAATAGAACTCGCACTGAAATTGAAAAAGTTAATTAACTGCATAGAAGTCTTTTTTGAAACCTGTTAATTAATTCTATTGTTTACGTTCACTGCTTTATAGGTAGATCACGTGCAGCGATCTTAATGAAATCTGATTGGCTCACTTACCCGTGGCGAGCACACTATAAATTGAGATGTTGGTAAATTTAATTCCTCTTTCAGTCGTTGGTGATCAAGTGGTTTGGTGGTTTAGTTTTGTAGAGTGAGTTTGTAGATCGCAAGCGAAACTTGGGTAACTTTCGTTTTGCGATTGCATCGTTGGGTGCATCGTTGGGAGCACGTTGGCGGCACGTTGGTTGTATAGTTAACTGCATCGTTTAAGCAGTATTGTCGAGAAAATAATTGTGGTCGTTGGCTTGTGGAAGCCTGTTATACCTTCATATCGAAATCTCAACTTTAATAAATATTATAAACCCATAAGACGTGTGGGAAAGCCAGTGGTGTCATTGGGGAAGGCTCGGATAGCTTCCTTATAGTTTGAAGAATTTGGAGCTAAAGAAGAGAGGGATTCGCTGTGCAGTCTACAGTAAACTTTGAAATTAACACTATTCAGTTAGAATTCCAAATATATTAGAGCAATTTATCAAAAACGACGTCGCTTACCAAATTACAAAAACATTTGAGTTTAAAACGCTATCTTTTATTCCTGATTAGGGCTCTTAACCCTATTTTCCTCAACGGCTGGGCTTCTGAAGCCCGGCCCTTGCGAAAACGTTTGTAATTTCTTCATCTTTTTAGATAAAATTTTGGAATTTCTTGACTTTTCCTAATTTGAAATGCTGAATAAGATGGTACTATTTTTAGGTGTCCCCGAACAAGGGTTAACGGGTAAAATAGACGTTTTTTAGCAAATTTGTTCGGCTGTTGAGGAGTCAACAGCTCGAAAAAGCTTGAGGAGAATAGGGTTAAACTTAATCAAAGAGAGGTTATAAGCGTACCTTAAGTTAAAATTTTTGTCTTAACAACGAGTTTTTGACAAAACACCTATATATTTTTGGTAGTAACACAATGGAATCAAACTGAAGAAGAAAAAACCTACTTACTTATAAGTTTGATTATAGATAGCTGAACGTAATGGATTGGTATTGCTGGTAAATTGAACCTTAAAAAATTTTTTTTTAATTTTGCATGCAATTTAAAAAAAAAACTTTAAAATAATTGTATTTAAACTCAAATTTAACAGGTTACAAAAAGATTCCAAGTCGTAGTGACTAAAATTAATTGCCCAGAGAAAGCAGTTGAAATCTTGTTTGCAAAAATCAAACCACATACCCTATTACCGCGGTCAAACATATCTCGTCCCCCGTCGCGAATCGAAAGTCCACTTGGATCATCATATCGGTAATTATACCAGTTTGTAACAAGATTTGTTAATGAGCTTGAAAGGTTTTTAATGTTATCGATCAATTTCTCAGATGTTATTTCTAAAAAAGAAATTTAAAAGTTTGATTGTTATCAATAAACAGTACAAATTTGACAAATATTTACTGATGACTACTGGACAGTCCACATTAAAACCTTCTGTCTGGCAAGTAAAAGCTTAATGTTTTTTAATTCATCCTTAAATTTTTTTCTTTAGCTATACTTTTGTTTTTTCTGCATTGTTTTAAAAAAGTTTAGCTTTTTTGTGAGAATTGTAATCCACTCCGCTTTATCTGAACCCTTTGGTCTGGGCTAATTTATCCAAAGTAACGACAGTAATGAGTTTGTTAGAATCAACCAGAGATATGCAGTAAGAGTGCAGTGCGCTTATCCAATTATTTACACAAGAAAATGTTAATGCAAACCAACAAATTGTTTAAAAAAGCAACTCTTTAAGGCTCAACAGAGGATCATTAATGTGCATAAAAGACATTTAAATTTCAGTCAACAGTTAACAAAAAAAAAATAAAAAAAAATATATATAGTTCAACATAACAGTAGTTAAAAGTGTTCAATCTTTATCATATAACCTATTTTTAACTACTGAATTTTGGTCATACAATCAAAAAAATGCCTAGAAAATTTTGAAAAAGCTTCGACTCTGCATTTTTTCAACAGCGGCTGCCAAAGCCTGTATGCGCTGCCAAATCTCATTAAAGCAATGGTTATCAAATGAGATCATTTAATAAGTTTATTATATAGCAACGCTGACAGAACGTAGACTAATATGTAAAGCACAGAGTGAAGTTGGTGATTCTTCTGTTTGTTAACACAAAAGCATTATCATTTCATAGTTGCATACCAATTACTCAAAACTAAAGTTAGTGTTGACGTCACAACACATAGGCATTCAATTCTTAAAATTAAGGCTCGTTTCCACCAAGAGCGTGAAAAAAAGTATTCTTTCTTTCTTTCATTAATTTTTTTGTTTCGCTTACATTTAAGCGCGAAAAGAACAAAAACAAATCAATAAAACAAAGAAAGAATGCTCCATTTTACGCATGTTGTGGAAACGGGCCTTTAGGCGGAGATTTGTCCGAACAAACGAAAGACTTATGCGCCTGATGTTTATTTTTGATACCGTTCTGGAACTTTTGTGCAAATTACCGTGTCGAAATCATGGTATCGATGGCACCTTTTTCACGAAAGTCCTTTTTTTAAACGAATTTTTTAAAAATATTCTTTCAATAAAAAACAACTACTGTAATGATTAATTTAAACTTTATCAACAAAAAATACTGAATAAAATTTTGTTTTATGTAATTCAAAGCAATTATTGCCTGTTTAACTATTACATTAGTATATACCTGAGCAATTGATGGGACCACCTTGTACGTTATTGTAACATAAGCACGTAAAACCACCGACAAGATTAACACAAGAAGATGAAACTGGACAAGTATCGCTTCCGGTAGCGCATTCGTCAATATCTAAATAAACTTGATTTTGAAGCTAATTTTAAGTTTGGTTTATACAGTATGGCGCATTTTTTTGCTGTTAAAGATGTTCTTTTGTTTGAATTGTCCATAAATAATAAAAAAACTAATCTCAGAAAACAGACAAGTCTAACAAATTTTTTGTAAAATTACAGTAAATTAAATGAATAAAAAGAAAAAAGTTGTATTCAAAAATTTTTATTTCAATAGCAAGAAAAAAAGACTGTTAAGCAAAAGGAATATTGAGATTTGGAAGCTAATTTTAAGCTTGTTTTATACAGTAAGGCTCATTTTCTTCATGTTAAAGATTTAATGTTGTATGAATAATTGATAAATAATGTAGAAAACTAATCTCAAAGTCTTAATAAAAACACAATAATTTAAATAACCGAAAATAGCAAAAATTTCAATTCAAATATTTTTCAGCCAGAGAAATTTTAGCCCGAGAAATTATGCTTTCTTTAGTATAATTTGAAATTATGAAATTTCTTTAATATAATTTGAAATTTGTTTGAGTTTTTTTGGTGTAAAAAATTGGAGATCAAAGAAAAAGAAGTATAATTACCTTGACATGAAAAACCATCTCCTGTAAATCCATTTTTGCAAGTGCACGTGTAATTTGAGATTTTATTTTGACACAATGCATGCGAATTGCAAAGATTATTTCCAGTAAAACATTCATTTATATCTTTTTTAAAAAAATAGTTACTTTTTAACAACAACTTTTTAATGTATAGTAAGCTGATACATTGTAATTCTTTCTTTCATTTAAATTTTTTGTTTACAGTTTTCTAAAAACATATAAAAACAATGAAAACAATATTTAAATATTTGTAAATAATTTAATTGATAAACATTTCATTTATTATAGGCGATTGAGTCTTTTTCAATAGTTTGCTACAAAAATCAGATTTTTCTTAGTTGTCATTTGTCATCGTTTGAAGGGTATCCACTCCAGGTCAGACACAAACAGGACTGGGGCCGAGGGTTTATCCTTTTACTACCCCAGACTGCTGCACTGCCTAAATCAGATGCTGGCAGTGGTGTTATTAAGCCAGCATCGAGTTTCGTCATCCAAAACCGTCAGACCTCGTGCTTCATGTGGTGCCCGATGTATAGGGCACGCTATTAGTACATGGTCTGCGGTTTGCTCAGGGGCGCCACATTCGCAATTCGGTGAAGAAGCGAGACCTCATTTGTGCATGGACAAATGGAATCACCCAACACCAGTCCGCAGACGGTTGAACTTAACCCAAGCTGCTCGGGATAAGCCCATCTCAACAGGCCTGGCACCGGTCCGGGGCACAAAAGCACAAAGCCTGGAAGCATTTTCACAGTACTCCGCGTTCCATTTGTAATTTGTCCATTCAGAGGCGCGGATGCCAAGTCTGGCAAAGTTGTCCAAAAAATTCCGCGCAGCTGGCACAAACGGGCGTCTGGATCTTAGTCTCACTTGGTGAGTATCAGAGGACCCACTTAAGAGACCATACAAGATATGATCGGGATCCAGAGATACACGGTGAGCCAAGGAGAGTGTCGTTCCCATTCGGCGAAGCTCAGCTGTCTGGATGCCTGAGAGTACAGGTAGGTGGTAATTATGCGCAAGGCGTCATTCAAGACATTGTCGATGAGGCGAGTGTGAGCACTGCGACACCAGACTGGCGCACAGTACTCAGCTGTTGAGTGGACTAGAGAAAAGGTGGCTATGCGTAGTGTTTTAGCACCAGCACGCCATCCCGAGCCCACGAGTCGCCTCAACAGTGTGACGCGCGAGGATAGTTTTTTGCACAATGCCACTAAATGGTGACAAAACGTGAGCGATCTGTCCAGTTTTACCCCAAGATAAGTAGGGGTTGGACAGAACGGTAAAAGTCTACTATTGTTGTAGACCTTTACCTCACGTTTGTCTTCTCGGTTATTTAAGTGAAAGGCTACCGTCACCGTCTTAGTGTGACTGACCTTCAACCTCCAAGTCTGGAGATACGCTGAAAGTGTAGACATGTTTTGGCTTAAAGTCCCCTCCAAGTCCTTCCAGTTTCCAGAAGAGTGCAACAATGCTAAATCATCAGCATAAGCAAACTTTCTGGAAATCATGGAAGGAAGATCGTACGTATAGATGTTAAATAGGAGGGGAGCTAAAATCGATCCCTGAGGAACGCCGTTTTTAAGACGGCATAGCCTGCTTTGCTTGCTGTCACCGTTGGTAAGGGTGAAACTTTGATTTCAGACAAGCTCCATAATCATTTTGACCATGTGCTTATCCGGAAGTAGTCTCAGCAGCTTGCAGGTAAGGCCAAGGTGCCAGACAGTGTCATAAGCAGCTGTCAGATTGCTAAATACGGCACCGGCCTTCTTTTTATCCTCAAAAGAATCCTCGATATTCTGGGTTAGCAGAACAACTTGATCTACGGTTGACTTTCTGCGTCGGAACCCAGCCTGCTCTTTAGGGAGAAGTGGATCGACTAATGGTTCAACACGGGCGTAGATAAACCTCTCGAGGATCTTGTAGGGGACACAGAGCAAAGATATTGGTCGATAACTCTTTGGGTCCCGCACGGGCTTTGCTGGTTTTGGGATCGCGACCACAAGCACTCTTCTCTAGATCTTGGGAATTTTGAGTCGGCGCAAACAGGAAGAAAGGAAGTCACGTAACCAGGACTTCAACCAGGACTTCAAATCTTTGAAGTACTGTGCAAATGAACGCTGTTTGATTGATGCTCATAACAATGTTGTTATTAGTTCAAATATTAATGCTTCTTTTCTTTCAAGTAGACAGAAATGAACTTCAACATCTGCGGCAACTGTGACGAAGTACTCACGGAAACCGCCGTGCGAAAACATTTTTTACTTTACAGATACGTCCAACAAAGCACACACTGCCTTATTCGATATCAATCGACAAATTCCTCTTCTTTCATCGTGCACCATACCAACAAAAAACAACTAGATCCGATCGAGTAATTAATCCACTGATCCGCCATCAAAAGTTAAGAACCATATCTTATAATTCCTTTTTTTTTTTTTCTTTTCTTGATTGTTTTTTTATTTTAATTTTTGATGGCTCTAAGTTTTCTCTTGCTTTTATTGATTAGGCATTTTCTTTTTCATAAGTTTGATTTTTCGTTTGTTCCATTTTCAATTAGAGCGTATCTGTAATATTCTTTCTTTTCAAATCGCTTGTTGTTGCATTTCCAGTTACAACGAACTTCTACTTTTGTTTCTTTTCAACGTTGGGCAAATTACACTTCTATCATAAGCATTAGGCAGACCTTGTCTTGCGATTTGGCTGGTGATGTCATCACACAACTTACTTGCCAACCAATCAACGCAACAGTCTTGCCTGCGTTAGATTTTGATAGCGATACGAAATCTTCTCTCTTGCCTTTGGTTGAGTATGGACGCACCCAAGCTGGTAAACCGCGTATAGTCTAACTTGTAAGTCCAAACTCTATTATCCAAGGCGAGCATTGTATTATAAACATTATCACCCTGGGCGAACTTTCATTTTTCTGTAAAAGATTTTTGCAGATATACATTAAGCCGTGTCGAAACACATAACGGTTTGACCGATTTAAATTCGTTGCTCGCAACTATTGCCCAAACTGCTGTAGATAGGGATAAACTACAGCATGCTATCTTCTCGCTTCAAGCAAGTGAAGTTTACGACGCCAATTTTTCTGTTGTCACAAACTCTGTGCGTCATTTTGCCCGATATAGTTTTCTTTTGGCCCTTGAAGAACTTTCCACACCTTTCATAACCATCATGCTTATTCTAATACAAATTTCAACAACAATGTGGATTTTAGTTTTTACGTTGAAATGTGTTAAAAAAAAAAATCTTCCAAAATTGTTGTCATGTGCAATTTTTTTTGTGTGTGTCTTGTTATATCATACTGTCTCTTACTTTATAGATGTTATGTTAATGCATGCTTGAATTCAATTTTTTTCCGACTGTATTAGTTTTATATTTATCAATTAATTACGCAGATCGTTGTCGCTTATGTTTGTTTTGCAGTGCTCAGCTGTCGTCATCTTACACAACACCGCCACCTCACGACCATAACTTCACAACTTCAAACAAACTTCCGAATTGCACAGAGCTTCATTTACGAAAGACGATGCCAATTGAATGACTTTTTTTACAAATATCGGACTACAACTCAACTACTAGAATATCGAAGATACAAATGAAGAGTACGAACAGTTCCAATTTCTCGATGAAGAACTTTTCACATCTCCTTCCTACAACTTTATTATTATTATTGTCTTATCTGTTGTTGTTAAATATTTAAAAAAAGAAAACACTTTTTGCTGTTTAATGTGTTTGTATAATCATTTCAAGCTACGAATTGAAAACTACATGTCTCATTTTATATAAGTTTCAACAATCATAAAATATAATATATCAAAGATGATTAAAGAATCGTCAATAACGTTTATATTGGAAATAGAAATTTATATTGGAAATATATTGAAAATATTTTTATTTTTGGCAATATAAACTGTCTTAATGGTGCGATTCGAAGTTATTTTCACAAACATTTCACTTACAATATTATTCCACAACACCTACACTTCATCACTCCAATATTTTGTGTTTTACTTATTACACACACAACCCAACATTTCCATATTATGTTTTTAATGTTTCAGTTTTTGAATTACTTTACTGTTTTCAAAATGTAATTTGATTTGTCCTACAACTAATTTTCCAATTTCTTTAATAATTTTTAATTATTTTGTATTTCTGTATTTTCATTTTCAAATTTGCGTCCACAAATTTTTTTGCAACTAGGGGAAGAATGTCGTGATTCGTGTATGCCAAATACGTGGCTGCAGCGTGCTTGCCTTATATTCGGCTTATGCTTTGTTTTATCGGTTGTGCTCCGCTTCGCATAATATTCATCGTGTGAACTTTTGTGTGAAAGCGTTTCTGTATCCCACGGTTGGTGATTTGTTCATTCAGTCATGCTCACTATATATATCAATTGTTACGTGGCTGTGCGACTCAGTAGACTCAGCAGACTCAGCAGACTCAGTAGACAGGCGACGAAATAATGCAGAACGTGATCGTACTGTAATAAATTCAATAAAGTTTATTTGATATAAGTTTGGTTATACTGTGTTAGGGTTAGTTTAAAACCAAACTCCTAATCCTAACAGGACGTTTGCCGACTAGCAGACCCACACTGAACATCGGAATGGGTGGATACCTTTTCGTTTTGGTAGGTTTGGTTTCGGTCTGTTATTTAAACAGCAATAAAGAGACTTACTCACGGCCCAGGCTGCGATAAAGCACCTACCATCTGGGCCGATTTTTCTCGTTTTCATCAATTTGTTCCATTTTTCTTAGTTTATGTCAGTACACTTTGATTTTTTGTTCGTATTGTACATATTACACCTCATAAACAGTTCAAATAAAAGAAGTGCACAGAAATCATAAAGTATTGTTGCTCTGAAGAACGCAACTGGGTTTCAGTTTTTTTTTTTAGACGTGTATTGTTTAAAGTTTTTTGAGAGGCATCTCAAAATTGAGCCACCACACAGCATAACAGCACAAATTCACTTAAATTTAAACTATTATATTTGTCTAAAGAAAACACTTAAATAAGATTTTATAATCAAGAAGTTTGTTGTTAAATAAACAGTATTTATTGATTATAATTTTACCTGCACATTTTCTACCATTCCAAAAAAAACCGGCAGAACAATTGCATGTGAAGCTTCCAAGAGTATTTATGCACAAATAATTGCCACACCTGTAGCTTTGATTTAAGCACTCGTCTATATCTATAACATTCAAAAGTAATGTCAAATTTTACAATTATATTAAAAACTTTTTTTCTTTTTAGTAAGGGTGATTTAACGACGTGAGACAACCCCGAAAAGTTTGCTAAGACGCTTCTTGTTTCAGTTTGTAAAGAAAAACTATAAGAAAGTTTACGCGCTTTCACATCGTTGTTTTATTAAATTTATTTTATGTCATTTTGTCTTACTGATAAACATAAAAATCTTAAACAGCAACAAAAATACTTTTAGGCTAAAAGATTTTTGATATAATTGTATACATAATAATACAAAGTCTATAAATAGAATTAAAATACCTTTATAGCATAATTTAAAAAAAATTTGTTTGATAAATTGTAATAAGAATATAATTTTGTTGTTATCTTCATTCAATGATAGTATAGTAGGAAACGCAAAAAATTATTTTTATCAAAAATTAAACGATTAAAATTTTTGGACTCTTTCTAATTATAATTTTCCTACTTATAAACTTTTTACTTAAAGGTTTTTAAAATAGTTTGCGTGTAAACCTGTGCAATTAAATCCATTTCCGCTAAAACCAGCTTTGCAAGCGCAAGTGTAATTTCTGAATGTATCAATGCAGGTTGCATTTGGATGACAGTTGTGGATGTTATTAATACATTCGTTCTGCACTGAAAATAAAATAAAAAATACTAACTAAAAAGATTGCCTATTTATTTAATCAGCTAAAGTTAATGAAAAAAAAATGCAAAAAAAAACATATAATGCAAGGCGAAGGGAGTAGTAATGCATTTGGTGGACAGCATTACAATTGATATCACTGGCCGTGATACATAAACAGTTTATAAGAATTGTTAAGCAGCTGGAAACAAAATTTACACGCCAAAGATTAATTGCTTTCAATATAATATGTCTAAAGCTTTTAAGTTTAAAGTAAATATCAAACAAATTTTAAAATGTTTTAATTCTCTGCTTTTCACTTCCAATTTTTTTCCTGTCCAATGGCTAAACTTTTGTTCATTGAAGACATAAAATTGTAATATCCACTACAATTTGACACAGCAAAAAATTCGACTCTAGGCTGTAAGTTTGCAAGATTTCTACTTAACATTTTGGCAGTCATTTTTTCAATTTCCTATTCTTTTCAATCTAAGTCAAATTAATTGCTTTTTTATCATTGCTTAATGCATTAGAAAAGATATATTTTTTCCACTTTTAATTATTTCTTGAAAAAAGTTTACTTTGAACATTAAGGCCCAGTCACTTATTACCAAATTGATTTTCAAAATACTGTCATTTTAAACTTCTACTTTTACTAAAATCCCTAAAAAACAATCTTTTAGTTTATAAAATTTCACCAAAAGCTAGAAACACTCAAGAAATATGATAATGCAAAGTACAAGAACACAATAATTGAGAAATGTCAAAATTCAAAACTTAAAAAAAAAGTGACCAGTCAAGGCTTCTACAGTAAGGAAGTTAATATTAATATTGAAATAATAAAAAAAAAAAGAATAAAATATAATTTTATTGCGATCGTTTTATCAGGATTAAAAACTTTTGGAAAGCAAGACAAAAGTTCAATTATTAAATTTGCTTTTAGTTTTAGAATAATAACGAATATTTTAAAAATAAATTACAAAAAAATTTATGTGATATTTATTTAATCGAATTCAAAAGTTTTTTTGCTTTACCAAAGATAAAACAACAACAAAAAAACTATAAAAAAATTTTGCTACAAAATAAGTAACTATATATCAAGATATTTTTGCTTGAATAGTATTTCATAAAAAGTAATATTTGTTATACAAATAACTCTTACCAATATTATTTGCCAAACATAAACTCTTGACCATCAATGTTATAACATTCTCAATTTTTGAAATAGATATTTCTTTGGATGGATTGCTTTTAAAAAAAATCAAAACAAAAATAAACAGTGATGTAACTGCGCAGTCAAGCAATGAAATTCCATTTAGAAAAAAGCATAACAAATGAAATTGTTAGCATATCTTGTACAAGAAGAGCAAAAGACCTTCATTCACCTCGTAGCGGAAATCGTTTTTAAAAAAATTATTATTATAAATTAAAATTTTTTTTTATAAATCTTTATATTTCTAGAACAAAATACAATACAACGTGTGTTAAAGATTACTTGGAAAGTAGCATATAACCGAGCAAAACTCGTTGAGGCCTTCCAAACAGCCTAATGCCGGCGTCAATGTTATTGGTAGTTCGTCTACTAGCGGTAAACCTGAAGGAATCTCCTGGATATGAATCCCAAATCTAAAAAAATGTTTAGTTTAAATAAATTCATTTTGTCTAAAATGATTCTTTTGTCTAAAATGATTAAAGACATATGTAAACACCATATGGAGCCCTAGCATATCAAACACCAACATCAAAAATGTAAATTATTCAGAACACACCTTTGTTCATTGCACAGGAGACACAAACATTTAAGGCCTGCAGGCAAAACCAGTTCCCTATCAATGAGCAGCCATCTCAAACTCAATGCTACTTATTTTAAGCGAATGACTCAAATACAAACATACTTTTTTTACATTACTTTAATGCACATTTAATTTCGCAAACTAATTACTTGACTTTCAAATGTGAAAAAATATACTGTTAGGAGCTGGAGCCAGCAAAAATTTTAATGGCTCCGGATCCACACAATATCAGAACTTGGCTGCAGCTTCAGCTTCGACTCCTCCAAAATTGGCTGGTTACATGGCTCCGGCTCCGGCTCCCCAGCCCTGGTTACAACTTGCCCCACCTCATACTTAGTCAAGTTTTTGTTAATATCTCAAAGAGTTAAGTTTTAGTTGCTAAATCTTGTTAGGCATTCAATAGCCTATTGTTTTGTGTTTCGATTGATATAAAACATTTCAATAAAACCGCACCCGCTATAGCTCAAGAAGACAAAAACTAAATTTCAAAAAATTTGCTTTGCCTACTCAAAAAGCTTGTTTTAACAGTAAGCCTATTTGTACTCATTGGAACTAAACAATATTATTTGCTAGCAATCGGTCTTGATATGACTGTTATTTGGGGCCATTTAAAATTTTGTTAGTTCATGTTAAATTGAGATGCATGAATTTATTAATAAAATCGGTCAAATTTCAATTTAATACAGAAAATACAAGTTAAAAATTTAAAACTAACTACATGTATGTCATTACGGAAAATCGATTTCGACCTTTAAAGGTCATCATCAGTTTTTGTAAAAAATTATATATGACAAAAATATTTTTGAAAATATTAAAACTCTACTCATACTATTCGGGTCCTGACTCAAAAGACACAAAGTGAAGCTTTCAATAAAAACCAAGAGGCAAACGACACAAAAATTGACATAATGATTATGAATCACGTAACAAAATATAAAAGCGCACAGCGTAAAACTTGTAGTGAAATTAAAAACGGCAAACTCCCGCTAAGATTTTTCGTAATGATATAGTTGGTTTTAAATTTTTAACTTGTATTTTCTATATTAAATTGAAATTTGACCGATTTTATTTATAAATTCATGCATCTCAATTTAATCAATTGAATAAAATTGTCAACGTGACTTCATAGGAAAAAGGGTAATAGATTTCTGATAGAAGACTTTTAACATTTATGTTAGATTTCGACTTCTTCTTCTTCTTCTTCTTCTCTTTTCAACCTTTCTCTTTAGTCAGGGGTGGCCACAGCGTATCATCATTCTCCGTATTTTTCTGTCTTCAACATCCGTCTCCTTCGCACCAACTTCCCCCATATCTTCTTTTACCACATCAAAAAATCTTCTTTTTGGTCTCCTTCTTCTCCTCTTTCCCGGTAACTCCATTTCTATCTTCTTTCTTCCTACATACTCTTGGTCTCTCCTCATAACATGTCCATACCAACTCAGCCTGCCCTTCCTCATCTTCATTTCTAACCGTTCTACTTTAACGGTACTCCTGATGTACTCGTTTCTAATCTTGTCTTTTCTCGTCACTCCCATAGCAAACCTCAACATTTTCATCTCTGCGACTTCCATCTCTTCTACTTGTTTCTTTGTGACTGCCACTGTCTCAAGTCCATACACCATTGCTGGTATTACCACTGAACTGTACACTTTTACTTTTATTCTAGCTGGTAACCTCCTGTCGCAGATTACTCCCGATACTTTTCTCCATCTTGTACTTTCTTCTTTACCTATCTCTCACAACCACCACTTTCTTGCACCGTTGATCCCAAATACTTAAATTCCTTTACTCTTGGCACTTTTGTTAGATTTCGACAAATACAAATATTACAACTTACCTCATGTTACAACTTGCCCTGGTCTCCTCTAAGACTGAAACAGAATATACAGTAGAGCTAATTTCTAAAGTTTTTGTATTCTGTATTTTTAGATTTTTGGATTATCTAAAAATACAGAATACAAATACGATGGTCCAATCAAAGAAACTTTTGATTTAAAAAAATAAATAATTTAAAAAAACAAAAACGATTGTCCAATTAAAAAACCTTTAAATGTGTTTTATGAATTTAAAAATGTAATTCTATTTAATGATAAAAGTTAAAAAATATAAAAAGTGTCACAATGAAAATTTTTCTATAAACCAATTGAAGGCATGTTATTATTTAGTGCGAAGAGAATTTTAAAAGAATAGCAATGACAAAAGTATAAATTTGTACGCAAAATTTAGCGAAATTAGTTTTAGATCATCATTTTTATCATCACCATTTTTGGGGGAAATATTAAATTAGTTCAGTGTATTTTTCTTTGCCTGCATATGCTTTTGAGGTTGCAGGAACAGCAGCGCAAGTTTGGGATGTCCAAGCATTTCGATCTTGCAACTAGTGGCAACTTTGCTTGTGGAATTCCAAGACGTGACAAGGCCAGATCTTCAGCATAATTACGTCAGCGAGTTCTGGGTCTCTCTCTAGGCCTTCTGCTCCTCAAAAGAGCAACCATTAGTTGCTTTGTTGTTTGTTCTTGGGAAACTCGTGTCACATAGCCATACCAGCGCAGATGCAATTGTTTTATACAGTGTAGCAGCGGTTAGATGCTGAGAGGTTGACAAATGTAAAAGTGCTTTTAACCTCGTAAAGTAGAAAAAACCTCTGATTTTTGCCAGAAAACAACACTTGGTCAAAACGAAACTTGATCAAAATGTCATTTGATAGAAGCAACACTTGATCGAAATGAGAGTTGATTGAAATGAAAGTTGATAAAAAAAGATTTACTTTTTATGTTTCTGCAATTAAACAATCTCTTTATTATTGTAAATTAGATTTATAAAAAGCAGATGCTATCAGTAAGAAGGCAGTTTGTTTTTATTATTTATAATATTTGCTAATGTCAAGATCAGGGTTCTTAACATGACCCCTGGACAAAACATTTTTAGGGCGGCAACAAGTATATCTCTTATCATGGTTCATCTGACATCTCAAAAATTTTTAAAAGTTTATAGAGAAATGAAATAGACAATTAAACTATTCTAATCAATATCATGATATGGAGTTAGTGAACTTCTATTATTTTAGAAATTTCTATTAAATTTAACAAATATTTTAAAATACAAATTATTTTTAAAAAGATTTTTTACTTGTTCAGAAGTAATGTAAAAGAAAACTTTACATATAGTAGGATCCCCAGCTCCGTAGATTTGATAAACGTTGTAACTTACGTTGAATCCTCCATATTGAAAATATAGGTTTGGTTTTATGCTAAATTGTCCCCTTCCATCGGCGCCAGCGTTTCCTGTAACCTTAAAAAATAAGCTTTCCGTGTTAGGTGTTTAACGGCAAAAATGATCTCAATTTATATATTTAATAACAGTAAATAATAGCCTACCGGATTTAAAATTTTGCATTTTGCTTTATTAAAACATTTAAAATGAATTTACAAAGAAAATTTTTTCTTCTCTATAAAACGTTTGTGCAGTTTCCTCAAGGAGACAACTCAAATTTGATTGCTACAACTTTACTTACCGAACTTGACAGAAAGCGAAGGATCTATGGTGCGAAGAAGATCGGAGCATCGACTTTTCACACCTTAGTTCAGAAATGGAAAACTTTTTAGGAAGTAAAGACTACTTTAGCAGCATCCACTTTCCAAAAAGGTCGCAAACAACAATTTTGCATGTGTCTATTCAAAGTTATATTGCCACTATTGGTGCCCTAGCTGGTGATGTAGTGATATCAACTCGAACTACCATCCGGTAGCCCTGATTTGATCCCAGACTGGGGCATCAAATGCTACTGTACATACCTTCTAGGCAAGCTAAAAATGGGTGAGAAAAATACAACTATGGATGAAATTTGTATTTATTATTTACCGGAAAATGGAGAATATATTACAAAGAACAAATGAAAAAATTTAGTACTCATTGTCATATTTAACCATTTAATGACTTCTTTAAGATTGCTTCTGTTGAACCAGCATTGGAATACTTGGTTCTAAAGAAAATGTTTTAAGCTTTAACTAGCTTTCGAGATGAACGTCCAATATCTGAGTCCTCAAAACATTTTGATTCGTTTCATATACACAAAAATGTTGCTTCACAGAGATACATTGTGGAGAAATATAAAATCAATCGCCATGTATGTTCATTAAGGCAGGGTTACTTAATCGCTCTCTTTCATACTTTTGCAGGGTCTTCTTTGTTGTTGAATTGCAATTTAACAATTTTATCTTCAGATAATTCAATAAGCTCCCTTTGAAACTCTTCTGGTGCATCGTTCAAGTCAAATATGCGAGGTTGAAAAGCTAGTGGTAAATAAATTTCATCCTCTTGAAAATTTTGGAATTTTTCATTATATTCCATAATCAGTAAATCTAAACTTTTTGTATTTTTTAAATGTTTCTGCACTATCCTCTTCCCTTTCCTTCATTAACTTATTTTATTCGGAAAAATGATTTTCCAAAACTTTTGAGTTTTTAGATAATGATTTGAAAAAAGACAGCTTCTTCCTAAATGCGAAAATTTTTTTGCCGCATGTCGTAAATAGATTCATTTCTGCCCTGGAGAGAAGTATTTAACTGATTTGGCTTTGACATGATATTGCACAGAAAGGATTCTAAAAAAATTCATATCTGATAATTTAAAATTTTGATTGTTATCGCAATATAGATCAATTTTCTTTTCACGCAAAAACAAATTTTTTCAAATACATGACCTTGTGAAAACCAGCGTATTTTTGAATGGTAAGGCAAATCTACAACATAAGTATATGTCGAAACTAGGGATACCTCATAGCATTAACTCGGATGATATTTACATGCAAAATATCATCGAGACTGGCAGATTTAGCACAAAGATTTAGCTGGTATAAAATGCAATAAAAGGAAATAAGAGTAGTTTGATTGAGTTCTTTTTTGAGGTAAGCGGGAAATTTTACATTTTTTTTGGTCAAAGATGCTGCACCATCTGTGCACACGCTCACTATGTTTGTGATATTTTGATCTTTCTCACAAAGCTTTTCTTTAAAATTCTTAAAAGCATCGATTACTAGTGTTCTCTTTTTGAGGGTGCTCAAAGCAAATAGTTTTTCATACCAATTATTTTCTTCGATTATAGAACGTACAAAATGTAATACTTGTAAGGAATCAGTGGCGTCTGTTGATTTATCTAAGTCTATACAATAATAGGTGGCATCCTTCTGTTGTTCGATCAACTGTCGGGTCACGCTAATTTCTAACTCAATTTTGGTGGTGAACATGTAAATTTAATTAAATTCTAATTGTATTATTACCAAGGATTCTTTTTCTTACAATATAAAAAAAAAGTATTGGTAGTCACCAGCAATGCTAATAAGTGATGATTATATACAGTCACAGTAGAATAAAATTTAACTGTTAAATGGAAAACACAAAGCAGACGTGGCCAATAATGTTGTGCTTAACTGTTACTTCTGAATAACTGTTATTAACTGCTCACTAAAAATTTTATTTTTTACTTTTAACTGTTACTTTATATTCATTAAGCCAACTAAGAACTAACTACAGACATTTTAAAAGTATAAGCTCACCCTGAAAGTTTTCGAGTTTTTCAAAATTACAGTACCGGAAAAAAGTTTAGAAAGATTTTTATTTTGATGAACTTTTCATGATAAAGTCACTTTACAACAATTTTACAGAGAAATGCTTATTGCTTATTGTGTCTTGTGTTGACTTAACTATTATTCTTTGTATTTTTCAGCAAATAATGATCATATGTTTTACATTTAATACGGTTTTTGATAGCATAGGGTTGATTTTCAAAATTTGTTGTGAAAATGGGAAAATTGCCTCAAATTTCAAAAGCTTTAAAAAGCAACGTCATCCTTTTAAAAGAAGAAGGCTACAAAAATGTTGATATTTCAAAACGATTGAAACTCTTTGAAGCATCCGTTAGTCGAATATTACAGAGAAACAAGGAAAACCTCAGTCTTTCTCCCTTGAAAAGAAGTGGCAGACCCCGTACCACCACTCTCAGGACAGACCGCAAAATCAAACGACTCTGCCTAGGGCAACCATTCATTTCTTCATCAGAAATAAAAAGATCTATGCAAGAGCTGAGTAGTGTGACTACAAGAACGATTAGAAACCGTTTGCACAAAGATTTTAAACTTCCTGCCTGCAAACCTCTGAAGAAACCCCTGATTACACCAAGAATGGCCCAGCAAAGGCTTGAATCTTGCAGCCAGTACAAAGACTGGACAAGTGAAGACTAGCAGAAAGTGATGTTTTCAGACGAATCCACCTTCTTACAGTTTGCTTCCTACAAACCCTTTGTTCGCAGACCTCTTGGATCTTCACCAGTAAACTCACGGTACCTCCAACCAACCGTTACGCACCCCTCATCGGCCATGGTGTGGGGGTGCTTTTCCAGCAAAGGCCGAGGTGGTCTTTATTTCGTGCCAAAAGAATGAATGCCTCACGGTATATTAGTGTCCTAAATGATCATCTACTGAATTTCATAAGCATTCACGGATGCAAAACATTTCAACAAGACTCTGCACCATGCCATAAAGCCAAATCAGTCATGAATTGGTTTCAAACCAAAAATGTCAGAGTGCTCAAATGGCCAAGAAATTCTCCTGACCTTAATCCCATTGAAAATTAATGGACACTGATAAAAAAGAAAGTTTCTACATCAAATCCGACAACTATGGATGAGTTAAAGCGGATCATTAAAGAGATTTGGTGCAAAGATATTGATCAAAATGTTTTCAAAAACCTTACAGATTCCATGCCAAGCCGCATTCAAAAGGTCATTAAAAACAAGGGTTACCATACTAAATACTAGGGCAACTGCTGTAATTTCGACCATGTTGGAGGTGCATGATGTTTGTTTCCCGTATTGTTACGTTCAATAAAAGAAAAACATAAAAATGTGTTATTTTTGCGTTTTGTCGGCTTTTCAAAAAATCTTTCTAAACTTTTTTCCGGTACTGTATAATGAAGTAAATCAGTTCTACATCAAAAAAAAAGTTTTATTGGCAATGAAAAACACAATTACATCAAACGACAAATATTCAAATAACTTTAGTATTGCTTTTTAAAAAAGGGCTGTTTTTGTACATGTATTTTGTGTGTCCACTTTTTTCTAGCGCTATTGCAGAAAGACGGCTGGCCGTACTTTTTACTAGGGTTGCACAATACTTGGTGTTGATTTCTTTGTATTAAACTTTTTTTATTGCAGTTAAAATCCTTTAGCACTGTATGGTTATTTTTTGCCACTTTATTCTTTATGTAACTCCACAAGTTTTCAATGGGATAAAGTCTGGACTGCTTGCAAGCAAGTCAAGAACTTCCACCTTGCTTTTTTGAAGATATTTCAAAACCACTTTTAATCTATGACATGATGCTTTATCGTGCATGACTATAGTGGTGTTATGCACCACCATGTGTACATTCATATTTTTCTAAAGCAGGTTAACATATTTCAGGGCATTTATTGTGGTACCTGGGGCAAAAAAATACAACCCAGAGGTTCCATGTTTGCTCATGACCACTCAAAAACATATTGTTTTTAAGTGTTTCATTGTCCTCATGCTACTTTCGTATTTGTTCTCTAAAATAATTTGCCGAACTTATCCGCTCTTTTTATTACCGTCATTTTCCCAAGCTTAACTTTTTGTATTTTTTATTTTCTCTCTACTCCCTAAACACTCAATGGTTGTTCGCAAAACTAGACCATTATCGTCTAAACTCTTTATAATTATTGGCCTTCTCGTTTCCAGAAAACGGCCATCATGTGACCTAATGCCGCATTGTTTTTCCTGGAAAAAGTCAGACGTCATAAAAGAAAATAATAAACAAATTTTGTTAGTTATATTCATCGACCACAGATGAAGCGCAGGAAGAGAGTTAGCAACTTAAACAAATATTCATTGTTTTTCAAAGTTGAAAAGTATAATTTTGTCTTTTCGAATATAAATTGAGACTCATTGCAATTAAAGAAGTTGAAATTTCACTTGTGTGACTAAATGAACTCGCTACAACCTTAACCTGCTATCGGAGATGCTGAGGTATTGCTATTCATTTGAAATTTTCATTGGTTTTCATTTGAAAATACGACTAAAATTTTGAGCTGCTAGCCAGCACTGCTAAGCAGGACAGTAAGGTGTCTTTGTAAGGACGCAAAAAACGGCGGAGTCGGTTTTGAATCGTGACTGTGTCGATCCTATTTGCCATCAATCAAAGCGCTCTTGACCACTTGAGTAGCGACCGATTTTAATACAGTACAAGTAAAAATAGGGTAAAATAAATTTTATAAACGATGTTGATAATTTTTATAAATATACAAACCCGAAGTATATATGAATTAGAGCTTCTACTTGTTTGATCATCAATCCACATCAAAGCCGTAAAAGGATGAAAGGTTCTTGAATAAAAAGTGTATCCAGTGCGACTGCAAAATAAATATATTCACACAAAAAATGTTATAACAAAAATGATCCAAACCATTGTTTACACATAGCTTGCTTATAGTGAAAAACATTTTGGTTCAAAAATGTAGAACTTATGGAGTTTTTGTTTTGTCAATTTAAGATCTGTAGACTAAAATTAAAAACAAAAAATGGGTACAAAAATTGCAAAAATTTAAATTTAGTATTTTTTTCAAATGTTTAGTATTGTGTTTGATATCGACTAAATCTTACAGTAGTCTATATAATGGAAACCATTGTTGGTACAAAAATTTGCAAAGATGTTTGTTTTACCGAGGCACATTTGACAAAAATACAAATGATTAACTTTTGATAATAATCCTGTTGTTGAATTGTTTAAAAAAAATTTGTATTTTCAAATCTGTTTTTCAAATCTGTTTTCTGTATTTTCAAATCTGTAAAAAAGAATTTGTATCGTTTTTTCTTAAAAAAATCTTAGTAGCGAACCTAAATTACATTGGCTTTTTTTGATAAATAACTCAAGATAAGAAAGCTAGATAGTATATAGTACTATTATGATGATGAATATAAAAGGAAAAACAAAGCAAACAAAACAATTATATCATAACATTCAAAGCTAAAAAACGAGTGAGTTCTTGATGATTTCTTCCACTGCAATGCTTTTCAATCGGAGATCCTTGAAACACTTGCAGGATTCTATAAGCTTTAGAAATTTCTCTTTAGTTTTTTGATCGAAGGATCGCAAGGAATAAAGTTGGGGGAGCCGTGCCAACTATTCAAATCAAATGAGAAAAGAAAATTGTGCAATAAAGTTGACTAGTTTTATTTGGGTACAAGTGTCTAATAAAAACTTGTCCACTTTATTTGCACAATTTTTTTTTTAATTCTTATCTGAGGTTGAAATGGTTTTCCGCAAAACTTGAAAAATGAACTTTAAAAAATGGGCTCCAGGTTATAATAAGGTTGAAAAGCTTTGTTTTAGCATAAAGCGTCTCCCTTTCTTTTACAAGTCAAAAGGATAGGAATAGCAAGTAATTTGTCCGAAGATAATGCTAATGATAACGACTGTGGATAATGGCAATACTTTAAAGGTTCACTGCTTTGTTCTAATGAGTTTTACTGTCAAGATATCTGCATGAAACTTTCATGGAAATGAATAATTTTGAAAAAGTTGGGGCACGTTAGAAAACTTTTTAGGAGTGACGATATATTAATATCCCAAAGCAACTAAATTCAAAAAGCAAGGAAACTGATGTTTTCATCCGAAGTTGAAGTTATTATTCAGAATATTGTGGTTTATAAAAAAAAGAATCAATTCATTATAAAACAACTGCACTTAAGAGTACTAACACATTCAAAAATAAATAAATAAATGGCAAAAGCCTTACTTGTTTATTTTCTTTTATCTGTCCTACTAGACATTGAAGCAAGCGAAAAGCAAAAATGATAATTTTGATATAATCTAAGGGTGTAAGAATATAAAAATAAATCGATTGTTTGATGATGTGTTAAATCTTAAAAATTCATTTTTTTTTAAAATGCATGTACGAAACAAAGCTTAGATTTTTAAAATGCTAACATTAAACTAACAAAAATCTAAAAAAAGTTTTTTCATGTCATAGTTTTTAAGACTTTAAAGTGAAACCTGATTTGATTATTAAAAGAGCCTTTTTTTAATGCTTTAATACAGAATATTATAAATTTTAATTTTTATTATGCTCGAACGGAGAACGTTATTTTTTCTAATTTTCTTCAAAAATTTAGAAATTAAAAAAGTAGATCATTTGTAATTTGTTTTTCCTGAAATGTAAAATTTATTGAGGTTGGCTACAAAAGAATAAAAAAACAAAAAAAACTTACTTGTAAAGTCGGTTGTAAGTTGCTTGAGTTGTAACTGATAAGTTAGTCCCAAAACGAATCTGAAAAGCCAGTTTTTTTAAATTCTAAATTTTTGACAACACAACACTTTTTTCACAAACATTTTTTTAAAAAATTTGACAATAAAGATTTTTTCATGACAATAAAGATTGTACTCCTTGATATTTGAATAATTAGGAAAAATAACAAAAAATTTCCAGTTTAATATTTTAATTAAAATGAGAAAAACTGTGACTACAAACGGATTAATTCTCTTTTTTTACATGGTGGTTTAAAAAAAAATATTCTTTAAATACTTTTCGGCAGTGATGGCTTTAGTAGGGAGCGAGTGGTGCGGCCGCACCAGCCCCACCTGAAAAACGTGAAAAAATGCTTCTCTTAAGCAAGATATTGTTCTATTTTTTCATAGCTGTACCATACTGGTGGCACCTCTAAAGTGATAGCTTTTTTTTAGTGAGATCACTTTGTTTCGGAGATTACTTTGCTTGGGAGCACTAAATAGTGGCCCCCCTAACATGAAGACCTTTTTTTAGAAATCACTTTGTTTTGGAACACAAAAAAATGGTCCCCTTATTTTTTTACACCAGCCCCCCTTTTTTGTGAGGCCATCACTGCTTTTTCTTTAACAGTCATCAGAATAAATCGTTGTCACTGATTGAAAAGCAAGCTTGATATTCTATTTACTTAATGAACTTTGACAAAAAATTACTTTAAAAACGGTTTTTATCATCAAGAATACCGTATAGCAAAAGAGTATGAATCCGTCTGCAACCAAAGCTTTCTCAAGTTTTACACACAGAATAACTGTTTTTATCAAAATATGTTTATATGTGACAAAAATGTAATCACGTCCAATGTTTTCATTTTGCGGTTTGTCAAACGTAAAAAATTAGTTCAATAGTTTTGTTTTTTAACTTAGTTTTTTAGTGAAATTTATTGGCCTGCCTTTTAAGAAATAAACTACACAATTTGTTTTAACTTTGAAAAACCATAAACAACAAGTAAAATTGCTGATCAACCACAATCTTTGATAAACCTTACAATCAAATATTATTTAACATTAATTATTTTTCAAATTTCTTGGACTTTTTTGGCTTTTGAAAGTTAATTGTGTTCAATGGTGTTGATATATTGATGGTTACAACCATAGGTGGGCACGGTACTTTTACTCGGTACTTTTGAATAATCCAATTTAATAGTTATAACTATTAACTTCTCTGTCATACATTGTATTTCAATTGACATTCAAAAATAATGTAATTCAAAAATAAAAATAAAAAAATAAAAAAAATAGTTCTTTCATTGCTATTAAATTGGATTATTCAAAAGTACCGAGTAAAAGTACTGCGTTACTGCGTTACTTTTACTCGGTACTTTTGAATAATCCAATTTAATAGTTATAACTCTGTCATACATTGAATTTCAATTGACATTCAAAAATAGTGTAATTCAAAAATAAAAATAAAAAAAAAATTTCAAAAATAGTTTTTTTATTACTATTAAATTGGATAATTCAAAAGTACCGAGTAAAAGTGCCGCGGTACTTTCGTGCCCACCTATGGTTATAACCCTATGTGCGCCAAAAATTACAGTGATAAAAAATATACTATTTTTTCATTTGGTCTTTTGTCTTTTATTTATCTGCTTTAAAAGCCGTTTACATTAAATCATGAAAGCCAAATTAGTCGAGGTTAAGTTTTGAACTAAAGTTGTTTTTACCCCCAATATTTTCAAACCATATTTATACAAGTGTGCGTATTTACATGCCAACTTCACATATTGCGACAAGTCAATCTCGTGGCAATAAGTACTAAGAAACAACTTAATTAAATCTGATAATCTGTTTTAAAAAAGATTACATTTTTTAATTGTTTTCTAAAGTAGCGACATCAAACATTTTCCTCATTTTGCTAACTGACAATTTTTGTTTTAAGTGCTTTTGATTTTATATCTGATAAATAATAATAATAAACAGCTATCTTTGTAAAAATTGAGAAAAATTTTATGACTTTTATGTGGTCACTGTAAAACATTCATGTAGTCCTAACATAAACTTTTTTTACAGTGATTTGTTATACGTAAAATGTCACTAGTTTGCATGGCCTATTTTCGCAACACTTGCATAAAAACCTTTTATCTATATACAAGAAAGACACCGAATTTTTAAAATTTCCAGGCTTGCACATGAAAAGAAGCTACTGAGATAATTACAAAAATTGATATTTTTCAGGTATTTTAGCTCGATTGTTTTTATTAAATTATATTACAGAAAGAAAAAAAGAAGTTTGTAATAGTCACAAAAAATAAAACCAATTTGCTCAAAAGTTGAAATGTACCGATTAAAGTTGATGCGTGATGTAAACAGTTTTAAAACTTTTAAGTTTTGTTTTTAATGATAAATTTTTGCTGTTAAATTGCTTGGCTGTGGATAGCAACTTTACGTCATGGTAATACTTGAACACTAAACTTTGCAAATTTGGCTGCTTTTGATTGGTCTATTTCATTTTTATTGTTTCAATAACATGGTTGAAAAAAATCATTTCATTTTTTAGATTTATATAGTTTAAACTAATGCAATAATACTTTAGATTTATATAGTTTAAACTAGTTTAAACTATTGAGTGCCGAAAATTAGAATTAACATTGAATGTTAAAATGGTACATATCTTGTTTTTTGCATATAAAAGCAGTGACTGTCTTTGTAAAAATACATGTATAAATAGCCTTTTTTTATTGGTTGCTGAGCTAAAGATACTCTGTCTAGAGTTTTTCAAAGTCAAACTAAAGGCTAAAAAAGTTTTAATGTAATATAATTGTGCTGGTTTTTCATTAGCTTTAAAAATTTACTTTTAGGAACTAAAGTGTCTATGAAAATCTCAAGAGAAAATGGCAATTTCTGAATTATGACACATTTACAATTGTAACTGAAAATTTTCTTGTAAAAATGAAAAAAAATATAATACAAAATTCAAATCATCTAGCCATGATCAAATTTTTTTTTATTTAGAACGGTATAAAAGTATGAAAAAAAAGAAATTGCAATTATATTGCAGCAAAATCAAAATATTTTTTGAAAGTAATTGGCACTATTCAAAAGAAAAAAATCGTATTCGTTATCAATTGTAGAATAATGCCGGAAAAACTATTGATGTAGTTAAAAACCACTTTTACTAGGTTTTTTTAAATTTGTGTTTCTTGCAAATTATTAACTGATTTTGTGGCATTGCCTGGTATTTATCGTTGTTTACAGATAGGAATAAATATTTAAAAAAGTGAAAAAGTGTTTTACGTAAAATTAAACGCTCCCTTAAATAAACTTCTTTTCCTGTGTTGAAACGGTTTTTGCAACACTTTGTAAGTTTTGATTGTCTTTTTAGTCAAAACCTGACCTAATGCATTATTTTAAACAAATAACAAAAACTTACGCGATTTCCATTGTCAAACATGTCGTTTCCGCCATCCTGGATTTGATATGCGTTGATATTTCGGTCATATTTGTAGCTATACCAACTAGGAACAGATCTTCTGATATATGAAGTAACTTGCCCAAATTTGCTCATCAAATTGCGCACATTAATTTCTGAAATTTAGAATAATCAAAATCAATATTTTAAATGAAAAAAATGGATCTTTGATTGGCAAAATTAAAAAAAGATCTTTGTCGTTTGATGCATTAAATGCACAAGATTAAAAATTGTTAAAAAAAAGCTATTGTTTTATTTTTTTAGTAAAGTACAAAACAACAAGGGCTAACTGTGGGAGTAGAGTGAGAAATAAAATTTTTAAATCATAAAGAATAATATTCAAATAGTGTTTTGAAATAACCGAAAAACAGCAGATTTCCACTTTCGTCGAAATAAGTTCAAAAGAAAATTGCTTATGTGTAAAACACATAGTTTACTTGTGTTAAAGCAAGTAAACTGGAAAATTCATCTAATTCTGTTAAAGTATTTATTATTTACCAGAGCAATTGATTGCGCCTTCGTAGCACAAACAAGAACTTGTATTGGAACATGTATTATTTCCTGTAAAAATTAAAATATTATTTCATATAAAATAATAATAGTAAAGCGCATTGCTTAATAAACGAACAAAAATACTTTTAGTCTAAAAAATAAAATTAAAGTTTATATTTTTCTTTACTTTAAAAACGTGCTTTCAGTTACCGATATAATTAATTTGTAAACGTAGATAAAAAATAAATATGCGCTAAGAACTACGGGATGGGACGATTTGGCCCAGCCGTTGTGGCAGTGTGTCGTTTTCTTATTCGTAAAATCTTGAAAAAGGTTAGGGTTTAGGGTTTGGGGTTTAGGTTAGGGTTAGGGTGATGGATTACACTTTTTGATTCAAACCTTCCTGCTAGTTTCAAATAGACTGCTGCCAAAACGGCCGCGCGAAAACGGCGGCGCCAAAACGGCTTCGCCAAATTGTTTCCTACCCTAAGAACTATAAGGACACTAAGTTCTGAATTGTAATAATTTTTAATAGTTTTTTGATTGAAAACAACTAAACAGGTCAATCAATCGTTTTAAAAATTCTATTTTTTATTCATTAAGGACCGCTACCGCAATCACAAATTATTTTGTTGTTCTTTTTTGATATATTGTCACTATTGAATCTAATTTGGAAAAAAATATTTTGGTTTGCCTGACAAAGCATTGTTCTTCTAAAGCAGTAATTCCCAAAGTGGATTTCAATCAAATTCCTAAAGGATTCCATAAGCTTCAGCTTATGATACATCCCAGAGGTGGGAAACACGTGGTCCGCAAGATTTTTCAATGCGGGCCTTGTTTAGTTGGGAAGATGCAAAATATGACAAACATTAAAATAAAAATCAAAAACTCAGAGAAACATTTTAAGTGTAACCTCTTTATTTTAAAGATCACTTAATTTTGTGCTCAAAAACTAAGAATTCCAAGAAAGATTCAAAGTGAAATTCTTTTTTAAAGCTTCACCGGATTTTCAGCGTATTAAGTGTTTCTTTTCAACTTTAAAACTCTTAAGGCAGTGGTTCCCAAACTTTTTTTGCTCACGGCGCCCTTCGAAAACTTATCAATACTCGCGGCGCCTTAATAAAACCAAAATTTGTAAATTTTAAGTTTTACCAAGACATTGTATTTAAATCATATTTATTATTCAAAATGCACAAAATGTCAGCATTATTCGCAAAATACTAAAAAACATTTATTGTGAGCAGTGAGCTTGTTGCTCTATGCACATTTTATTAAACCGCGGTGCAATCTTTGATATCGCAACACACATGTCGCGTTCAATTTCAATCTTATTGTGATACTTCGACTTGATTACTGCTACCGCAGAAAAACCGGCTTCACACAAGTGTGACGTTGTAAATGGGATAAAAATACGGTGAGTTTTACAGCCTACAAGTGGCACTCAAATCGAGCCTTAACCCAGAATGAAATGAATAAATTAAGGTTGTATAAGCTTTTCAAAATGAGGTCAGAAGAAAGATCCATAAATTGTTCAGCTTCCAGAGATGTAAACCCCTGAGAGGCATTTGCATTATCAACAAAAAGATTTCTTATCCAATTGTGCTTCTCCATTTCTTCAGAAAAATATTTCTCAAAATGCGAAATTACAGCATTCAAATGCAAACACATCACAGTCATCGGTATTCTGCAGGGAGAGATTGCCAGATTGCGAGGTTAAAAGAGACTTTAAAAGTGGAAAATTATCACATTGCTTGTTATTTATCAGCAGATCATTTTTTTACAACTGTAGTTTTCTTTTAAAGGCTGTAATTTTGTCATGGAGTTGTAGAAGGTGAGTTTCTTTTCCTTGGAGGGAGATGTTTAATTGATGTAATTTTTAAAAAATATCGCAGAGATACGCCAACTGTAGGCAAAGATACACCAACTCAGGAAAACTTCATCCTTAAAGTTAGTAGCAAGTGCATGGTTTTCTTTTAAAAAATATGGAGATTTCGTTCTCAATTCGTACATACCGCAGAAGTACTTTACCTTTGGAAAGCCACCTTGCATTACAATAAAACAATAAATTGTTGTGCTCTGCTCCTAATTCATCGCAAAGACGTTGGAAAAGCTGAGCTTTAAGCGGCCTTGCTTTAATGAAGTTCACAGTTTTGACAACAGCTTTAAGCACTTCATTTTTAAGGTCACCGCTGAGCTGTTGCGAAGCCAGCTCCTCAAGTTGTATTAGGCAGTGGGTCCATTTTGCGTAAACTGCAACGCCCTACACTAACGTTCGCAGCCCGCCAAAGAGGCCAGACATAGCTCGGGCACCATCAGTGCATAAACCAACGAAATATTTCCACTGGAGATTATTTTTTTGAAAAAATTTGTTTATTGTTACAAACAATTCATGCGCTATACAATTTGTTAAAATGGGTTTACAAAAGAGCAAATCTTTAACGATATTGTCGTCGTTATCGATAAAGCGTACGTAAAAAATCAAATAAGCATCTTTATTACTGGTACTGGTTTTTGCCTCATCTAACTGTAAGCTGAACTCATTTCCACGCATTTTCGCTACTAGGTGATCATTCATATCATCCAAAATTTTATCGATCTTCCTACTAATGGTATTGTTTAAGAGAGGAACAGCTTTTAGTTATTGAGCAGCTGATTCACAATTATTGTCAAAACTAAGTCAAGAGCAGCAGGAAGCACAAGTTCTTCCGCAATGGTATGCAGTTTTTTACATTTCGCGATTCTATACGCAACTTTAAAAGACGCAAGCTATACTTTGGCTGGTGTTTGCAAAAAATTTGAAAATAGGACCGACTGCTTATTCATTTCTGATAACTTACGAGCAAAAACTTTGCGTGATTTTCTAGATAAGTTGTTGTAACTAACAACTAAAAAGCGGTTCCACACAGCTGCTGCTTACCACACACTGTAAAAATTGTAAAAACCTGCTAACAACTTTCACATTGTAATTTTTGTGAGGAAACCAGTAAATGCAACAACTTTCACAAGTTTTCGCGGCGCCCCTGACAAGGTCTCGCGGCGCACCACAGCGCCGCGAGACCTTGTCTGTCTTTTTGTTTTAAGTTTTCTTGTGTGGTGCTGTGGTGTGCTTTTCTTGTGTGCGCTTTGTTTTAAGTTTTCTTGTGTGGTTTTCTTTGTTTTAAGTTTTCTTGTGTGGTGCTGTGCTGTGCTTTTCTTGTGTGGCGCTGTGGTGCGCCGCGGCGCCCAGTTTGGGAACCGCTGTCTTAAGGTGTTCCACTAACAAAAAATTTGGGAACCACTGCTCCGGAACAAAAAATTGCAAACAAAAAATTGGGCACAACAAAAGCAGTGGTTTTTAGCTTCGGGTTGCAATCCCGCGGGGCTCGTGTAGCTATTTTTTGGAGATCACGGAGTATTTGATAAACCAGTGGTTTTTCACCTGGGGTTTGTTTGTTTATTTACTGAAGGTTACGAAACATTTGATAAATAAAATTTTTGATTTAAAGTGAAGATTGGTATTTGGAGATTACTAAAACGAGAAATTGGAGACAGATTTCATGTGAAGACTTTTTTAAGGATCACCAAATTTTTACGCTAAAAGTCGGAAAATAGATGAGGGTCCTTAACTTACTTTGGGTTGGACATGGGGTATGAAAAAGGTTGAAAACCACTGCTTTAAAGCATAGATCAATTTTGTAGCCGTATGTGACTCTTTAATATATCTGCTCTGGCACTCAGTGACTGGGAAAATAAACAAGTATATAATTTATTTTCTACGGTTAAAATCAGCAAACTTGTTACGTTTTAACCAGAATTGGCATTTGCAGGAAAATTTTAAAGAGAAAAGATCGCACAAGTTCTTGCGCCGCTGCTATTTTAACTATGATCAAAGCGCAAACGCAAATTTAATCTAGTGTATATTTATAAAACTTTTAAAAATCTTAATTTGCCATAAATTGCTGTGTTTTTTTGCTTTTTTAGAAAAGCAGTTCTTTTCAATTGTGCTTGTAGCAGTGAGTTATAAGTTACTGCAAGATAATGCAATCTTACATTGAAGAGGAAATAAAAATAAGAATCAGACAGATGGCAGTGTAGAGTACCGTTTATGACATTGTGCATTGCGCATGCCAAACCCAAGCTCACTGCCCGACCATGGTTTTGAGTTTTAAACTTTTATTAGGGACAATTTACCTACTCAGGTTTTAGTCGCAAAGCTGGTGATATAAAAAGAAAAAAATATAAGATTTGTGGCTTCTACCAAATGCAAGACTGCAATGATACAAACTGCAGTTTGCCGTTAGCCGTTTCTATCAGTGTAGTCTTTCGGGCCGGTTTCTATTAGTAGTTTTGAGTAGAAAGTTGTTGAACATTTGCAGGTAATCTAGCAATCAATAAAAAAATGGCACAATATTTTTTAAGGCACTCTGCAAAATTTTATATTCGTGGTGAGCTGATCAGATTCAGTTATAAAGTCAAATTCAGTTATAATGAATTTTAGCTTCGAGTAATAATAAGTTTCAGAAGTTTAAGACTTATTTCGGAACACGTAAAACAAGAAAAATAGTAAATCTTTTTTATTCAAAATCATATTTTGTTTTTGTAAAAACTTTGCTTTACATCATGTTTTTTAGAACAATTTTTTACATCTTTTGATTAATTGTGCAAAAAGAAACTAAGTATTTTTGTGATTGTACAATATGACGGCACAAAAAAGTGTCCGCGGCGACCGTTCAAAGTTGTTAAAAAGAGAAACTTGGCCTTGACCAACGCTCGGACGCAATAAAGTGTCCTCGGTATAATAGAACTCAAAATAGTTCTATACTTAAGTTCAAATTTTTATAATATTGAATCAACTAGAATGGTGAAACGCCACGACTGCTCAAAAAAGATCTATTGTTTTCAATATCTTGCTTCTGCCAACATAATTTAGGGATAGGCAACTTTTAACGCAGCCAACAGTAGAAGCAAAAAAGTGATATTGAACGCTGCTTGTTACGTGTGTCGAGATGCTGACAGTGGCTGCGTGGAGCTTTGCCGCGTTTAGATTTTTTAAAATTTATTCTCTTTGTTGTAACTTGCTTTTTAAAAAAATGCAAATTCTACATCCTCAGGCTCTAATAAACAAAGACTAATCAATATTTGTGTTGGTTTACAAAACCCCGTGAACGCGAAAACTCAAGGACCCTGCGCACATAGAAAAGCAGTGTAAAAAATATTTAGCATAATTTTTTTTTGCATCTTTAAATATTAAAAGTGTATTTTTTCTTCGTTTCAAAAAAAGATTGTGTTTTTCCTGTTATTTATGTTGTTTTTTTAAAAGTCACTTGGCTTTTTTGCCAAAGAAAGTGTTTTCACCAAAAAAATGCAGCAGGAAAATGTTTTTGCAAAATATTAATTGGTGTTAGCGTTTTTGAACATTCCCATAAAGGAACAAAAAAATAAATTCAAAAATTATTATTTGAAAAAAAAAAAAGTAAGCAAAAAACGATGAACCAATGCATTTTTAAGATTATTTTGTTATAAAAAAAATTAAAAAAAAACATTTACAAACTTTTGTGCTGAGTCAGCAGTTTTAAACAAATCAAAAAACAATCCGCTTCGAAAAAAAACTGTTTTTCTGTAAGCGTTTGAAACTGTAGTTAACGAGTTTAAATTTTCTTTTTTTTGTAAAAAAGTTTTTAGATCTAAGTTTTGGTCTAAAAATTTCGCGGCTACAAATTAACCGACGAGTTTTTTAAGTCTCCGTTTAAAATATTTTTCTTTAGAAACAATGGCCAAAAATTGGTTAGATTCTTTGAGTTCTATAATATTAATATTTTCCGTAGTAAAATTTACTGTGACATAATTTATTAATCACTGATTTTTGAGCAGGAAATCTATTTTTGAATGTTTCTGAAACACTTGGCAAGTGGTAAAAAATAATACTTTACCGAAAGCTCTGTAAAAGATGTTCATTGGATTTTAAAATATTTATCGCCCTGCACTTACCCCCTTGTCACTTTCTAACCCCTTACCCCCAGGTAAAGGACCAAAATAAAACAATACTAGAGGGAATATTTTTAGAGGTTTGTGACGGGGGTATGTGACCAGGAGATAAGTGGCCGGATACCGTTCATTTTTAGTGAGTCGATAAGATTCTGCAAAAAAATGGTCGGTTCCAGCAAAGATTACTGCGATAAGTGATGATTCCTTTAAAAATTTTAATGAATTTTCCAGACCATGTAAAATAAAGACGATAGCAAGTTTTTGAATCTCAAGTTGTGTCTGCTCTTCTTTCGATTATAAAAAAATCCTGCTTGTCATAATGCTTGGTTTGACAATTTTTGCGCGTATTATTTTGTGCAGAATTTGCACACAAAAAGTTTAAAAATTCTCGGTTGTGACTAATACCTGAAAACCGCAAAAGAAAATGTCACTTGCAACCGTGCAAAGTTGTTAAAAAAAAGGAACGTAGGTTTTTTATTACCATCGGACAATTACCTATGCGTAGTACATTGCTCAATAAAAAACCAGTAATATCTTATACTTGCAATAGATTAAAATTTTAACCACATTAAATTCAACAAATGGGTAAAATACGGAGCTAGCGCTACAAAAAAAGCAGTTTTGCTTCTAGCAGTACAATCAAGACATAGAAGGCGTCAATCAGTTTAAAGTTTTTGAGTTAATACAGGTCAAAAAAGTGTTATTGGCCGGTATTTGTTGACGATGAGAAATTCTGACAGTGGCGTGCAAAGGCTTGTATTAACTTTTGAGCTTTGTCGCGTCTTTAAAATTTCTCAAATTTATTCAGTCAGTTGTAGCTTGTTTATGAAAAAGAGAAGTTTTAAATCCTTAGGTTTTAAAAGACAAAAAATTATTAGCAGTTTTGTTTGTTTACGCCACCCTGTGAACGGGGAAACATGTGCAAACCGCAAATAAAATTTAAAACAATATCATGCAGTGGCAAATCGAGGACTTTGTCGCTGCTCTGGATGGTATTTGATACCGTTGCAAAAACTTGCAAATACACTTTAACTACATAGTAGATTAATACTGTTGGCTAAAGATAGTGGCTAAAAATTTCTGATAAATTAAAATATATGGTGGCTAAAATTATTAATTTTTAATCATTCACTTGGGCTACTGATCGTAAGTATGGTGCTTGCTTACGTCTTATGTTATTCTTTAATTACTATAAGTCAAAGAATTAGGTTTATTTTTGTTATTTTTGTCCAATTTTAATATATATTTTAGGATTTTGTAAATAAAGTATTTTTAGCACAAAAAACAATAAAATATTTTTGAAAAAATGTTAGCATTTTGGACCATTGTTTCTTCAAAGCAGGGGTTGGCAACCTTTTGCATGTCACGGGACAAAAACCAAATTTATAATGTTATGGTGAGCCGCACTTTTTTTTAGCTACCTAAACCTTTTTTGCCGTCAAACAAATTTAAAGTAAAGACCTTTGTTTTAGTCTTACCTAGTTTTTTGATACCTAAAAGGGAGTAACGTCTCACAATTTTAAAGTGTAGATTTTTTTTGCTCTGCATCAGATTTTGTACTTGAAAATGAAGTAGTTTTGCATCCCGGTAATAACTAGACGTATCACAGTTTTACTGCTATAGATTGTTTGAAATTGTTACGTATTGCAAATAATCTGTGCGGCGGACTGTATTGTTTTAATATCTAACTAACATGTCACGAAAGGATCCAGCACATGGGTAGTAGGTTGCGGACCTCTGTTTTACAGAAACAAAAAATATTTGGTAGTAAATATCAAGCAAAATCACTGAATTTTTAAAGTAATGTGGTTATAAAAAATGTGAAGTTAATATACTATTTATAAGTAAACTAAAAATCGCTTTTTTTCCGTTTTCAGTACGCTTTTATAGTTTGATATGAATGAACCTATTTTGTAAAAACTGCTAGTGGCTTTATATGTGTTGGTTGATTAGCTTTTACAAAAAACTAAAAAATAAATAACAAATACATTGTTTTAATGACTACTTAAAATATTATACATATTAAGTAATGGGCAATAAAAATATATTTGTGCTTAAAAATAAAAGGTATTGATGATATTAATGAGCTTGATAAAAGATTTTGTGTAGGTAATTAATGCTGCAAGTGATCTCTCAATATAACGTTTTTTTCTGTTTAAATTGATTGTTTTTGTAATTATTAATTGATATTGGTTGAATTAATATCAATTACTATAATTTGGGTTCAGTTTGGGCGCAATTTAGTTATAAATACCCAGCCAACAATGCTATGCAGGGCCCATGCGGGCCCTGCAAGGACTTTCCGTACGGTAACCGTACCGATTTGGCCGCGGGCGCTGCAGTGGCCCCGCATGGATTTACCGCACGAGTTTCATTTGGTTCAAACTATTTATGTAAAATGTTCATTTTTAAAAATAATTAAAAATGTTAGCTTATTAGCATGTTTTAATTTTTGATTACGGCTTAAAATTGAAAGCCAGATTAAACCCGTGCGGTTAGCCTATGGGGGCCACTACAGCGCCCGCGGCCAAATCGGTACGGTTACTGTACGGGCAGCCCTTGCAGCGCCCGCATGGGCCCTGCATAGCATTGTTGGCTGGGTAAGGTTAGATTTTTGTGTTTAAAAGTATGTTTATGCACAGTTAAGGTTATGTTGGGTTCTGTTATAATTGATCAAGCAGTATTTGCCATAACTTGAACTGATTTTTAAAAAATTCAGAAACCAATATTCTACTAATTATAATTACAGCTTCACCACCCATTTATTAGACAGTTTATTGTGTAGTAAAGCGAGTATAAGCATGCTTTAAATTTTTTTTGGTTTGTCAAGTTAATACGACGGTAGCAAATTTTTGCAATATACCATAACCCTATTAATACTTGAAAAAAGGGTTCAGGAGACCGATAAACCAACGCTGTTAAAAAATTGATGCCGTACCAAATTGTCAAGCACACAATTATTAAATTAAAAAATTTTATGACTTTTTTGTATTTTAATTATTTAAAAAAATGATTTAATTTTTACAAATATTTCTGAAGTATTTGTTTTTTTTTAACACACAGTTATTAATTTATTTTATTACTGTATAAAGCAAAACAAAAGCTGCAGAAAGTGCAAAAAAAGGCAAAGTGGTCTCATCTTATCAAAGCTAATTTTCTTAAATGGCTCATTAAGTGTGTATAATCAAAAGTTAATGAAGCAATAAAACGTTTTAATTCTTTTTCTTAAAGAAGTTGTTTATATTTTAAAAAAATAATAATTGTGACTTTACATTCGTTCTGGTTTAAATTTTTTTTTAATAGGAAAACGAAATGTTTTGCAATTAATTTTGCTTTGTTATAAAAGCTTTCAATTCAAATAATCCAACATATAATTTCCTCTGTAAAAACAAATTTATTTATTTTTAAATTAAAAAAAAAGCCGCACTGATTTAACTTCTAAAGAAAAATTTTTATTAATTAAGCTATGTTAACTTTGATATACATGTATGTTAACCTTTCTTTCGAAGTTAAATCAGTAAGGTCATTTTTTTCATTTGAAAGTAAGTTGGTCAATTGATTATTTAAATATTTAACTTAGAACAAACATCAATCGTGTATTAAGATTTGTTTTTGAAAATGTCAAGTCTTTGCTGTCTACTTGAACTTTTTTATTTAGGGATTCTGATTGGATTTTGACTAGTTTGCCATAAGCACCAATCAGAGGAAGTATTGTAAAGCACTGCTACAACAACATGTCAATTTCAGGAATTCAACTCAGACCGTGTTAATTGTTGAATAGCCTTCCAGAACTCGTTGCCAAATTCAGAAAACAGTTTTGTAAATGTTTTTATTTAGACTTTGACGGTTCGAGTGTTAATTTCTCATTGTCAAAGTAATTTGGTTTGACAAAAAGAAAAGTTTTGTAAATTTTAGGTAAATAATTTTATACAACAGCAAAAAAAATATAAAATAAATTTTTGATAACTTTTCAAATTAATTTTTAAAGTTAGTTTTACAAAAAGTATCCATGCTTCGTAATTTCGCATTTCAAGTATAAAAATCTATTTGTTTTACTGAGAAAATTATAAAAATTGCTTTACTCCTATACTTTTTCTGTTGCACACGGTAATTTCAATCTTAAACAGATTTTATTATAAAATTTTATGATACACAAGAAAAACTGCATTTATATACCGTGCAACCAATTAAAATCATAAAAACTTGAGTTTTCTGCTCAGCATCAAAAGTCATAATCAAACTTTGAAGTTTTGAAATGTTTGGAATTTAATTACGATAATTACGAACAAAACACTAAGTGAAATTTAAATTTTGGAAACAAATCTATCGGTAAGCTTATAAAAGTTACTTTTTTAATATTTTTTGATATACAGGGATTTATTGATGTACAATATACGAGGTTATTAATGCGCATATAAAAAGTAGAACACTTATAATGTAACTTATTACTTAGTGTAAGTATCAGTTTTTGTTTGAATCAAATTGTAAGAATAATATTAATTACTGATAAGGCTATTTGTAGGGTTGTGTTGCGTTATGCTAGTAAATCTTAACCTTTATAAAGACGTTTTAGCGACTTATGTATTTTCGAAAATCGTCTCATACTCACAAGTTTTTCGAACTGTTTCAAAAAAGAATATAGTTTGCTGAAATGCAATCGAACAATGAAAATTACACATAACTCTGTGACATTTTAAAAAATATCATTAAATTTATTTCTTAAGTTTTCAATTTCACAAAACGCACATATATCAAAATTATTTTGTCTTTTTTTATAAATCTTAAACTTGTAACAGTACAAAATAATTAACTTTGCTAGAAGCTTCGAATGCTCTACCAGTGACAATAACAAACCAAAATTCACAAGGTTTTATATTTAAACTGATATATCAAAATAAAAAAGTGGCAAAATTACGGAAATTAAAACATAGCTAAAACCCAACAGACTGTTTCACCCATAAAAGGGATTGATCAGGGATATCTAAATAAAGTAAAATAAAATAAAGTTAAGACAAAACTGCCAAAAATTCAATTAGAATAGAAAATTGAAAAAAACTGAAAAAACTTTAAAGACGCTTATTAAGGTTGGATGTCCCATCACGGATCTGCTATGCTAAACTGATAACAGATCAGTGAGAAAATACGAGATGTCTGGCAGAAAAATGTGCAATCCTAACTGCTAATGATGTCGCTCTGTTAAACAAATGAACTGAATTGGTTAATAAGTGTCGGCATAAAAATAAATACAAATTGATCAACGCCAAACTTCATCTTTGATTTGTGTTATATTTTTTCATGTATTGCTGTCTTTTCATTTTTCGCTGTTTACAGCGTCTTACCTTAGCTGATACTCGAACCCATTTAAAAATTTTGAAATGATATTTGTATTTTTCGCGCGCCTTTTTTACTTTTCGTATTTTCTCGCTGATCTGTAATCAGTTTAGCATAGCAGAGTCCGTAATGGTACGTTCCAACCTTAATAAGTGTCTTTAAAGTTTTTTCAGTTTTTTTAATATTTTTCAATTTTATCAATTTTCAATTCTAATTGAATTTTTGGCAAATTTTATCTTAACTTTATTTTATTTTATTTTATTTAGATACCCCAGATAAATCCCTTTTATGGGTGAAACAGTCTGTTGGGTTTTAGCTATGTTTTAATTTTCGTGATTTTTCCACTTTTTAATTTCGAGCTCTAACTTTATTATTAAGCACTTTTGAAGCACTGATTTCGCAACATTGTTAAACTGATTTATCTATAGTTAGAAATGAACCGACATCTCCAGAGTCCTTAAAATTTTTACATTAAAATGTTAACTGTGTTTTCAACATAGCGGTGAATGCAAGTTTCAGCTGAATTACACGGCGGGAAAATTTAAACATTATTAAAAAAGTGCTCCGTTTGTTAAAGCAAGAAAAGCAGTTTTTTTTCCTTTTATTGTCTTCATTATCTCCACTCTTATCTGCTAAGCTAGTTTTCATTATGATGAAACATTTTCATACTTTTGTGCGGAGTCAACTTTTTATTTTGATTTGAAAGAAACTCTTTTTATGAGCCTATAAAGCGGAAGTAAACACAACAAACAAATAAGTTTTTTGAAAAATATTTGTAGGTGACTAATCTAGGCTTCCATCTAAAACTTAGGTCAATAAAAAACAACCCATTGGTTTTTCAAGTTTTTAAGCAAAATAATCTGTTTCAGGTAAACGGTCCAAAATAGATTAACTGTGTTGGTATCAATAATTGGAAAAAAAATATTAAAAGATTTAAATAAGTTTAGTCCAAAAAATAAAAAAACAGAATTTTTTTAATCTAGTGATAACTTAGACTAGTGGTTCTCAATCTTTTTTAAGCCTGCGGACCGGTAATATATCAAAAAAATTTGGCGGACCAGTAATCTTTTTAATGTCTGAAAAAATTTGTAATAAACGCAATAAATCGATAAAAATATTTTTATTAAAAGAAAATTAAGCATTTAGAATCAGAAGAACTCTATTTAATGTAAACGTGACTACAATGTCATCACATAACGATGATAAGTAGCTAACGTGGCTCTATTGAAGTTTGTGAATGTCAAAGTCAGGGGAGCCAGAAGCGGGCGGACACAGTGAGGCAGAAAACTTACAATAAGGTACAAAGTATTTTTTGATATAATTTCTTAAAAACCAAGTTTTCGAAACTTTCTTTCTTGATTAACCCTTCGTGGGCCGGTGGGGTCTCTATGGACCCCAGCAATTTTTTAAAGTTATACAATTTCATATCTTTTTCGTTTGGAATCTTGGTTCTTCCTGACTTTTGTTGTTGATAGCTTGTGTATGTGTGCACAAATTTTTGACAGTTAATTTCTCATTTTGGTGATTTTATTTTGAAAAAACATCGCATTGGGGTCCAGCAGGACCCCATCGGCCATCCATGTCATTATTTTTATATTATTATTTTTTTATATTATGATAAAAATCTAATTATTTCTGTCATTTTTTCAGATATTCTAATAAGATTTACCTAATATTAGTATAATGTCTATCCCAAGATCCATGTTTTATGGTAGCACAGCAATTAGAGATGAACCAGAGCTACCAGATTACGAATCTTAAAGTGACCTATCTAATATTGACGAAAATGAAATAATAAAAGAAACAGGTGACGATAGCAGTGATTTCAGTGATAATATTAGCATTTGTGATGATGATAATATAAGTGAATCTGATCATGTAAAGAGTAAGACCATACTAGGTAAAGACAAATGTACTTCATGGAACAGTGAACCTCCCAGACGCAGGAGGACTGTTCAACAAAATATCATTCACGAAAAGGAAGGCGTTCATGCTAGTGCACCTACTTATACTGCTTCCACTACATTTAATTCTTTTTTGACAAAAGAAATGATAGATCTTATAGCTCAAGCTTCTAATCAGAAAGGAAAAAGTGCATATGGTGACAATTGGAAAGAAACAGATGAAACTGAATTGCTTGCATGGATTGGTCTTGTCCTCAGAGCTGGATTGGACCATGATAATTTTAGACCAGTTGATGAACTGTTTAGCACTAAGACAGGACCACCACATATCGTGCTTCAATGAGTCGTAATAGATTCAAAGAATTGGTGCGATGCATAAGATTTGATGATATGTCTACGCGTGCTACTCGAAAAGATGGTGAACAAGGAAGAATCGCACCTATACATGAACTTGGGGAAAAATTTATTGAGGCATGCAAAAAAAGTTACAGTGCTGACCCTTATGTAACTATTGATGAATCGCTGCTAGCCTTTAGAGGAAGATGTTCGTTCAAAGTGTATATGCCATCTAAACCAGGTAAATATGGTATAAAGGTCTGGTCTATGTTTGATGCTAGTAATGCCTATCTTCTGAATGCTCAGATATACAAAGGAAAAGGTCCTTGTGGTCCAGAGAGACATCAAGCAAAACGAGTGGTTAAAGATTTAACTACACCGATTCTAAATTTTGGAAGAAATATTACGTGTGATAATTTTTTCACTGATTTTAGTCTCGCCGTAGAACTACTTGAGAAAAAGTTAACGATTTTAGGAACTCTAAGAAAGAACAAGCGTGAAATACCCACATCATTCCAGCCTTCTCGAAAGCGTAAATTATTTTTAACAGAGTTCGGCTTCAACAAAGATTATCCTCTTATGATGTGCAGTTATGTTCCTCAAGTTAATAAGGCGGTTCTCTTACTCAGCACCATGCATTTTGACAATAAAATACAAGAAAATGAACCTTTCAAGCCAGATATGATTTTAGATTATAATACAACAAAAGGTGGTGTAGATACCCTAGATCAATTAGTCAAGAACTATACATGCAAGCGTGTAACAAAGAGGTGGCCTATGATTATTTTCTATTGGATGCTCGATGTTGCAGCCTATAATTCAGCTGTGTGCTTTATGGCAAAGGTACCTGATATATATAAAGGACACCAGAAACGTCGACACTTTCTTTCAGCCTTGTCTGAGCAACTTTGCAAAGGACAAATTGAGAGACATTTTCTAGCAGAAAAGAAATATCTACAAAAGCACATTATTATGTGCATAAAAGCATTCGTCAATATTGAAACAAATGAAGACCCATCACAGCAACAAAATAATGAAAACCGGAAACGACGTTGCAAAAAATGTCCTAGAAAACATGATAAAAAAACAAAGAAATCTTGTATAATCTGCAGTGAGCCAATTTGTGACAGCCATGCTCGATTTATTTGTATTGAATGCATTAAAGATCAAAAATAAGCAGAATTTTGTTGAAAATGGTTTGTTAAGTGTAATTTGAAACAATATAATCATGTGAAACAAAGGTCAGTTCGAAGTTATTATTTTATTTTTTAAAATTTTTTCTATGTTTTGTTTACCATTTTTTAAAGGCTAAAAATTTATAACCTTTTAAACTTTGGTGCTTGGTTTTATGCCCTAGATCCTGTTGAACATATAAAAATAAAGATCAGCAAATTTTAAAAGATGTATAGTTATTTTAAACAAAAACCAGTTTGAATTTAATAAATTTTTTGAAAATTTTTACTATGTTTTATTTAACATTTTTTATGGGCTAAAAAGTAAAAACTTAAAAACTGTGGGACTTGGTTTTATACCCATGATCCTGTTGAGCATATAAGTCAGATTAATTAATTTCAAATGATGCATAGTCCTAAAATCTATAGCAAAATAAAAGGGGTCCGTGAGGATCCCATTGGCCTTTCGTGTAATTTTAACAAGGTCGGCCGACGAAGGGTTAATAATGATTTATGATTGTTTCTTTTACGACAATGCCAGTATTTTCCATCTTTGCTACTCCTATTTAAGTTTGAAATGGTAAATTTTTGGTTACAAATACAAATTTCCAAAAAAGTTGCTTCGTGGAATTCTTATGTTTCCTGCTTAGTCTTTTCAGATGACTGTCTTAACTTAGTTGAAGGATAGTCTGACACCATTCCTCTCAATAACTAGAGACTGATTTCTTAAATCATTTTTATACGTTTTGTTCACTACTTCTTTTGAGACCATTAGTTTTGTTTTTTTAATTCTAAAACGTAAAAATTTGCGCTTTGCTTTTATTTAAAAGACAGTATTTTTAGATTTAAGACACAATAAAGAGCTTTCAAAATTGCTTTGAATTTTGTAATTTAACCTATACAAATTTACTATAAAATGTTTTGAATAAATGAATATGCTTAATATTAGGAAGAAAAGCAACTTAATGTGTGGACACCAAGGATCTTTTTTAATCAACGGATTCTTTAAAAAATAGTAAAAAAATTCACTTGTAATTGTACTGCAATAAAAGTGATTAGTTTGCTTTTTACAACTATTAAAATTTGTTTACTTACTTATTTGTCCCTGGCAGTAACCGCATAAGGAAAAGAATAGCACTAAAAAGCAAAATTTAAAACTTTAAATGTTTTTATTTACGTATTTCTAAAGTTTGTAGTTGAATTTATTGTAGTTTATAATTTTTAAAATATATTCATTATGTTATTGAGATAAACTTTTTAGTCGGCACTATGTAATTGATTTTGAAACAATTTCTGCATTAGCAATTTAAAAAATACTTACCTGTAGCAAAAAAAATTTCCTTGTGCAAAGGTGAGCGCAAAATAAAAATCATTTTTGAATAATGAGGAAGCAACCCCAAATTCAAAAGTTTAAAATAACTTGGTTAAATACAACTATTATAAAGTTGTTTAAACTTTACAAGATTTCAAGCTAATTTAATATATATTTTTGTCAGTTTATCGGTGGTTAATGAAGTTTAAAATATAAAATTTTCCAAAAAATTCAAAATTTTTTCGTTTTTATTCCAGAAACGATAAAAGTAGCTAAGTAAGACCTAATATCAACATCTATATGTTGTTGGAGGCGTAAAAGCATTGGCATTTTCGTAAAATAAGTTTTTAATTAGTTGGTAGTTACGAATACGTAAAATACGTTTAGTCGAATTCAAGATGGTAGGTCTGTATAGGTTGTGACAAGAGAACCAGTGAAGGTTGTCACACTGTGACCACCAAACCCATGCTATACGAACTATTTAATTAACTTGCTTTGATATGTTTTAAAAAAACATATCTCATCACGTTATGTCGAAATATTAAATTTATATAAGCCTAATTTGCCTAACAGTTGTTCAAATTAAGATTGAAATTAGAAATTAGACACCAATTTATTACAATAAGTGTCGGTCTACTTTGAAATCCTCACTTTTTAACGTTTGCAGCAAAACATTTTTTTTTGATTCTTGCGCTCCGTCTTTACTATTAAAATAGTCTTTTATATTCAGAAACGTAGAAGCATATTTACAGCTTGAGAGATTTGAGACATCAAATAAAATCTTGTTTATAAATAAATAATTCTTTTTTCTGGTTCAACAGTGAAATATAAGCCTACTAATGGTTAATGGTTAATCATAATGCCGCGTATTTATTCAACAAAAAGTAAATGAGACAATCCTAAACCCGATGAAATGTTGAGTGCAGTTCGACACATCAAAAGTACCGGAGAAAATATTTAAAAAATTGCAAAGAATTTTGGTATCAACTGCAAAACGCTTTCAAGTCGTATAAAATTTTTCTAACGAAGAAATTAAAGGAAAGATTAATTTCAGACAACAACTGAGTGGTGCACCAGGAACAGGCAAGTATTTACAAATGCAGAAAAAATAACGATCGTCGAGTAACTTTTAAGAGCATCGGATATTTATTTTGGATTATCACCAAAGGACTACGAAAACTTATGTACAAGTTTGCTGAAGCTAACCGTTCAAAACGTTGTAAACAGCTGAAACTTACGGTTGCTAAACCTAGTCATTGTAAACGGCTAACTGGAAGAGAAATACGGTGTTATTTTTATATGACCTGTATATATAATATTTTTGTATTGTTTTTTTATCAAGAAATGTTTGTATGATCTAGGTGTACTCGTATAGCAAAATTAAGCAGCAGCTGACTGAGTGTCGATTTACAAATAGCTGTGATATATCACCCAATACTTGTGACAACCAGAATAGATTTGTTCAGCTTGTCTAACTTTTTTTGATTGTTTTACAGTAAAAGCTTCCAAATACATGTTTATTGTTGGTGAATAACCAAAAAACACTCTAAACTTACAGATGAAGGTTTTAACTAAAGAAAAAAACAAAAAAATTATGAAAATTGACCAACTGTTTGCCAGATTATAAAGTTTGAAATTTATAACAACCAGACCCGTCTCTTCTATGTAGTGTCGGTATTGTGTCTTTGATGACTAAATAATAAGATTTATTTTTTTACATAAATAGGATTAAAGTAAATAATTTTGTAACAAAAACCACTAAAAAACTAAAAAATAGAAAAAAATCTTCACTCCGAGGTGGGGCTTGTAGAAAGAGTTTTATGAAGTATCTTCTTCTTTCGGTCTTTCACTTTAATCAGGGGTTGCCACAGCGTATGATGCTATTTCACAACGTCCTGTTTCCAATGTCCTTCTTTCTCGCCCCAACTTACCCTATATTCTCCTTCATTACATTCAGAATTTTTCTCTTCGGCCTTCTCTTTTTTTCTTTTCCGGTAACTCCATTTTCATCACCCTTCTTCTTATATACTCCTGGTCTCTCCTCCTGACATGTCCATTTCACCTCAGCTTGCCCTCGCTCAACTTCAAAATTTCTATCTTAACTGTACCCCTGATGTACTCATTTCTAACCTTATCTTTTCTCGTCATTCCCATAGCAAACCTCAACATTTTCATCTCTGCAACATCAATCTCTTCTACTTGTTTCTTTGTAACCGCCACCGTCTCGAGACCAACTGCTGGTCTCACCACTGAATCGTAGACTTTTCTTTTTACTCTCGCTGATAACCTCCTCTCATAGATTACTCCTAATACTTTTCTCCATCCGTTTCATCCTGCCTGCATTCTCCTCTTTACCTCCTTCTCACAACAAGCACTTTCTCGCACCGTTGATCTACTTACTTTCATCCATCTTCTTTCCAATGCATATCTCCAGCACTCTACGTTCTTTTATGGTCTCTGCGCAAATCAGCAAACAACATCGTCCACGGTGGTTCTCTCCTTACTTCGTCCGTTCTCCTATCCATAATTACAGCAAACAGTAGCGGACTTAACCTTTATTTACCTAGGATGTTTTTTTCTGTTTATTACCTAAGAGGGGGTCCTCGGAGGACCCTACGTTTACATGTCCAATATTTTTAACAGACAGTAGCTGCGTGGTTGATTTTTTGATATGTTGGAAAAAATTTATTCTAGTTTAGTTAAATGTCTTTACTTTTAATATATTTGCTATTAATTTTTTCTTATTTTGCATAAAATTGAAGGTCCTCAAATTTTCGTTGATTGCTTTGTTTTGCGACATTATTGGATTAGTCACGGTGTGCTGCAAAAACAAATAATTACTACGTGACGCAGTAATCTTGACAAACACAGCAAGACGTTCAAAACGTTTTTTGATTTACATCATGTTTTTGTACACAAAAAGTGTACGAAAATCATAAGGAAAATCAAATAATTAGTCTGCTAGACTAGAACTACCCATCGGATTTTTTCAAGTAAAATACCAAAACATTCAGGAATAAATTTTAGGAAAATTTATAAAATTTTAGGTTTTTATCATCCGAACTTTACAAGTTATAACGTAATTAAGGGGATCCTTTGAGGACTGCCCTTAGGTAAATTAGGGTTAACGCTGGTTCCTGATGCAGTCCGACTTTGACCTTGAAATTTTCTGTAGTTTCTACAGCAAATTTTATCAAGTATATAAAGAGTAAATTTTTTAATTACTACTGTATACGCGAATTATTTTAACTTAAAAAAATTCTATGATAGTATCTCTCCTTTTGTTAAATTCTAACTAAATCCGTGACTTAAGAATAATAATTTTACAAATGTTATATTGAGAAACAAAAAATCTTGATATTAATGATCTGTACTAAAATCTATCAAGTTATTTTAAAAATTTAATTTCAATGCTGTCGTTTTGTCAAAATCGTTTAAGCAATGCAATACTTATACGGTTTACGCTATTTTTGTGCTATTTTATTAAATTGAAAGTTATTTTAATATTTGCTTATTTATCTGTTTCAAATATGTTTTCCCGCTTATATGTGTATCCCAAACAAAAAACATTTTTTTTAGCTTAAAGCCAAGAAAGCTACAAATTTAAATCAGAAGCTATATTGTATTAGTTTTTTTGTTATATTAGTTTTTTTAAATTTATACCTTTACAAAATCATTCAAAATACCAATTAGTCTATCTCTATAAGAAAAAATGTTTTTGCTGCTAGCTTTGTTTGAAGAGCACTTTTACGTATCAAATACTATCATGATACCTATCCTCAACCCATATTTTGAACTGCTTTTGCAATGCAACTAACTCTGTTTTGTCCACTTTGTTGTCTTATTGATATTATTGGCCTGGTGTTGGAATTAAGAAATACAAAATAGCTGAAATTCCGACAATAAATTTTTGTATTTAAATTATCTTAAACCGGTGTCGCAGTAATCGATTTACGCCATTCATCATCATTACAAATTTTCATTATTTTGATCGGTTTATTTAGGTATGGTAGATTTATGGTAGGTATAAATAACTGTTTTTATCAATAGAATTTCATAATCTGGATTGCATCGATTGATGCAAACGCTCTTTTATAAGTTTTCACTAAAATACAAAGTTTCCTGAGATAAAGTGGTAAAAACAATCATTTTATTTTTTGAACAAAAAGCAAAATAAACATTATGAGGTTTTTAAATATAGTTTTTTGTTTTATTTTTCTAGAAATTTCTTTTCAAAGCAAATCAAATAGCTGTGTATTTTTTTAATTATCATAGATTACACAAGAAAAAATAGTGCGTTTATTCGGTTGTCAAACTTTTCAACAAAAAATGCTTTTTGTTCGATTTTTTTTATCTTGATTTGTGCTTAAGCTTTTAATTAATCTGCTATTTTGTAAAATAACAATCTAAAATTTCTGTTTTACTTGGAAACTTGAATGTAAGTAATTCAACTACGAGTTATGATTTATTGATGTCATTTATATTATGCAGCTTTTACACTAATTAAATGATGCTATTTTAGATTTACACAAAACCGGCTAGAGTTTCATTTAGTTTTTATAAAATAGTATCTTAAATTTCATCGGTTAAATCAACTTCCACCAAAAAATTGTTGCAAAAAAGTAGCTTTCTCTATTTTAATTTGTTTGAATTGTCCATACCCATCGATTTGACACCAGCATTTAATGTGTAGTTAAGCAAATTTGACATTTTGCCTTGTTTCAAACTTATTTTTTATGTAAAGCTTTAAACACTGTTTTTTCTTAGTCGCGCTTTTACCGAAATTGTTCTCTTTTAAGGTTTCAATATTTACATTGGTTGTTAGCAAACTTGAAACCGGTTTATTAATTATTTTGTGTAACTAACTCGTGAATTTCAAGTTTTTTATTTATTTAGGGCAGTGGTTCTCAACTAGTGTGTCGCTACACACTAGTGTGCTGCGAGAGGTCTCCAGGTGTGCTGCAAAAGATTCCGGAAAAAAACTATTTAGGGAGGTCAAATTTTTCGGTTTTTGTACGTGAGATTCGAAGGGAAAGAAAGAGCGTGAGTTTAGGCGGACGCTTTTGTTTTTTTGAGATCATCATGATTTTGGGACGAAAATTGAGAAATCATTGACAAATTTTCAGAAAAGAACTTTTTTTTTAGAGACCACTATGATTTTGGAACGAAAGTTGAGAAATCTTAGACAAATTTTCAGTGAAGATCTTTTTATTAATAATTAATATAATGGGTGTGCCGTGAAAATTTAAATAGCTTAATAGTGTGCCGCCCATATAAAAAAAGTTGGGAACCACTGATTTAGAAAAAAAGTAAAGAGACATAAACGCCGTGAATTGATTGACGCGTCTTTACTTTAAAATACCAAAACCAGTTTATTTGATGAAAAAGCAAGTCTTGATTAATTACTTTAATTACAACAGTTTAGAAAAAATAAATCTTTAAATTTTTTTACGAATTAGCAGTTTAGGAGTGTAAGCGTCATAAATATTTTAATCAGCGTCAAGTTTTAATTTCAGTTGAAAAATGATTATCATATCCAACTCAAGTTCGAGTTATTCATTTTGTATTCATGTTCAAGTTTGAAGCCCAAGCAATACCTGTCTTTGTTCATAAGCAAATTATGAACATAATAACAGGCTGTTCTTGATTTCAATATGGATAAAGTAAATGTTAGATTAACCCTACGTTAGTACCCTGGGGTGTTTCAGCACCCCAGGGTATTAAATTTATATGCCGTTTTGAGTTGGCAACACTTGAAACTTTGTTTTTTTAAATACCCTTTTGAATAGGTGAGAGGAAAAAATGCTGAAAATCTTACAGTACTGTGACTTGTTCTTCTTATTTTTTTAGGGTAAATTATGGATAATTACAGTAGAAATGTAGAAAGGTTGCAAAGAATGTTGCAAGAATGTGACGTTTTGAGTGATGCTGAAGATGACAGTGAAGGTGAATCAGATTTCGTTATAGAAGATGAAGTTATTTCTGATTCTGAGTGCTATGACTCGGAATATGACGAACCAAAAAAACAGCCCTGCCAAAAACAGCCAAAGTGTGATGGATGGCTGGGAAAAGACAAGAAATCATGGTGGCAGAAAGAAATGCCTAACTCAGCAGTTCCTACCCGTCCTCAAAATATTATTCGAGAAAGACCAGGACCTAGAGGACCAGCTCTTCAAGCGAAAACTCCTTATGAGTTTTGGGAACTATTTGTTACTCCCGAAATGCTGGAATTATTGGTTGAAAAGACCAACTTGTTTATCAGAGACAAGAGAGAGAACTATACTCAAAAAAGTAAAGCAAGAGACACTGATAATGTAGAAATGAAGGCTTTTCTTGGTTTACTACTATTGGCTGGTACCTATCACAGCAACAGAATGAACCTTGATAATTTGCGGAAGACTGATGGCACTGGTATTGATGTTTTTCTGCTGACGATGTCGCTGCATCGCTTTCGCTTTCTACTGTGTTGCATACGGTTCGATGACAAAGCAACACGGGCTTCAAGAAAACTTTTGGATAAGCTTGCCCCAATTCGAGACCTTTTTGAGTCGTTTGTTTAAAATTGTTTGAGGAACTATTCGCCCTCAGAGTTTGTCACAATTGATGAGATGCTGGTGGCTTTTAGGGGCAGGTGTCCATTCAGACAATATATCCCGAACAAACCAGCAAAATATGGCATAAAAATACAAGCAATGGCTGATGCTAGAACGTACTATACTTGCAAAATGGAAATTTATGCTGGAAAACAGCCTGATGGCCCATTCAAAGTTGACAATTCATCTTTTGCTGTAGTTACAAGACTTATCTCTGAAATCTCAGGTTCAGGCAGAAACGTTACATTTGATAATTGGCATACCACTTACCCAGTTATCGTAAGTCTACTTCATGACCATAAATTATCTGCTGTGGGAACACTTCGCAAGAACAAACGTGAGATCCCCGACGAATTTTTATCGGTCAAGAACAGGGCTGCGTGTGACAGTATGTTTGGATTTGGAGGTAATGTGACACTAGTATCCTATGTGCCTCAGACCAAGCAAAAGAAAAATGTTGTCCTCTTCAGTAGCATGCATCATGATGATAAAATTGACCCAGAGTCTAGTGACATGAAAAAGCCTGAAATTATTACTTTTTATAATTCGACCAAGGGCGGAGTGGATATGGTTGACCAAATGGCAGGGGAGTACGACACTTCAAGAAATAGTCGACATTGGCCTTTGACTGTTTTTTACACGCTGTTGAACGTTTCCACTATAAATGCATACATACTCTACTGTCATAACCCTGAAAACAAGCTAAAACGCGTCTATTTATCAAGAGTGTAAGTATGCAGCTTGTTCAAGAGGCTCTGAAAAGAAGATTGCAGAATATTCACCTGTCAAGAGACCTCAAAAGTAGAATTAGAAGAATGCTGCCAGAGTCAGAAGAATCTTCAACATATTCACAGGCATCGACATCAAATCGTGCAAAGAGATGTGAATTGTGCGAGAGGTCACGTGACCGCAAAGTCAAAACAGTTTGTACTACTTGTGATAAGCATGTTTGCAAAGACCACAGCAAGTTGTTTGTGCAATGCATAACATGCCATGAATCCGCATCTAACGATGAAGAATCAGAGTAACAAATAACACTGATGGCGATAAGGTTGGAAAAAGACTACCGGGGTACTCGTTTTGGTTGTGAGTTATCGCACATTAATCACTTTACAGTTTAGATTTATTCAATAAACAGCTTTGATGTTTTATTATTGTTTAAATCTATTTAATAAACAAGCATTGAAGCCCAATGTGTATATTGCTTATTATTGACAACAGTTTTAATAATGGGGTGCTGAAACACCCCATGGTACTAATGACGTTCCTACCCCCAGGGTACTAACGTAGGGTAAAGAATAGGATAGGATAGAAGAGTAAATAAAAACAGAAAAGTTGGATAAATAATGTTTAACACAGCAAGACTTCAAGCATTTATAGCAGCAAGAGCTAGCCTTATTTTTATATAGTTGCAATGGGATTTTCTTCCTTTTTGGTGAAATTTGGCTAGAGGGTTTAAGCAGACAGTGGAAAAGGAGGCGAATCGCTTTCCGTAGGAGGATTACGGCGCATTTTTTTTCTATTAATTTTTGTCTCATCATGCAAGACTTTTCGACTATTATTTTTATTTGCCCTATTTCTATTTCTTACTTCACCATACAATGCTTAACGCCCATTTACACTAGAGCAAAATCTGAGAGAAGCAAGCACTGTCTTTGTTACTTTTTTGTTCAAATCTCGGCGGGCGAGAAATAAAAGAAAGAAAGATAGCACTCGCTTTGCTCAAATTTTCACTGTAGTGTAAATGATACTTAACAGCAAACGAATAAATGCTTTATTTCCACAACATAATCCGACTTAGCATCTAATTAGAAATATTTGTTTGACCTAAAGTCAACTGCAAATAATAATTGTACACTGTTCAATTTTGTTTTTATTGTTAAGCTAGAAGAGCCGCAACTGAAAAGTTGGCGAACCACATGCTGCTCGCGAGCCGCAATTTGCCTATCGTTGACTTATGTTAATCAAAATTTACGATATGTCCCCAGCGCGGTCAAGTTGTTAAGAGTGCCGTGATCGTAATCAACACAATCTCGGTTCAAAACTTTCTCGTGTCATTCTGTTTTGTTCTAGAGAAAGGACACTCTGCAGCACTATTCTCTACTTGGCGGTCTTGATAAGCGGCTAAAATTTGGTCGTATCGCTATAAAACGAAAATCAAAAATAACAAATTTCACCCGGATAGTAATATCCTGGTATCTCCGCAATTAATTTGATGTAAATGCTTGACAGTTTCCCAAAGTATTCAACGCATTCCTGTAAGTTAGAAGAATAAATATAGGGATGAAAATAAAAAAGAAAAGACGCAAGATGCAAGCGGACACCATAGTTTTGCCTTTTTTTATTTTTTTTCTGTATTTTATGCAACGTTAGCTGAGTTCACAGAGTGGTGTAGACCACCAAAATTAATCATAATTTATTGTATATTGGGCCATCAGGATGTAGAGTTTGTGCTTCTCAACAAGCAATGTACAACTAATTGAATAAGTTCAAGAAAATTTAAACGCGGCCAAACTCAAATGCCTAAACAAAACCTTCGCTAGCCAGTGTGACTGTTATTAACTTCCTCAATATCACTTTTTTAGTTGCATCGTTGACCTGCATTAACATATAAAATTTTCAAGAAGGTTGATGTCTTCCATGCCTTGATGTCATTAATAGGAGCAAAATGGTTGAATAAAATTGATCATTTTTTCGCGCCGGCAACAAATATCATTATTTTTTTGGGCTTGATGTTGTTAAAATTTAAACTCAATTATCTAATTTTTAATGTGCTGTTATTGAAGAATGTACTATGGAGAGGTAATCATCTGATTGATAGTTCATGAATCCACGCTTCTCTATATCGACAACTTTTACCGTCGCACTTGACAATATTTTTCTTTTTTTACTTTTTGTGCAAATAACTTAATGAATACTACTACGTAAAAATTGTTAAAACAAGCACAATGTAATGCAGATATGTTTTACAATCAGAAGAAGAGCAGTACAATTTGAGATCCCAAAACTTGCTATTTTTCTTGTTTTGCATGATCCAGAATAAGTGGTAACTTGAAAGAGTAACATATCAGTACTAACTGAAACCAGAACTAACTGAAGCCAATGTAATAACATTACCTTCAGTCTCGCGTCAAACTACATCTATAGCCAAGGTAAACAAAAATGAGCAAGGCTTTTACTTCAGCACAGGTATTTGGGATATCTAATTCAAATGGTTTTCTCACACTGCCGAGTAAATTTGTTGCAATAGGCCAAAGGGAAAATTTTAAACAGGAAACCGCAAGAAATGACATAGCCAGAATTTGATCACGGTTTTAACTATATTATCTTAAAGGTAAAAAATTTAAAAAAATTAATTCAGATACCTCACTTGAAATGACTTAACTCTTTCTTTTACTTGTAAAAGCATAAAAAGACTTAACCTCAATTCAAGTTTGTCATTACAAAAACAAGGACCTTACTCGAATTTTCAAATTAACTCACGTCTTGGTATTTTTTGTGTACTAACTTTTAATAAGTATAACATGCATTGCATAAAAACGACTCCGGGTTATAGTTTTTACCGTAAATTTGAGACTGTTGTGATATTGTGCAATAGATGACGTAGTGTTTTCTGAAACGCTCTAATCTTAATCAGCGCCTTCTGCTCGAACAATTATTGGACACGCGCGTCTCCAGGCATAATTGTTAACAGTTAAATATGCGCCTTTACTTCGGTTCTTCAGTCAGTTCGAGTTATCAAGCTACTACAGCAAACGAACTAAAAGCATTATATTTTCAATACGGTTGTTGTTTGGCTAAGTACTTTTGTGAATATTTACTATTGTTTTTTTAATAAACCTGTGTATTCGTGCAAAGATACAACAGGCAAAAGTGGCGACGAGGATTCAAGGAACTCCACTGCGTCAAGAAAGAAAAAAGAAAATTTGTTGATTTTGCATTACAGCTTGAATTGTCGACAATGAGTGAAATTTCTGAACTGATTTTGTTGTTAAATAAGCAACACCAAGAGCAAATGACAGTTTTACGCGACGAGCAGAACAAGCAACACCAAGAGCAAATGACAATGCTTCAAGAGCAGATAAAAATTTTACAAAGCAGCTTGAACAACCCGCGAGAAAATGTTCCAACACCGATGGCAAGTTTTCAACCATTCGATTCCACATCTGAGTTATGGACTGATTATTTGGCAAGGTTCCGAACATTCGTCACTGCTAACTCTATTCCCGACAACAAGCAAGCACAAATTTTGCTTACCAACCAATCTAACTCGGTTTACAAAATGCTTAGCAACTTAGCGGCTCAGCAACAACCTGTCAAAAGCATACATGAGCTAACGATGAATGATATTCAGACGTTTATGGCAGAGCAGTTTGATCCAAAACGGTTTGTTGTCAGAGAACGTTTCAAGTTCTGGTCTGACATGAAACGCAAACCTGGCGAAACTATTCCTGAACTGGCAAGCAGAATACGACAAGATGCAGCTACATGTGATTTTCAATCCATTAAAGATCCATTAGATGAAGCCTTGCGAACTAAATTTATCTGTTCAGTCGACAACGAAGCAGTTTTGAAGACACTCTTCAAGCTCAAGGACGATGAACTGAAGTTTAGCAACGCCATCAGAGTGGCTCAAGAAGTGGAAGAAGCAGCCAAGGTAGCAAAGGAAACCGTACACGGTCAACCTTCTACGTCGGTGCAGAAAGTTTATCACGCAAAGTCCAAAACTTCCAAAACGCAAGAAAAGAAAACCGCCTGCTTCAGGTGTGGAAATTCTGGACATTTTAGCAAAGCTTGTCCCCACATTAAAGCTATTTGCAGCTTCTGCAAGAAAACAGGTCATCTGCAATCTGTATGCATGTCTCGACTAAGAAATAATAAGCTTGTGAAACAACAGTTGGTGCACAAAGTCCAATGTTCTGTTTCACCCATCTATCAAACTATTAAACTTAATGACCACAGAATTAAGTTTGAAATTGATAGCGGAGCCAGTGACACATTTTGCTGTGAAGCGACGTGGCAAACGCTGGGTAAACCCACTCTACAACCTGTAACAATTCGATATCAAGTTGCTGAAGGTAGCCCGCTACCCGTCGTGGGACAATTCCAATCAACCGCAAGTATTGATGGAAAATTACCTGACGTGACTTTTCCTGTAATTGTCACTAAGGTGCCCAATCTAAATTTACTAGGTCGTCTGGCGATAATGAAGTTGAAACTCACCAACTTAACTGATCACTTAGCTGACACAAGTTTTGATGGGGAGGAGATGGAAGATGATGTCGATAGCGTTTGTTTAGTTCGAACAATCAGTCGTCAAATCAATCCTGACAATCCATTGCTTGTGGTCAGAGAGACTGCCAAGGATCCAATTCTTGCCCAAGTAATGCGATTTGTGAAGGAGGGATGGCCGCATGCATTTTCGGAAGAGCTTAAAGACTTCAAAAAGTTGGAAAATTCGTTGTCAACAGAGAATGGTTGCGTTTTTTACGGCTTACGGGTAATAATTCCTTCAACCCTACGTAATCATATTCTTAAATTATTACACCTTGGACATTTCGGCATGCAACGGATGAAACAACTTGCCAGGTCAACTGTCTATTGGCCAAGAATTGACTTTGACATCGAGAACTTATGTCGCAAATGCACTTCCTGTGGCCAATTTCAAAATAAGCCGGATAAACCTTCAATCCATCCGTGGATGATGCCAGAAAAACCATGGTCAAGACTCCACTTGGACCATGCGATCAACTTTCTGGGAAGAAACTGGTTAGTCCTTGTAGACGCTTATTCAAAATATCCTTGCATTCATCCAACAACCTCAACGTCTTCGAAAAGTACTACTGCTATACTTGAACAAGAATTTGCTCATTTCGGATATCCCCACACGTTGGTGACCGATAATGCCACAACATTCATGTCTCAAGAGTTCCAAGCTTGGTGCAAACAACGAGGCATTGTACATCTCACCGGAGCACCTTATCATCCAGCAACAAACGGTGCTGCCGAGCGTTTGATACAATCGTTCAAACAGGCATTGAGAAAATCCTCGTTACCTCCAAAGGAAGCTTTGCAAGAATTTCTAATGCAATATAGAAGAATTCCTTTTGCATCGGGACTGTCACCAAGCGAATTGTTGAATGGAAGAAGAATACGCACCAAAATTGACACTTTGGTTCCATCCATTCCGCATCTCCTGCAGGGAAGACAGTCAAGACAAGCGAGCAAGCATTCAAATACTGAAGACTCGGAAGTGGTTTCGAAAGTCGAACATCATTATACATTAGGGGACCCTTGTTACGCACTGTACTTCGGCCCTAGAAGAGATCGTGACCCACGATGGGTGCCTGCGATAGTTACGAAAGTCCATGGTACACGAAGCGTCAATGTACGAGTCATTCCTCGAGGACCAACTTGGAGAAGACATCTTGATCAACTTCGACCTCGATACGGTTCGGATCAAGATGATGATCCCTGTGAAATCCCAACGAGCGTTTTGTCTACAGAAACACTTCCAGCCGGGACTGACCACGCATCTAGTTCTTCTTCGATGAACCAACGCAACAATCCGAGACTACCAACCGGAGACGAGTACGGGCGACACAATCTACGACGATCAGCGAGAGCAAAGAGACCTCCAAAAAAATATTGTTGCTAATATGTATATATATTTTTTTGTCGTAGTTTATTTGGGGAGGTGTTGTGATATTGTGCAATAGATGACGTAGTGTTTTCTGAAACGCTCTAATCTTAATCAGCGCCTTCTGCTCGAACAATTATTGGACACGCGCGTCTCCAGGCATAATTGTTAACAGTTAAATATGCGCCTTTACTTCGGTTCTTCAGTCAGTTCGAGTTATCAAGCTACTACAGCAAACGAACTAAAAGCATTATATTTTCAATACGGTTGTTGTTTGGCTAAGTACTTTTGTGAATATTTACTATTGTTTTTTTAATAAACCTGTGTATTCGTGCAAAGATACAACAGAGACTTTGTGAACTCAAGCTTTGGTAAGCTTAGACTGAACAGCCCAAAAAATTTAGATTTCAAAACAGTTTGTTTTATTGCATATATGTTTATCAAATTGAGTGAAAACGTTTTTGATTTTACATTGCTTTCTAACAAGAAAAAAATGTAGGTTTGAAAGCGGCAAGTTGCTGATCGCGGACAGAGCCGCGTTATGCATGAGACAGCTCACGCATCTGATTCCTAATTCTTTTTGCGTTTGAAAATGTAATAGCAACTCTACCCAGCAATTGTAAATAACATAAAAACCAGAATTTAGCCGTTAAACGTTTTTTAAAAAATTAAACAAAGAAAAACTCATAAAACAAACAAATACAGCCTAATGTAGCCTAATTTTTTCAACAGTAAATTTATCAAAAGATTCTTTTTTTTATGCAATAAGCTAAGTGAACACCTGAAGACTTTTGCGAGATAGTAGTTTTGACAGCAACCCGAATTTTAAAGTCTTTTTTAAAATTCGCATTTACTATTTCATTACAATAACCAGAGAAAGAAGCAAATAACTCAATTTGGTCATTTAAATGGGAAGCATAGTTTGAGCTCCTAAACTATTTTTTTACAAACTATAACTTTTTTTATAACTGTTACTCTCTCTAGATATTTGCTAAAACCAATAACTGCAACAGGAAAACTTAATTAGTGTTTATTTTTAGACAATTAGCATTTCATGTGTTTCTTTATGAACTAGTTCATAAAAGTTTTGCCCATTTTTAACTTTGTTTATGAAGCAATATTGCATTGAGCTTTCATGCATTGTAATTACAAAGCGGAATAAAGTGCTAAGCTTTCTGTTAAATTGATTATACTAATTCATTTATATTAAATCTATTTCTTCTTCCACCTATCTCAGCATACTCAAACCCCACAGAAATCTTTAACGCTATTTATTCTCTAAAAATAACAAAGCAGTTGGTCATAAAGACATTCCATTTTTTTTCTTCAAATCGCCGGTTCAGTTATTATTCCATATCTTCAAGTTTTTATTGAGTTTTGTTTTATAGAAGGCGTCTTTCCCAAAAGTTGTAGGCTACAATTGGAAGTATGGTTCCAATTTTTAAAAAAGGAGAACGTAATAAACCCACAAATTATCGCCCTATTTCTATTCTTACTTGTTTCTCTAAAATCTTTAAAGGACTTATTTACAAGCGTGTAAATAATTTTTAAATAAACATAATGTAATTATAAACACTCAATATGGTTTTCAAAATAAGGTCTCAACCAATCATGCTTTTATTGATGTTATCACAAACTCCTATGACAATATAAATTCTAATCAATTCACTACTTTAGTTTTTCTTAAACTTACTAAAGCTTTTGATTCAGTAAATCATGACATTCTCCTTTTCAAACTGCAACATTATGGCATACGCGGCTCAGCAAATCAACTACCGTATATACCGGCTAATAAACCAATTTTCTGGACCTAATTTTTTAACCTAATTTTCTGGGGTCGGCTTATTGGGCGAATATAGCTTTGGACCAAAAATATCCGAGGTCAAAATTGGTCACAAAATGACACCTTTGATCCCACAATAACACGATCTCACCGCGCGTCAATTCACAGCTAGAGTTAAATAAAGACGGTAAATAAAATAACAAGTTTAAAGCCAGCATTATAACGCATTTTTTTTTGCAGGAGCAGACATCTTTTCACGCACAAAAATTAACAAATTAACCGTACCAAATTATTTAGTGACTGATCAAAACAAAGCACTTCGTCTGTTGCATTTGTGCTAAAACGTGCGTAGGTGCGTAAAAAGGAAAAGAGCGCGAATAGAATGATATTTATTTAAGTAATCTGCTATTTTGTAAATTAACAATCTAAAATTTCTGTTTTACTTAGAAACTTGAATGTAAGTAATTCAACTACGAGTTATGATTTATTGATGTCATTTATATTATGCAGCTTTTACACTAATTAAATGATGCTATTTTAGATTTACACAAAACCGGCTAGAGTTTCATTCAGCTTTTATAAAACAGTATCTTAAATTTCATCGGTTAAATCAACTTCCACCAAAAAATTGTTGCAAAAAGGTACCTTTCTCTATTTTAATTTGTTTGAATTGTCCATACCCACCGATTTGACACCAGCATTTAATGTGTAGTTAAGCAAATTTGACATTTTGCCTTGTTTCAAACTCATTTTTTATGTAAACTTTAAACACTGTTTTTTCTTAGTTGCACTTTTACTGAAATTGTTCTCTTTTATGGTTTCATTATTTACATTGGTTGTTAGCAAACATGAAACCGGTTTATTAATTATTTTGTGTAACTAGCTCGTGAATTTCAAGTTCTTCATTTATTTAGGGCAGTGGTTCTCAACTAGTGTGTCGCTACACACTAGTGTGCCGCAAAAGATTTCGAAAAAAAACTATTTAGGGACGTCGAATTTTTCGGTTTTTGTACGTGAGATTCGAAGGGAAAGAAAGAGCGTGAGTTTAGGCGGACACTTTGGTTTTTTTGAGATCATCATGATTTTGGGACGAAAATTAAGAAATCATTGACAAATCTTTAGTAAAGAACTTTTTTTTTAGAGATCACTATGATTTTGGAACAAAAGTTGAGAAATCTTAGGCAAATTTTCAGTGAAGATCTTTTTATTAATAAACAATATAATGGGTGTGCCGCCCATATAAAAAAAGTTGGGAACCACTGATTTAGGGAAAAAAGTAAAGAGTCATAAACGCCGTGCACTGATTGACGCGTCTTTACTTTAAAATACCAAAACCAGTTTATTTGATGAAAAACCAAGTCTTGATTAATTACTTTAATTACAACAGTTTAAAAAAAATAAATCTTTAAATTTTTTTACAAATTAGCAGTTTAGGAGTGCAAATTTCATAGATCTTTTAATCAGCGTCAAGTTTTAGTTTTAGTTGAAAAATGATTATCATATCCAACTCAAGTTCGAGTTATTCATTTTGTATTCATGTTCAAGTTTGAAGCCCAGGCTATGCATGTCTTTGTTCATAAGCAAATTATGAACATAATAACAGGCTGTTCTTGATTTCAATATAGATAAAGTAAATTTTAGGTTGAGATTTATATAAAACGAAACCCATGGAAGTGAGCTTTGGAGACCAATGAACCAACAAACAATCTCTGTGGTAATCAAAACCTACAATTCTTTTAACTTATCAATTCTGCCCGATGCTCAAGTCCTCAAAGACAATTAGACTGAAAGCAGTTTTAGAAAAAAAAAGAAAGTGTAACAAAAAGCAATATCGAACAGAAAAAGCTGAAGTTGAAACATTTCAATTTTTTAGCTTATTTAGACTGAAAGCAGTTGCTGAAAAGTAAGCGGAAAGTGTTTTTTCATTGCGTCTCCTTTCAGGCTAAAACCTAGCCAATTTCAAATTCTCGCTACACCTCCATTTGTTTTGGCAAATTTTCGATCCCAGTCATAGTTACTGAATCCGCCATTGATCAACACCTTTTAGATAACCCTATTTACGCCCAAAATTACAATGATAAAAATTTTAGTATTATTTTATTTGGCCGTTCGTCTTTTCATTTATCTGCTTCAGAAGCTGTTTATATCAAATCATGCAAGCAAAATTGATGTGCCAAAAAGAGTTTGTTTACAATTTAAAATCTTGTGCTGATTACGCGTTTTGACGCCTTTCTCAAACACCCAATTTATCTTTGTTAAAATTGGGCTAAGTTTTTTTGTTTAATGAGTTTTTTTTTTGTTTAATTTTTTCAAAAAAAATTAACAACTAAATTCTGGTTTTTAATGTTATTTACAATTGCTGGGTGTAGTTGTAATTACATTCTCAAAAGGAAAAAATGATGTTTGGATTGCGTTAAATATTGTTTTAATTCAAAACCGTGATTTAAAACTCTCAAATTAATACATAATTTGATTATTATTATTTTAAAACTTAATAAACGTACAAGTGCATGTTTTTAAAAGTGCTTTTACGCCCTGTAATTTTAAACTGCGGTTATAACAATACAAATCTATAAAGCAATGTTAATAGTCAAAATTTTGCTTCTTTTTTAAAAGTCAAACAAAAACATAAATGTTGCGGCTATGTTTGCACGATTCATGCATTTTCTCATGATGATTCAAATCTTGCGTAAACTAAAGATTAGTCAAAACGGACGAGATTCATCCAACTTATACGTAAACGATACCATCGTTTTAAATTTTTCTTTTTGAGTCTTCACATGTTTAATGAATCCAGAGTATCGACTTTTTTTTTTTAACAAAAAGAGTTCTAGAATTTTTACTTTCAACGCAGTTTGCTGGTTTCATATATTTTTATTTGTATTAAACTATTTTAAGAATCAGATATGTGAGCTGTCTCATGCATAACGCAGCTCTGTCCGGGATCAGCAAATTGCAGCTTTCAAACCATCGCCAATTACTATTGTGCAAAAACATTTTATTACTCTACTTTGGCTAAAAGCATTTTTTTTGCAAAGAAAAACAAATAATATTAAAAGTGATAGTAGTTAGGCTCGGGTCATTTGGCGTACGTTACGGCAGTCCTGACGATGGTCCTAACTGTGGTCTTGACGGTGGTCGCACCACCGCAAAACGGTGGTGCTCCTTCTAGCGGATCCAGTTAAATCCAAGACGACGGAGGCTAAATCCGAGGAGGTTAAATCAAAGGAGATAAAATCCAAGAAGGTGAAAAGTGGAAGACTGTAATCAATATATTTGATAAATATCAAAGTTATGATATTTGAATAACTCCTTAGCATCATCTAGCGTTGGTTAAAGATCTAGATGAAATTAGGTAATCAAGTTTGATTACCTAATTTCATCTAGAAACAGGTTCGATCCCTGAATGTAATGAATCAAAGATTTAGTTATTTTTCAATGAAATCTAAGCTCTAGCTAATCCGAGTTGGATCCTTGGTCAATTAATTTTTGATTTAAGTATGTTGGATAATATATTTGAAGAGCTAAGACCAGTCAAAAAAATTGACCAAGAACATACTAGTATGACGATTAACTTTATATTCAACCTGTAAAGAGATTATTTAACTCTAAAGATATTGTAATTGCAGTAAAAAAAAGCTTTCTAACAGATGGTTTTTTTCAAAGCCTTATAAAAGATTTAATTATGTTTAAAGACACGTGGCTAAAAAACAACAATGAACTTTCTAACAATTTTGTAACTAATTTAGAGTCTTACAAAAGGTTCAAAAACAAGTATAAAGAGTTACCTTGAAAAACTTGTTAGTAAAAACAATTCGCTTTCGAATTAGCGGTTGGAGCAAAGACAAACGAAGTCTTGTAAAAATAAGTAAAAGCACATATTTTTAAACCGGAATTAGCTTTCTAACCAATGATTTTTTAACAAGTTCATGAGCAATTATCCTGAAAGACATGTCTCTAAAAAACAATAATTAAATTTCTAACCAGTGATTTTTATCAAATTCACAAACAAGTATAAACAATTATCTGGAAAGACACGTCACTAAAAACAACAGTTAACTTTCTGACAAATGTTTTACTTATTTAAACTAAGTCAAACGAGTTCAAAAGCTTGTAAAACTCTAGTCCGTCATTTTAAAACAAATTTCTAATTAATGATTTTTATCAAGTTCACAAGCAAGTATAAACAATTATCTGGAAAGACACGTCACTAAAAACAACAGTTAACTTTCTGACAAATGTTTTACTTATTTAAACTAAGTCAAACGAATTCAAAGTCTTGTAAAACTATAATCGGTTATTAAAAAAAAAAAAGGTTTCTAACTATTGATTTTAACAAAGACAAACGAGTTTAAATTCTTGATTTTAATTTAAAACCTAAGATCTATTTGTTGAATTTTTTAAGGTTTTATTTTAAAACCTGTTATTCAAATAAATTAACCCTAAGATCTGGCTAATCCAAGCTAAGTTTGATTCTTGGCAACGAAGTTGTTTTTAAAGTTGCGCTTATCTATGATTTTGATTTTTTAAATGCTAGAGATTGCAGTTACCTTATCTAAAATACAGTCGCAGTTAAGTACAAGGATAAGTTTATTTCTTCACAGAATTAATTTCTTTAAAAAGTTTTTCAAAAATCTTAAAGCGAATTTTGTCTTTGAATTAAAACGTTTTTTTCTAATTAAAAACAATTTAGTGTATTTTTTTCCTAGAACAATGTTAATTGCAGTATATTATTAACTTTTTATCAAAAAAAGCATAAAATTATAAGTCATGTAGTAGAGGTCTTGTTTTAACTCAAAGAGTTCAACAGTGTACTATATGTTCAGAAGTTTTTAAAAACAGACATTGTCATAACAGTACAAAGACACGTCAGTGAAATTTCTCAGATCTTATTCTAGCAATGCAATGAAGTTCAGGTATCTTTTTATGTTAACAAAACAACGTGTTGGAAGAATCCTTAAAAACCTTTATTAGTTTTAAAATAAATCAAAATTTTTAAGAAAATGACGTAACTAGGAAGCCGTAGCACAAACCTACAATCTATAAAAATATTAAGTATTCTCTGATATGTAGTTTAAATCAAATGTAAGGACAAGTTTACTATTTTATTAATTTCTTTAAAAAGGCTTTGCAGTTTTTCTAATTAATTCGATATTTATAATGTACAACTTTAAGACTAAAAATTTGTATTTCAAATCTTGATTTATTTGTGAATATGAAATTTAAAGGTCCTGTGATCAATTTTTGATCCATCTATTAACCGGGAGATCTTGCACTTAGTAATCTGTTGCAACGTTTATCGTATTGACATTTTAAACATATCTAAAAATAGGTTATATGAGTTTTTGGAAATGCTTGCATAAAGTTAATAGAATCGTAAATCTTATAATAGAACATTATGCTTCAAAAATTAGCAAAACAATACGTTTTACAAACAATTTTCAACACCTAGTTCATATCAGGCAAACTTCTCGGCATCATGTCTGATGGAAAAAATACATGGCGTTACCCACTTTATTTTTAGCACATACTTTTATCTTTAACTTAGATATTGTTTTGAAAAAACCTATGCTTCGTTATTCTAGAAATTATGATTCTAATTTTAGGAGATGTAGACGTATTAACGTAGAGGTGTAATTCCAACTACACCACACATTTCAACAAATTATTTTCTTTTCTTTACCTATCGGTGTCTTTTCTTTAAAAAATGCTTAACACATAAAACTTTCTTTTATCAAGATTTCTAGGTAAAATTTTATCTTTAGGTGAAATATTAAATAAAAGTTGTAATTTACAAAAAAACACAAATTTCTAAACTATATTTGTAGTGAATTTTACTGTTTTTATAACATAGTTGGTTTGTGTAAAATCTTTGAAAAGTTTTCTGCTGACTACAGTTCGGCAAATATTTATCTAAAAAGACTACATAGTCTTTTACCAGTTCGAAATCTGTATAATCATAGCACATTATTTTTATTTAAGACATGCGATATGGCGCACCCCAGTGATAGTTGAAAAACCATTACTTGCGTCACCACACCTCTTGAGTTTATTGAATTATTAAATTTGTTTTTCATTTCTAATTTACTGTTTTGGTTAAAAAGGCCAACAGAAAACTTCTGGTCAACTTTGTTTTTACATTTTATCAATTTGTTCAAACCAAATTAAATTTTAACACAAAACAAACAAATTTGCTGCAATGTTGTTGACATTTTTGCGAACCTTAATCAAAAATTTTGTAAATTATAATATTTAACACGAAAATGTAACCATTTTGTAATAACGTTTCCAAAAACTAATACAGCTAATATTATAGTCCATAGAGTATTTAATATTTACTTTTATTTTTTATTAAAAGGTCATTCACTTTTTTTGCTTTTTCTTCAATATTAATATAACAATATTAATTGTTTTTACATAGTTTTAAAAAGCACTAACAGATTTTCTCAAAGATTGGTCAAAAAATATATTTCTCAATAAATCGTTGCAAAACAAGTCGAAACATTAGCTGTGAATTAAATCTATAAAGCAAATTTTTACAAATAACTTTCGAAGCAATTTTTACGAAGCAAATCGACATTGTTTGGCTTTCAAGATGATACAATGATAGCCTCTTATTGTCCTAAAAAGAACTGTGTTGTGCCGACGCTGTCAACTATGCATTTGCAACCAGATGTTGCTGCAACTTCTGAAAAAAGCCAGAAGTTATATTGTATTACAACTCTACCAAAGGAGGCGTTGACACCTTGGACAGAATGCTCGGCAGCGTGGTCGAGTGGTTAATGCACCGTGCTTATGATCAACATGGTACCGGTTCGAAACATAGTCGTGCCATTCTGTTGTGTCCTTAGGAAAGACACTTTACGGCACCTTCCGCTGCTTGGTGGTCCAGGCAAGCAGTTCTAATTTACAGTCATATCTCTGTTAAATTACAAGCGGACAGCTATATAGTATCTTGGGATCTCCGGAAGCAGGTCGGGGTAATTGCTCACCCTACGTATTAGCGCCTCCGTCGCTTTCCTGCAATTCAGGAGGATAAATATAAAGATAAAATAAAATAAATAAAATAAATAAAATGGTGAGGACATATACCTGCAAGAGAATACAAAGCAGATGGCTTGTTGCACTCTTCTACAATATGATTGATATCAGCGCTGTAAATAATTTTATTTTATGGCTTGAGTTAAATGGTGAAAGCCCCAACATCAGCATGAGGAAGCAAAAAAATTTTCTTCTACAGCTGCAAAACTAGATTGCTGGCGTAAACACCCAACTTGACCTCTCCCTAAGAGTTTCAATTTCTACCGGATCAGCGCAAAAACAAAAAAACGATGCTAATAATGACAAAGCTCCCAAATTAAAACGACAGTGATGTAGCCTTTGCGACAGAAACAAGGACAGAAAGAGCCGTTTTGTTTGCTTTGTGTGCAAGAAATATGTTTGTGGGAAACACTCGAATTCAATTTGTCAGCAATGCTGCAGGTGCAGTTACACTGAACATTGATTATGGCAAGTGCTATTTGTTACTGTTGTTGATTTTTTAAATGTTGATTCATTCATTGTTGTTGCTGCTGTTTATTCGTGATTATGCGTTGTTTCGTTGGTAAATGCAATTATGATAGTTAAAACAGTATTTCAACTTTACAAAAATCTTAACTGATTAAAATTAATACAAAGATTTAATAGCTGCCAACTGAACAAACGTGCATTATATTTGCGAAAGCTTATGCCAAAAGTAATACAAAAGGCTATTTTATTGCACCATTTAGCTATCCTGCATGAAATTCAAGTATAGAACTTCATAAATTACAGCAAAAGGGAAAATATTTCAAATGAAAAATGCTCCACAACTTATATCTAGCTATATCAGGGGTGGCCAACCTATGGCGGATTCCACCCTGATTTCCAGCGATGACTTTTTTTTTTAGAGATCAGCTTGGTTTCACTATAAAACTTTGAAGTCTTTCGCTTGTGTGGAAGATATAAACTGGACTTCAATAAAATTGGGGGTTTAGGAAAAAAGGTTAACCACGCCTGGTCTAAGTGGTAATTTCATGGTCATACCATCAACTTGTTATAATTACTCGTCCTTGTACAAAAATTGTCCTTGTGTAGCTAACTTTAATAATTTAATAAATATTTTTGTCTTGATTAATAATTGATTTGTTTTTTTTTTTTTTCGAAAAATAATTTAACGGCTAGAAGTTTTATTGTTTCTTCATGCAAACGTTATTCAAACGTTTGAATGATAAAAGTTTATTTTAGGTTAAAAAGCGAACGTTGATTTAACGTTCATTTGCTAACCTCAAAAAAACGTTTACTAAATAAAATATAACGTTAACGTAAGGTTTCGTCTTAAACGCTAACCAAAAAGCAACCATTCCAACCAAATTTCAACATTAATTTAACGTTTGTATGCTATCTGGGTAAGACCTCAGTTTTTTGTCATAAGTATCAGCATCTGCTCCATATGGTATGGCATGTCATGGTATGCCATATGGCATTTCATTTGAAACCGCAGCGTCGGCAATGGAAAATTTTCGATATTCTAGAGTAAGACAGAATTTAAAGTCTTCAACACGTTGCTTCTGATTACAACGTCAAAACCAAGCAACATTTTCTGGATTACAACATATGACACTTTAATTGTTTTCCGTGTTATTGACAAAGTGAGAAAAGTTTATCCTCAACAATTCATAACTTTCCCATCAGCAGTGATTATTTTTTTACGCCCATTGGCTTGAGTAGTTTGTTTTGTAGGTCCCACTAAATTTGCGTATATTCACTAAAATTGCGTACTTCAAACAAAGTACAAGTTGATTGTTTATTAATTTTAACATTCATTCTCGGTATGATTGCGCCTTCGCTATAACTAGGAACATAGCTGGGTCATGCAATGCCCCATTTTCTTTTCATGTGAAGCTACAATTTTGTGTATTTGTGAACCACACTTAACGCATGCATAACAAATTATCTCTTTGGCCTTGATACAGTCTTTCGGCAATGCATACTTCCGCAATTAAAACATCTGAGAGTAGTCACACTTGTATTGTTTCTCGCAACTGCACCAACTTTAATCGAATCGCTTTTAAATATCTCAGTCATTAAAGCTCTAGACAAAAACGCATTCAACAACTCATCATTTTTTCATTATCTAATTCGAAATTCATCGTTGGCCAAAAGCTTATGAATATCAAAAGCAGTCTTCAGTACTAACACAATTTTATCAGTATCTCATTTTTCCTCTTCTTTTAGTTGATCATAAACAGCGAATGCGTGACCATCAAAAAAAAAAGCGGAATGACAATTTCTAAATATTTTAATTCAAGCAGACTTTTGGCTAAATGCGATTGCTTAAGACAAACTGATACGTCACCATTGCCATTGAATTGGTTCAAGACGTCCGCGACTTTTAAACTCAAATTTTCTTAATATATTCGCAACTTGGACCTTGATAACTTAAAAAGTGTGACAAGTGTATCAAATAAAAAGATGAAAAGTAGAACAACAGGACTGCAATGTTCCAGCGCCAGACGGACCCGCCAAGTTGTCCAGGCGCGGTCGCCTTATCAAACTGCCGCTTCGCTACCGCAAATGATTTCAAACAATTCGTTGTTAAACTCCTTCGTTCTCCCTCCTTCGTTCCTTTTCTCTCTCTCTCTCTCTCTCTCTCTTTCTTACTTAAATTTCGTTCTCGCTTAAGCTACTCCGGTCATTTTATTTTTTTCTGCGTTAACATTTGAAAACAGTTTAGTGACGTAATAATCCATTGTGTTCTGACTCATTCGTTATTAAACGAGGTCGTTTAGCTTAGCTAGCTTAGGATTAGGTCAGCGTTTTTACTCGTTTATATTAATATGTTAATTCAGTTAGAATAGGGTTAGGGTTTTTGTAATAATTAATTTATTTGCGATAACTACGTTTAACAATTAATTTTTATTGTTTTATTTGTTTCATTCTATTTGAATAAGATTGCTGAATTCTAACTGAATAAGTTTGATAATTTTGATTAAATTCTATTTGAATAAAATTGGGATAGTTAAAGTGGCATAAATGATGTTTTATTTGTTTTATTTGAGGAGGTTTAACACCGCGCCAAGGGTTTCTGTGCCCCGAAATCGGCTATTCTGTGCCGCACAAAAATATGCAAAGTTACCAAGACGTAACAACAAAATCTTAGCTAAAGCCAGCGCTCATAAACTAGGGCTTCCCAAACTAGAGGCGCGACTCCGATGTGGGTCGCACAAAAAAATCTAGGGGTCACAAAAAATTCTTTTATTTATCAAATTGGTCACAATATTTATTAAAAAACGTCCCAACACTTACCATTCTACCGTCTGCAAAGCTACTGATTACTTCATTGTTGGTACAATTTCTACAATGTTTCTAATCAAAATTTTGATTAAATCGTTTCATTTTACGTGAAATTCTTTAAAGCTGGAATCTTAAACTGGAGGGCGTGACTGAGAGCCTTAAACCTGTCAAGCTGAAAAGACCTCTTAATACAAAACACGGTTCTTATGCCAATAAACCGGTGGAATTTTTCAAAAGTATTTTGAGAACATTAAAACAACAACGATGATTATTTGAAAACAAATTTCAGACTTCAGAAAAGTACACGAGAGCATCTTTAAGACTTTGCGGCTAATTGTAGAAACCAAGAAACCGTTCAAAATCGGTGAAGACATTTTTTTATCAGCAGCAGTTAAAATAAATAGAATTGTTCATGACAAAAAAGAAGCCGATAAAATGCCAAAAACTACTTTACCAAACCACACTGCATCAAGGCGAATATCCACAATCAGCAATGTTCAACGTGAGCAGCTTACCATTAGATCTAAAGAAAGTTTCTATTCAGCTTCACGAATCAACTGATATCACCAGTATGAACAAATTGCTGGTTTATATCGGATGTATTTACAATAACGCATCAACAAAAACTTATTATTTTGTCAACAACTGGATAAACGTTTGACAGGGATGGATATTTTCCAAAAAGTAGATACTTTTTCACTGAAATGGTCTGTAGGGGAAAGCGGGGCAAAACGGGACGCCTAAGAATTATTGCTAATATTTCCCAATACAAACAACAATTTCACCCATTTTAGTTATTGCTGCAATCACATGATGCAACAGCACCTACAAACAAACAATCAACACTGTTGTTAATAACCACAGGAAATGAGGGTTAAATAAAAATTTTTAAAAATTGTCCCGTTTTACCCCGCAGCTGGGGCATAATGGGACAGGTGTCCCGTTATGCCCCAAGTATTGCTTTTTCTTAAACTGTCGCAATAAAAGTAAATTCTAATGCATACATTACACTTTTGAGTATGTTTATTGATATGATATTGATATTATATGTCGGCAGCGTGGTCGAGTGGTTAAAGCACCGGACTGATGATCAGCATGGTCTAGGTTCAAAACCCACTAACGCCATTCTGTTGTGTCCTTGGGAAAGACACTTTACGGCACTTTCCCCTGCTTGGTGGTCTTGACAAGCAGTACTAAATTGCAGTAATATCTCTACTAACTTACTAGCGGACAGCAATATCTTGGCATCTCCGGAAGCAGGTCGGGGTAATTGCTTACCCTATGTATAGCGCCTCCGTCGCTTTCCTGCGAGTCAGGAGGATAAATATAGAGATTAAAATAAAAAAAAAATAAAAAAAAATAAGCTTCTAATTGTGGTCATTCAGCATATAAACAACTTCTATCAATAACCAATAAATAAATAACAGGTAGACACAGAAAAGTATAGTCAGTTAAACGGGTAAGCTACAAAAACTCTTATTTCACACAGCAGTATGTATGCCATAAATAAACAGCTTTGTTTGTTATAGGAAGAGGAGGGAAAGCCGGTCTAATAAAGAAGTGGTCTCTGAAAAAGGTCTGCCACTGCATTCTTCAATCCCCTCCCCCTCTCTTTTACACAGATGATCTGTGCTATTTATTAAATAATTATACTTTCAGTATGCTAATAACATCATAAATCGTTAAACAATGATTAATAAATACTTAAAGCATTGAACAAGCAACATCAAAAATTGCAATTGAAATCAAAGGAGCCTGAATACAACCATACGCTGTAGCAATCTAACGTAAAAATTTGCAAATACAAAAGCATTCAAAATATTTTTTATCAATAATATAAGAACTAGCTTACTGATGCAAAATTTTAAAACACTGTATGATACTCCTGAAAGTAAAGTTGCTGTCGAAACTTAGCTTTAAAAAGTTGTAGTTACAAATACAAGCAGACTAAGCAGTGCATACATACATTAGCAATTCACAAACACAAGTAATGCCCACAAACTTGCTTTGGCACAATGCAGAAACCTCTTATGTCAAAATGTAATAGCTTACAGACTGCAAATTATAAAACAAATAACTTAAAACAGCTGAATGATAGCTAAGGAAAATTTTAATCAGAAATGATGCTTTTACATTAAGCATAAAATGCTAACATAATGGTAACATAACAAGACTAGCTAGCTTTCAAAGTTTGACTAGACAACTTTAGACATTATGTTTTCAACATAAGATAATTTCATGTATAGGCAGTTTGCAACACAAATTATCATTAGCCTGATTTGCAAGATATGCTACTGTTTATAAGTTTATTCATCTTACCAGTGAGGCTTTCATATAATAATGCAAACAAGTGACTTGTCTATAAACAATAAATAGCATTGTTCCTGCCAAAAGTTGTTTAGCAAAATTTTGAAATTCTAAATTAAATAACTTATACAAGTCGACAAAACATTAGCATCAAGTATTTAAATACAATTGGCATATGATACAAAGTTTTTAATTCTTATTTATTCACAGTGGCTACAAAATACCGGCATTGGTTATAAAGTTAAAAAAATTGAAACCACTAAAATTAATAATTTAACCAAAAAAATTTAAATTGTCCATCAAGCTATTTTAAGACTAAAAACCATCAGACTTAAAAAAGAGACAATATTTTTGATAATATCACATTACTATGCACCAACAAATTGCATGCACATGTCACATTTATAAAACCCTTTTCTATTATAATCTGTGCATTTCTCATGAGACCAGTCCTTACACTTGTGACACTGAATCCAATCTTTTTTGGGTGGGTGTTTGTATAATTCACCACATACAATGCAGTGATATTCTGCAGAAAAATATATTTGACGTCGTTTGGATTTGTGTGGCTTGTGTTTGCGTTGTGGTCCTACATTGTATTGCTTTTTATTAGAAGACTGGTAGTGGTTTTGCATGCTTATTTTTCTTTGATATGGAGAGCTGGTTAGCAATTCTGACTGTTTTCCTTTTCTTTTTCTGCTCTTTATAGCAGCATGTGGTAAGGGGGAAAGGTCAATTACATTGACTGAAACATGTTGATTGTTTTGACAACTAGTTACAACAGAAGTGCTTTCCAAATTTATTCTGGTTGCACTTGTAGTTGACTGAAGTGATTCATTTATCTTGCTAGTGCTTATCTGATCAGCAGTAAAGGTAACCACTGCTTCAAAATCCTTATCATCACTTGTTCTGGGTATTTGTAATTTTGTAACTGTTGACTGTGAAAAATCTTTATTGCTTGGACAAGTTGCAACAGCAGAAGTTCTTTCTAAACTTATTCTTGTTGTACTTGTAGTTGATTGAAGTGATAAACTTCTTCCAGTGCTTACTTCATCATCATTAAAGGCAAGCAATGCTTCTTATTTATTATTTGTTTGGGGCATTTGTAACTCTGTAACTGTTGAAGGGGCAAAATCTTCATCACCAAAAATGTCTGGGTTAAAGGGCACAATCCCTGCAGATCTGAATCCATTTACTGCTTTTTGAACAGTAGCAGCTTGTTCATAAGCATGACAAAAGAGTTCACTCAATTCTCACTTGTTGACCCGCTTTCCAGGGTTGCTGACTAACCATTTATCTATTTCTCTACTGTAAAAAGTTTTTAACGGTCCAAAAAATGTTTTATCTAATGGCTGTAATCTATGGGATGTGTGGGGAGGAATTGAGAGCATTATTATATGGTTTTCTTTTGCAAAAAGAATAGCTTCAAGAGACAAATGGCTACAATGATTGTCTAGAATGAGCAGTGCTTTATTGTTAACCCTTGGGCAAGTATGCTCCTTAAAGTGAAATAACCATTGCAAGAAAATGTTACAATCAATCCAACCAGATTTTGATGCAAATCCCTTTGAACCTTGTGGAGCACCTTTTAGTAATGCAGGATGCATTCTCTTTCTAGGATATATAAAAATTGGTGGTATGTAATTACCAATAGCATTCATTGAGCAAACAGCAGTTACTGTTTTCCCTCTTTCAGCACTTGTTATACGGCCGACTTGTTTTGTACCTTTTTTTGCAATCACTTTTCCAGGTTTTTGTACACATGTTATGCCAGTTTCATCAACGTTATAAATCATATTAGGTGTAATTACATTTTTTTCCAATATATATTTTAGCAAATTCAAGAATCTATTTACCTGAACTTTATTAAAACCAGTTGCACGATTTAAACTTGTAGCTTCTGGTTGACGTATACTAAGCTCTGGATGGCGTTTTAAAAACGCAGCTAGCCAGTCTTTTCCTGCCTTTTGGTTGGCACTATTAAAAGGCACATCAAAGTGATTAGCCTTAGCAATATCAAAGGCAAGCACACGCAATGATTCTGGTGTTAACCCAAAAAATATATCTTGTAATTTCTTGGCATGTTCAACAAGTTGATTTTCTAAAGATGGGCTTAAAGCTGGTTTAAAATTTCCCAAACTAGTGGTTTCTGGATTGTTAACTTTTGCATTCACATGTCTTTCCAGGGTGCTCTTTGGAACATTGTAGAAAGCAGCTGCTTTTCTGATTGAAAGGTTCTTCTTTTTAACTTCTTTCATTGCTTTGTTTAAATTACTTTCCAACCATTTTGACCTTTCAGTCTTTCTGACATAATTTCGTACCATGATACAATAATTTAACTAAAATACAACCTTAAAAAGTGTCAAAGTTGTATGACTAATAATATAAGCCTAGGTACTAAATTAATCTGCTTTAGATTAACATTTTAGCAACCAAAACAAAAAATTCAACATAGACTAATAAAGACAGACTGTAGCCTTAAACAAGCAAAAACAAGCCTACATAATTTTTTTAAATTTGATTTTTAGTTTTTCACTAGGGTGCTATAGGTCTACAAACAAGATTGGCATAAATCAATTTGCATCAGAATTCAACTTCTAAACTTATCAATCGCTGAACAGAGAAAAGCAGGCAGTGTCCCATTATGCCCCATTGACAGTGTCCTGTTTTGCCCCATGACAGTAGGTTAGTTCACACCCCTCAAAATTTTTTATCTTAAAATTTTGTGACTCAACTAATGGCTTATATCTAACAGTAAGATAGTACATCACACTTGGAATCAATGACGAATTTAATACAAGCAACATCTTTTTTTGAGACTTATTTATTTACTGAAAAATTTTATATCAACATATCAACTTTTACATTTTACCGAGCTCGACTTTGTTGCTTTACCTGCAGTCAAGCCGTTTCACCGGAAAATAGTCTTTATAGTAACCTACCAAATATTTTCTTTTGGGAACGCTAGAGTATTTATACAAGAAATAATTGCAAAGTCCCGTTTTCCCCCGTGTCCCGTTTTACCCCGCTCTCCCCTAATAGCAAGACTGTGATGGTCTGTAATAGGGTATTTACAGACGGAGCCGCAGCATGACAAGACACACAACCGGTTTTTGAGGTACAGTGAAATCTGCAAGTGATGGCCTATAAATTTCACGCATTATGATTCACTGAGAGGCTTTAATAGCTAAAAAAACTGTCTCCAGTTCTTATTACAAATTGTGATTCATTGAGAGGCTTTAGTAGCTAAAAAACTGTCTCCAGTCCTTAATACAGTTACTTAGGAGACGCGCAGTAAAATAACCGACTTTTTGCAAATTTATGTGATGAGATGGAATCGGACTGCAACACATTTTTACTGCATGCTGAAGTAAGGTGGCTGTTAAAAGAGAAAGCTTTAAAAAGACTATTGATGTTGTAAAGTGAGGTCATTAATTTTTTTTATCTCCAAACAATTCAGACTTGGTATCATTTAATCAGAGTTGTTTCTGCAACTATATTACTAATCAGATGTACTTGAAAAACTTACTCAACTCAATTTGTCCCTTCAAGAAAAAAAAAGTAACTTTTTTACTACCATGAACTCTCTTTATAAGATCGGCAAAATATACGCATTGTTTAAAATATGTAACTAAAACTCACTCCCTGAATTTTTTAAACTTTCTTCAAGAGAGGTGTGTCTTTTGTAAGAATTACTGGCTTAAATTAATTTAAAACGTTGTTCCCGACGATTGTCTAAAAATACAGCCAAACATTTCACATTTTCAAAAAGTTAGAAGGGCTATTGTCGTTCACAATGGCCATTGTTCTTTTAGTTTCAATTGTCTTTGCAATGGAAGTAAAAAATTTTGCAATGAGATTTTATAAGTTAAGGTAAGATATAGTTAGCTAGAAATGTATGTTATAAATATAAAAATGTTATCAAAAATTGAGGTTCAAACACTGAATTATAACTACGCGTATATATCAAAATTGAATTGAAAGCTTAGAGTTCAAAATTTTCTTAGCTTAGATACAAAATCATCTTCCATTGCTAAAATTTAAAATAAACTTATTGCTTGGTAGATGCATAAAGCTCGTATTTCGACTTATTGCAAAAAAAATTGATTTATCTTGTTTTTGCAAATGTCGGCAGTAACACAAACTTTTTTCTCTAGAGGTTACTATTGCAGCATGCCACAAATCTCTCTCATTTCAACAAATATTTTCAACAAAAGAGAAAAAATTATTTTATTTTTGTTTCTTTTTTTTCATCTGAAAGGAGGCAATCTTGAAGCTGCCTAACTAGCGTGTATTAGCAATTTTTTGACAAGAATACTTGATGAAATGATTAAAATGCTGAAAATGCAACAATTTAATGGTCAAAAATTAGGCTTAAAGAGCAAAACTTAATAAACTATTACAACTACTGTATAGTTTTAACAAATTTTTTTTCAACCAGTAGCAAGTTGCATTAATTTTACAAAGACTATGACTTCAATATTTTATTTCTGCTTTATTTAATTTTTATAGGTGAGGCACTGCCTCACTTGCCTTCACTGACGGCAGTAGTATGTAATGATTTTTTTGGTGAGTTTTTCCGCTAGTGGCGCTAGAGAGCAGGAGCCAGAAGCGAAGACGTCATCGCAGGAGCGGTGGCGGAGGTGTCGCTAAAGAGCAGTGGCGGAAAAACGATCCGAATCCTATTCCAAATTTTATTTTGAATCCTAATTCTACTCCTATTTCTAATCTTATTTTTAATCCTACTCTTATTTTTAATCCTACTCTTATTCCTAAGCCTAATTCTATTTCTAATCCTACTCCTATTTGTAATCCTACTCCTATTCCTAATCCTACTCCTATTCTTAATTCTACTTCTATTTCTAATTTTACTCCTAATCCTACTGCTAATCCTACTTCTATTCCTAATCCTACTCCTATTTCTAATTATACTCCTATTTCTAATCCTAATCCTAATCCTAATTCTATTTCTAATGCTAATCCTACTCCTATTTCTAATCCTACTTCTATTCCAAATTCTATTTCTATTTTAAATCCTACTCCTGTTTGCAATCCTATCCTATTCCTAATCCTACTCCTATTTCTAATCCTATCCTATTCCTAATCCTACTCCTATTCTTAATCTCATTTCTATTCTTAATCCTACTTCTATTTCTAACCCTACTCCTATTTCTAATCCTACTTCTATTCCTAATCTTACTCCTAATCCTATTTCTATTCCTACTTTATTCCTAATTCTACTCCTATTTCTAATCCTAATTCTAATGCTAATTCTATTTTTAATCCTATTCCTATTCCAAATCCTACTCTTATTCCTAATGCTATTTCTATTTGTAATCCTACTCCTATTCCTAATCCTACTCCTATTCCTAATCCTACTCCTATTCCTATTCCTACTCCTATTCCTAATCCTACTCCTATTCCTAATCCTACTCCTATTCCTAATCCTACTCCTATTCCTAATCCTACTCCTATTCCTAATCCTACTCCTATTCCTAATCCTACTCCTATTCCTAATCCTACTCCTATTTCTAATCCTACTTCTATTCCTAATCCTACTCCTATTCCTAATCCTACTCCTATTCCTAATCTTATTCCTATTCCTATTCCTATTCCTAATCCTACTCCTATTCCTATTCCTAATCCTACTCCTATTTTTAATCCTACTCCTATTTCTAATTCTACTCTTATTCCTAATTCTACTCCTCTTTGTAATCCTACTCCTATTCCTAATCGTACTCCTATTTCTAATTCCTACTCCTATTCCTAATCTTATTGATATACCTAATCCTACTCCTATTCCTAATCCTAATCCTAATCTTATTGCTAATCCTAATCCTAATCCTAATCCTATTCCTATTCCTAATCTTACTCCTATTCCTAATTTTACTCCTATTTCTAATCCTACTCCTATTCCTAATCTTATTTTTTATCCTACTCTTATTCCTAATCCTACTCCTATTCCTAATTCTACTCTTATTCCTAATCCTACTCCTATTCCTAATTCTACTTCTATTCCTATTCCTACTCCTATTTCTATTCCTACTTCTATTTCTAATCCTACTCTTATTCCTAATCCTATTTCTTATCTTAATCCTAATCCTATTTCTAATCTTATTTCTAATCCTATTCTTATTTCTATTTTTAGTCCTATTTCTACTCTTATTCCTAATCCTAAGAAAGTCAGTAATCATGAGTTTGATTCCTACCCAAGATAATATAAAACTTAACCCTAAGAAAGACGTTAGTCCTGAGTTTGACTCCTACCCAAAACAGCGAAGCTGTAAATCCTAAACCTAAGAAAATCATTAATCCTGAGTTTGACTCCTACCCAAGACAATATAATCCCTAACCTAAGAAAACCAGTGGTCTTGAGTTTGATTCCTACCCAAGACAGTATAAATCCTAACTCTAAGAAAAACAGTGGTCCTGAGTTTTACTCCCACCCAAAACAGCGAAGCTGTAATCCCAAACCTAAGAAAATCAGTAATCCTGAGTTTGACTCCTACCCAAGACAGTATAAAACCTAACCTAAGAAAACCAGTGGTCTTGAGTTTGTTTCCTACCCAAGACGGTATAAATCCTAATCTTAAGAATGTCGGTGGTCCTGAGTTTGACTCCTACCCAAGACAGTAGAAACCCTAACCCTAAGAATGTCAGAGTTTGATTCCTACCCAAGAAGTATAAACCCTACCTAAGCAAAGCAGTGGTTCTGAGTTGGATTCCTACCCAAGATGATATAAATCTTAATCCTAAGAAAGGTAGTAGTCCTGAGTTTGATTCCCACCCAAGACAGTGTAAATCCTAGACAGTGTAAATTCTATGAAAGTGGATAATTCTGAGTTTGATTCCTACCCAAGACTTCAAAATATGGCATAAGATTATTTCAAAACATTCTGCAAGATTTTAAAGCAATAAAGTCAATCCGTGTCCTGTTTTTAAGTGCTCTTAAAACAAACCTACCTAACCTTTTCCTGATTTGAAGCGCACAATAGAAAAGTATTTCAACCAGTTTCCCGTTTTCAAGCACTCTGTAGAAAAACCTGTCAAAGTCTTTTCTTGATTTTAAGCGCACAATAGAAAATTCTTTTACCCCGTTTCCTGTTTTTAACCAATCCATAGAAAAAACCTGTCAAAACTTTTCTTGATTTTAAGGTGAACAATAGAAAATTTTTTTAACCAGTTTCCTGTTTTCAAGCACTCCATTTTTTGCAAAGGGCAAGTCAGGTCAATACTCGGTTTTTCCTAGGGTATCAGAAGAACGTTGCAAAATACTGGCGCAATCTGTTACTAAAAATAGCACAGAGGTTTGTTGCGCAATACCTAGTTTTCCCATGGGAAATTCCTTAGGGTATTAGAAAAACGTTGCAAAACTCTGATGCAATCCATAACGGTAAGTATATAAAGCAGAATTTTTTGTATTTTTATCGTTCTAAAAAGTATGGATCAAGATTGTGTTGATGCTGCAGTGTTGCCTGATGAAGCTAACAAAAGAGAGTTGAAAGCTCAAATGTTTCGTTGTTTGTCTCCACAAAATCCGCTCATGTGTGATGAAGAGGATCGCATGAGAACCTTTCCTCCCTCTTGGTGCGATCAGGAGCGCCCAACGCCACGCGAAATTGTGGATGCAAGTTTTTATTATAAAGGTTCTGGCGACCGTGTTCTTTGTTTTTATTGTGGTGTAGGTTTGTTTTACTGGAAACCGCATGACAATCCTTGGTACGAACATGCAAAGTGGTTTCCTATGTGTGAATTTGTTTTGAAAAAACAAGGAGTAAACTATGTGGAAAGAGTATGCCAGAAGCATTAGGATTTGCATCGATCAGATATAAAAAATCCAACTCGATCCATTGCAGCGAACTGCTTAAGTAGTATGTTGTTTGATCAAATGCGAAACACCGCGGCAGCAAAGCAAAGGAATCAAAGATTAGAGGAACTTATGCTGTTTGATCCTCATGCAAAATACGCAAAAAATATTGGGGTGGAGGACACCAAGATCCGTTATGCGCTATTGAAGCAAATGGAAAAAAATCGCTGCAATTTCTCCAATCGTCAAGAATTGCTAAATGCTATTTTAGATTTAAAAAAAGATGACAAATGTTTAAAATGTAAAAATGATGAAAAAAATGCTGTATGCGTGCCTTGTGGACACATGGTGGTTTGTTGGACATGCGTTTAAGATACCCCCTCTTGTTGGTTGTGTTTCCAATGCATCTCTGAATAAATTCCCGTCTTTCGGTGTTGATTGCACAAGATTAGTGTAACGTAAGACTATTTCAAAACGTTGCGCAATATCCGGTTTAGTGGTTATAAAAGGAGACGCGTTTGCGAAACCTCGCATTATGGAAACGTATACGAGTCAAGCAGACGATCTATGTCAAGAAGCAAACGAAATCGAGTACCCCGACTACATTCCTCCTTATACAAGTTGTTACGAAAGTTTGTTGGAGTTTGAAAAGATTATCACCAGAGCAAGAGAAATGGAAAGTGCAGCAAGAGACATTCGAAAAAAATTTCAAGAAATTGCCACATTCGGACTACTTCTTCATCCCTATTGAGAAAAGCAATTATTAGTGTCAAAGAGGACAAGTCCTGTTTTCGATGGATCAACTTGTTCAAGTTGTTGATGTGATAATGGGAAATCTTCCTTACATCCTTTTTTGTCCCAAATACGAAACAAAAGAGTATGTAGTTTTACTATTCTGGTCTACCAACATCGACGATGCTGCGTGTGAAGTGAAAAAAAACATGGTAATCATTAAGCGAGAAGTAGCAGTGGATCAGTTCCAATTGCGTTGTGTGGTGGAAAACGTACCAACTGCAAGACGTCAATTCCTCTATCTGCTCAACAACTACATTTTTTTAAAAGTGCAAAAAGACGATGTCTGCCACCTGCCACCAGACAACCATGAACAACTGGAGACCTTTGTCAAACTCTTGACTAACCCTGAACCGATGAAAAAGCGAAAAGTAGGTATTATCGCAAGCACGCCTTGATGTGTATTATTTTATTAATAAACGATATGTGTACAATCAATGTTGTGATACATTATGAATAAAGCGAGAAATAGAGCGATCGTTTTCAATTAGGTTTGACGTAAAATCAGATACAATAGCATGCAAAGGTACGCCGCGACAACGAAATAAAATAAAATAGACACAATAATGACCACAAAAACTTGAAAAGTACGCTTGTAAGGTTTTGCAATTGTAAATCCATTCCTATAAAGAGTAGGCATCCATGTAAGATTTGAGATCGATCAATGTAGGGGGTAGTCCATAACTATCAAAATATTCTCCTCGACCGCGTTTGTCAAAATAAACCGCAACCCAATGTTCTCCAGGTTCACTACTCGGGTCCGAGTTGATGACGTAAGCAGACGGAAAAGTAGGTTTTTTCAACTGATCCAAAGCACAGACTTTTTTAAAGATGGTTTTGCTTTTCAAATCCTTTTTGAGCAATTGTTCGATTTGCAACGTGTTCATGCTGTATAGTCAAAAACAACGTTTCTGTCTTGATCAATCTCCAGCAGGTTATCGTGTTCGGCAAACACAATGACCGTAAGAGTACGTGCAGTAGCAGTAGCAAAATGAATTTCAATGCGTATGTTACCATGCTTTATCAATTCAAAACCGACCTCGCTTGAATCCATTTGGGGTGTGAGATCAAAAGCAAACAAGGCACAACCGTCTTTGTACTGTTCTCGCGAAATAGCATTACCTGTGTCACGATAATATTGACCCGTTTGCGTAAACAAACGAACGTAACTTCGAACAAAACGATCGTTAGTAAAATCTGGTTGCAGTGGTTTGGAAGGGATTTGAACTCCGTTACGGTAAATCGTCATGAAATTGATGCTGTTGTGTTTGAAATTAAAAGGAGATTTGGTGATGACACCGTTGTAAGCGTCATTGTCCACTACACCGACCACCATTTGTGTGGGCAATTGACCCCAAAACAAATTTTCTTTGGTGATGCTTTGATTCCCGGTCGGCACAGTAAAGCTCTTGACTTCCACAAGTCGAAACGGGTATTTCGCAGTGCCGTGTTGCAAAGCTTTGACATGAGCAAGCTGTATGGCGAGATTGGGTTTTACTTTGCGAACAAACAAGGTCACTTCTTTCAAAACCACTTTGTTATCTGCTTGGTTTGCGTTTCCATGCAAGCAAAAAAGATTGTTGGAACGAATCAATCGCAGACCTACTTCGACGCCGTTCAACAAATATCGATTTTGAAAGAACAAATCAAGATGCAATTTCCCCATCATATCAATTTCTTCTGCAGCCAAAGCTTTTCGTTTGGTATAACCGAGATTGGTAGCTCCACGAGTATCGAAATGTTCTGACATGTTGCGGTGCCACAACAGAAGAGAAAGTTGGGAATTTTTTGCTTCTTGTCCAAAACTAAGCAAGTTTTCAATATAAGCTCGATAGGGGTAATTGTTGTTGGATTGTGTCACTAGCAAGCCGTTCAAATAAACATCCACTTGCGTCCATAGCGTATGTAAAAAAATTACATTCAGGCACAATTTCCACATTCTTTGCCAAATCAGCTCCGGCTGCAGTAGTCACGTTTGCACGCACATAAAGAAAGCTATTGGCAAGATCAATGTAGTTGGAGTTTTCAGCACTAATTGTAAATTCAATAGGACCTGTGGAAATCAATGCAGATACAGGATGGTATTCGGTAAAACTTCCTTCCTCCAAACTAGGTTGACTTGGTGGCACCGAAAACAAATCCAGTTGAAAGGTGGTGGATTCTGCCGAACTGGGGTGCACTAACGTCGCCATGGTTTACGAGAAAATGTCGTAATGTCTCTTTCGTTTTTTATTTTGTACTTTTCTCGGTGCTGCTTTTCGCTTTCTTATTTTTTGTTGGGCCACTTGTAAGAGATTGGAACCCGCAGCTCTTGCTTGGTCAATGGCAGCTTGTTTGACGTTTTTACCATGTAAGACATCGGAAGCAAACTCGACACCGCTTTGAAAAACTTGTTTTCCAAGGATTTTGGCACCTTTTTTGACCAAAGGAAGAACGCTTTTGGCAATGGAACTAAACAGATTACCTAGTCCATAACCTTGTTGCACTCGTGCCCCCGCAAAATAAGGCATTCCATGACCGACTTGAGACAAATAATAGTTTTCGTAAGCTTTTGCATCACAACAATATTTGACCCGAATGTTTCTCTACCATCGATAAATAACCACGTTTTCTTTTGCACCTGGTTTTTATAACGAATTTAGTTTTTTGGGTCGTAAATGCAATGTCACAATCACTTTTCCCTTGCGAAAACAAATCGGTTTTGCTTGATCGTCACGGAGCGAGATGTGAATATTGCTAAAATTTTTCTTCAAGATAGGGTGGTATTGTATTTTGTCGTACCTTTTGGAAACGTAAGCACCCGACTTCCCTGTTACCGGAAGAACACCAATCAAGAGTGCGAGCGTGTGACCAACTGTTCTGTGCTCGATAACGTCGCAATAGACATAGATGGCATTCACAGTGTCTACGTTGGCAACGTTTTCTGAAATGTACTCTCCGATTTCTGGATAATGCTTTTTTTGAAAACCCAAGAAAGAAGCCAACTGCTCGGAAAAAGTCACCGTCACATCCGGTTGCATGCTACCTTCGCGTTCCACCATAGGTGCTCCGTTTTTGTACTGAATGGACACGGTGGTACGTTGCGTTTGAGGATTGTAGGTGAGATCAAAGAGAAAATCGATTGGCTTCGTCAAAACACCTTCGCTGACAAGCGTTTTGTTTCTAGCTTGAAACTTTTGTTTCATTTCGTGAAGTATCTGAAGCACGACGTATTGCGGTTGTTGGTAATAGCCTGCTGTTAGCACTGTAAAAAATTGCACGGCACCACGTCGATAGAAAATGTAACATTTGTTGGTGTCGATGTTGTACCAGCTGTTGGGATACAGAATCTCAAACAGACCCAACTCCCACGATCCAGACAAGTTGATTTCTTTGGGCAAGTGCACTGTGTAATCGGAAAGTTTGTTTTCACGATAAATGTCTGTAGAAGAATTACTGGGGAGGGTGAGGAACATGTTTTCTGAGAAAAGGCGATGGAACCAAATAACCGACAGAGCTACTTAGCAGACTAATCCAAAGTTCTTTGTTGTCATTGCTTTGTGATAAATTGTACAAGCTGATGGAAACCACAATGTAAATCACCAAAACTTGTGCACCAAACAAAACAATGTCAAAAGTTATTTTCATACCATGTCTTTTTCTGACACCCAAGAATTAAAAGAATCAGGATATCCAAACCACTTTACTAAAAATTCAATACCCTTCTTGCGCTTGCGTTGTTGGAGAATACGCTCGATTCGAAACACGCCATCCTTTTTATAGATTTTCTGCAACTATTCTTCTTAAAATGTTTCTTCCAACCACTCGTCTTGTAAATCTTTGATTTTGTAATAGGGAGGATTATCTCGAAACACTTGAGCAACTTGAAACAACTCATCCGCCCAACCGGGTAAGTAACCTTTGCGGAACCGCATTCGAGTCATGGACAGTCTGACTTGATCACCTACTTTCAATTTTGGTTTTCTTAACTCGGGGTCGGCATAGAGTGTGAGTCAAACCGTTTCTTGGTTTTCAGAGTTGACTGAATTTGGAGCACGTCGAATGGATCGGTGATAGTTGTTGTTGTAAGATTCAACCAGAGCAGGCAGCACTTCCACGTATTTTCGGCTGTTGGTGTAGGTAAAATAACGCCATAGTTTCTCCTTCAAAGTGTGCATAAATCGCTCAGCAATGGATGCTTTGGTGTCGAAATTTTGAGTGTAAAAATGTTCCATGTGGCGTTGTTTTAACCAGGTTTAAAAGGGTCGATTGAGAAACTCACGTCCCATATCCGTCTGCAATTTTTGAAACTTGCCAATTTCAGGCATCAACTGTTCAAAAGCCTGGATCATGTCCGAGCTTGATTTAGTTTTCAAGTAAGCGGTAAAGGCTTTTTCGAGAACACGTCAATGACCACCAAAATGTATTTATAATGGTCGTTGTACAACTTGAGCAAAGAAAAATCAATGAGATTGGCTTGCATTTGAAAGTTGGCGCCAGGTACAATTGTTTTTCTGCACTTGAAATTTTTTTGTAGGGGTTTGTGAAGCGTATAAGTGTCTTGTGATTGCAACCATTGTTGGGTTGATTTTGAAAAACGGTGTACTCTCGAGAAAGAAGCTTCTTTTTTAGTATTGTAATAATATAAATGCTCTCCCATAGCATCGATTCAAACTCGCTTGCACCGGGTAAAGTAGGGTCTGAAACAAATCGTCGATATGAGATCTAGGTACCACTCGATTGTCTAAAAGCATTTGACCATCCTCATCCTAATCTAAATTTTTTTTGCTAGTGGCGTCTTTGAACAGTTTTTTGGCTTTGGTTCGTTTTTTAAAACGCTTTAGCACTGCACTTTCAGACAAGGGCTTTTTCACTGGTGTTTTCAGTTGAAACTTTTTCAGAAATAACTTTGATTTTTGCAACGCCTCATTATATAGAGTTACTTTCTCGCTGTCGGATCGGTTGGAAGTTAAGATTTCTTGCATTTTAGCATCCAGTTCAGAAAGTACTTTTATATCCGTGACTTGATGTTTGTTTTTGAGTTTTTCATACACTTCAGGTTCCAACGCAATTAACTTTCTCATTTTATAAGACTTCCTAACACACCACTAATGACAGGAGCGAGTGCAGACAACAAGATGGGTAAAAATCCACCTTTTTGTATAATTCTTTGTTTTGTTTTTAACGCTACCTTACGGTCAGCCAACTTTCGAAGTTTGGTCTTGTGCAGTTTTAATTTCTGCTTGTGATGACGTGATATGTTGACGTTTTCTTGCAGCATGTTGTGAGCGCAGTCACAAAGACAACGTATTAACTCAGACGACGCTTTGTCTAGAACACGCTTTTGCAAAGGTGCATGGGCTTTTTGTAGCAAACGCAAGGTGAGTCCGTTTTTTCGCAAGCGGTTCATTGATAAAGATAATGTGTGTCTTCTGGAAAAATCCCTGAACGCAGACGTTGGTTATCGTGTGTTTCACAGCGTAATTCAATGAACAAATAACCTCTTTCCAAAGATACAGCGTCTTTATAGGCCTCAAGAGCATTTTTATACGTTTTGGGGTAGATTTGTCATAAAAATTATGCAAATTGGTTTACGTCCCTACAACTTTTAAAGAGTACCATAATTTGTGCGTTGAGACTTATTTCACACAAACCTTTATGAAACAAATTTTGCACTGTGATGAGAACACTGAAATGAAAGTGATGGGAGTAGATGCTATAGATTTTGGATAAAAATTCAGAATTGGCAAATATCAAATCGTCTAGTACTAAAAACGCATCTCGACTTTCTTTTAGGTCTTCAAGACTCGGCATGCCTTGCTTAAAGTTTATTTTATCCATGTAATGATCAAACATTGCTTGCCATACCTCGTAGTGATAAACAACCTGTTTGATTTCAGGGCAAAGTTGGTTTAGACTGTCTATAAAACGAAGGACCCAATAAGACTTTCCAACTCTGGAAGGTCCACTTATCACAAAGCTAGTTGGATTTTGAAATCGCAAAGACATTACGCTAGCTGGTTGTGAAACAAAATGAAAGCAAACGTTGTAACATACCACTTTTGTAATGAAAACACAAACTTCAATGGTTGGGAAAAACACATAGGTAGAAAAAACATAGATGAAAAAACACGAATAAAAAACATGGATGAAAAAAACACCAACTTTGATGGTTGGAAAAATCACACAGAAAAAACATGGACAAAAAAACACAAACTTTGATGGTTGAGAAATCTGGCAAAAAAAACACACAAAATAAAACTTCCCTGATTGAAAAATTCACGGAAAAATCACAAAAAAAAACCACGGTGCGTTAGAAAATGAAAAGTACAAATCTAACAACACTGTGTGAACCCCGTTACTCACACCTTTCTCTTGGGATAAAAATTACTTAATCCTTTTTTTTCTGTACATAACTAAAAATTTGGTGTTCTTTGCTTCAAAATCCACGGTTTTCTACAAGAAGCAGTTTGTTGGTCTCTAAAACATTCAAATATTGATCAAAGGTGAGAGGGTTCTGGGCAATAGACACCCCTTTACAAACTTATTTGTTTGTTTCTCCTTGGCAAAAATAAGATTTGGAATCAAGGCAAACTTGGTTTTTCCCTTCATATTCCATCTTCATTTTACCTAATGTTCTTTTGTGAAAGGCTTCAAAAGAAGAGCAACAAGGTTGTGTGTCCCACTCTTTGTTTTCGATTTTACACTGGATAAAGGCTTCCTCGTGGTTAGGACACACTTTGGAGATCAACCATTTTAACTTGTGACGAAAATAATTGGGTTTTAAATGGGAAGGAACGCAGTCATCCAGATTTTCTTTATTGATATTAAAATAAATAGAGTCGGTATCGGTTTCTAACAACTCAAAATGACGATCTGGAATATATTTTTTGAGAAACAAATAAAAAAATTTTAACATGTGGAGTTTGGAATTTAGATATACATTGAGACCAATTTGGATAGGAAGATCATTCACAAATTTTTTCTTTAAACTTATTACTTCATAAACATCCTTTTTAATTTCATCCAAATGAATAAAACGAGGATCGTTGATGATTTTGTTGACTGTTTCCTCCGAATGGTACGTAATATTTCTGTGCTTTTCCTTATTTAATAGACTAGCAGAATAGAGAGAATTCCCAGTTAATTTGTTGGTAAGAGCTATCACTGTTTTAGATTTATCTGTGTCGGCTAATCTTTTGGAGTTTACAATTTCTTGTGCCAGAGGAGCAAAACATTTTTGTGGAAAAAATTTGATAAATTCATAAATTTTGGTAATTTTTAATCCCATTTCTAGATAAAATTTGGCCATTTCCAAGTTAATTAAAAATTTTTCTGCAAAGTAACTACTAATTAAATATTTTTGTTCTTTTTTTAAAAGGTTATGCTCCTCTGCCACGTTTTGCATATAGGCACCAATGTCTTTTCGAGAAATAAAATTGTTTTTTATAATTAAAGGAAAGTCTTTGAATTTTTCTTTTAATTCGTTGGGAGTGTGAATGTCAACAATAAGGAAACCGTAAAGTGTTTCGTTTCGAATGCCTTCTACTATTTTTTCAAAAGTTAATTTTTGTTTGGGTGTTATCGATTTTAGCATTTTTAGAAAACGAGAAACTTCTGGCTGTTTTCTTATCTTCAACCACTCACACTCCCTCATCTCCACCACGCGAAACCCTTCTTCTTCCAACTTTTTTCTGCTGTCTGCTGTTTCTTTCTGAATATCCTCATGAGGAATGTTTTTCAGGGGGTGTGTCTCTTCCAAACTATCGTCAGAATTTCGGTTGGTATTGTATCGATCGCAAGAATAAAAGAAACAACCAAGAAATTGATACACGGTTTTTTGTTGCTCAGAATAACCGTCCACTGGCAAATTATACTTGCTGAATCTTTTTTCCCCCATATTAAACCTAGTTTACAAAAATGTGTTTTCTTTGTATGCGACATAACTTAACCACTGATAAGATTGAAAACCGAATTTGGAGCAGGGGTCAGGCCGAAAATCTTCTTCTTTGTAACGACAAAACTAACCAGTGGGGTTATTCTGAGCAATAGCGTAAAGGTAAAGAGAATTGGTGTCCAAACCGAGCACTTTTTTGACAGTTTCCGAATTATCTATTTCGTAGGAGTAAATTTTGGTTTCTCCCGAAATCGCAAGGAGGCAGAAAATCAAGCTTAACCCACCTGTCAATTGAGATCGAAGGGTTTTGTACAGATTCCCATGCCGCTTGGGAAACAAACAAAAGAAAGTATTTTTTTCAATTTTTTTTATCATTTGTAGCTTGGCCACTCCGCTAACTGAAAAAGATGTTTTAAAGATATTCAAACCTTGTTGCAGATAAGGTCGGAGCAAGTTTTGAACGGCTTGAACAAACGGGACGCAATCCAGAACATTGTAGTAAATGAGCATCTCACGTAGGGAGCTCCATCCTTTTTCCATCCATGTTTTTACTAAAAGATTGTATTCTTCTTGGGTGATGTTTGATTTGGAAAGAGAGAATAAAAAACACTGTGTTCGGGCAATCAACTTTTTAATTTATCGAGATCAGTGACAAATTCATACGGAAAATAAAACTTTCTGAGTTCTGCCGCATAAGCTACCAAAAATTTGCGGTAACTAAAACAGGGGCCAAAAAGTTTTTAATGTCTAAAAATCTTAATATGGATGTTTTTAAACAAAGATAACTGTTGGTTCTTTTAATTACAAATTGGATTTCTTTTAAAAGAATTTGAATTAATGTGGATATAATAAGGTTTAAATCATAGGAAGCCGATTTGAAATTAAGTACAACCAATTTCTTACAATAACAGTTAAATTCGTTTAAAATTTTTTCTTTTCTGACATTTTCACTCCTTTCCAACTACTCAAACACGTAATAAAATTTTTCTAGAAGCAACTTATAAGAAACTTCTGATAGGCTCTCCAAATAATCGACTAACTTTTGCACCAACTCTTCATCACTTCCTTCTGTGACAAAACAAACACCCGATTCGTACCCAGGGACGTCGCTCGCTCCTGTAACGCTCAAAGGGATGTGACAAGCATCCAAAGTCCACATGGAGCTATTAGAAATCTGCTTTTTGGAAAAATGCGCTTCAAAATTATAACACGCAAAGAAGGGAAAATGACGGTCACGGTGGGGTACAACAATCCCTATTTCCTCCAATTTCTCAAAAATAGTATCAGAATTTTTGTGAATGCCACCAGGAAAAACTTCACGCACCGTGGTGGTACAATTTTTGGTATGACGATAATAATTACCACTATGGTCCCACAGCTTATCACAGCATTGGTACACACCACAATAGTGTTCAAAATTTACAATCACACTTAGATGATTTTCGTAAACGTTCAATCGTATTGTCTCCTTGTAGAACTCGCGGCTACGCTGGACCAGTTTGGCAACCTTACTGTCAAGCTCATACGCAATGAGATTTAGTTCAAAAAAATCTTCTAAGTGGATAAAATCAAAAAGTTGAACGCCTGCAAAATGTTCAGGCGCGACATCAAAACGAGTACAATATTTATAAAACAAATTTTGGGCTGTCTTCTCACACCAGTGAGGGTCTGCACCTTGTTGCACTGCCAAACAACGAAAAAAGCACAAGTTGTCACTAGCACTTACATTTCGTAAACCATGGTTATTTTTTATGTAATTGGGAAAAAAAATTGGGGCACAAGAGGGGCATCTTTTATGTGGTTTACATAAAAGGTAATGTTGGGAATATCTACTACTTTCCACTTGGTATCAGGGCGGTTGATTTTATCGAAAAAAGATTCTTCGACCAACGTATTTAAAAACTTTATTAATTCGTGGCGATTGCTGATCAAACGCGCAGTTTCCATCATTAAGCTATTATTGTACGATGAGTGGTAATACCGTAATTCTTCATTGCTAATATTTCTTAAAATATAAGCAAAACTGTAATTTAATTTAAAACGATTGAATTGAAGTTGAAAAATTTGATTAACAATTTTTGGAATTAATACTTTTAAATCTTCATTATAACAAAAATTAAAGATGGATTGCACTTTTCCTTTTTTGTAGAAAGTCCGGATACTGGTTCGATGTTTTCTCATGAGGGTGTTGATCTCCTCATCTGGGAGGTCTTCCACTTCTAAGAAAAAAAAAACATTAATTTCAATTCAAACTCTTTTATCTAAAAACGTATTATTGCTGGTTGCCACAGGTTTGGTTTTCTTTCTTGGGGGTTCCTCTATGCTTTCTGCAAAAAATAAAATTTATAGTATCTCAAAATTAAACTGTGAAAATAGACTTACCGCGTGAAACCTCGACCGAATTTTCAGCCGGAATTTTTGATGAATTTTCTGGCAAGGTATCGGTTTGTGACCGATCTAACAAAAACGAGCATTAGTTTTAAAACAAAAGTTTTTTGTCAAAACGTACCGTTTGAGTTTAACTCTCCAACTTCAAGTAAACTTTTAGTAGAATTCTGGGGTTCTACAACAAAAACAAAAATTATTTCAAAGTTAACTCACTTTTCATAAAAATTTACCATCTGTATTCTGAGAAGCAATTTTTATCTTTTTGATTGGGGGTGCTTCTCCGCTATCTATGAGAAACAATTGTGCTCATTCAAAATTAAACCGTTGAAATAAATAAACTTACTATTTGCGACCTCGACCAAATTTTCAACCGGAGTTTGTGATAAATTTTCCGGGGTCTGTGACTGTTCTAACAAAAACAAAATTAATTTTAAATTAAAAATTTTATTATAAATTGAAGATTTTTTAGTTTGATAAAAATATTTTATTTCAAAATCAAATTATTTAAAAAAGAAATACTCACTACACACTTTCTGATGCGCTTTCAAGTTATCACTTCTAGTAAAAAATTTGTTGCATTTGTTACAGCGAACTCCAGTTGACTTTTCATGTACATTTTCCTTGTGACAGCGCTCTCTTGTAAAAGTATTTACGCTCTTTTGTAAAAGTACTCTCACAAATATAACACTTGAACATCTTGAATAGTTCTTCTTTTTTCAATGACTTTAAAGTAGAATAATCAAGTCACCAGAACCATTTGTTTATATACCTGTCAAAAGTTATTGCGCAACAAACCTGATGTGTCCTGACTTGCCCTTTGTTGGAAATGGAGTGCTTAAAAACAGGAAACGGCTTGAAAGAATTTTCTATTGCGCGCTTAAAAACAGGAAAAGTTTTGACAGGTTCGCTTCGCTTGCACTTAAAAACAAGAAACGGTTTGAAAGATTTTTTTATTGTGCACTTAAAATCAGGAAAAGGTTTGACAGGTTCGTTTTACGAGTGTTTAAAAAACAGGACACGGGTTGACTTTATTGCTTTAAAATCTTGCAGAATGTTTTAAAATAATCTTTTGCCATATTTTGAAGTCTTGGTTCTGTCTTGGACAAGAAACGAACTCAGGACTACTGATTTTCTTAGGATTAGGTTTTCTATTGTGTTGAGTAGGAGTCAAACTCAGAATTACTGACATTCTTAGGTTTAGGATTTATACTGTCTTGTGTGGGAGTCAAACTCAGGACCACTGTTTTTCTTAGAGTTAGGATTTCTATTGTCTTGGATAAGAATTGAACTCAGGACCATCGTCTTTCTTAAAAATAGAAATAAGAATAGAAATAGGATTAGGATTAGGAATAGGAATAGGATTAGAAATAGGAATAAGAATAGAATTAGAAATAGGATTAGGATTAGGAATAGGGTTAGGAGTAGAAATAAGATTAGGAATAGGAGTAGAAATAGGAGTAGGATTAGGAATAGAAATAAGATTAGGAATAGGATTAGGATTAGGAATAGAAGTAGGATTGGAAATAGGAGTAGGATTAGGAATAGGAGTAGGATTAGGAATAGAAATAAGATTAGGAATAGGATTAGGATTAGGAATAGAAGTAGGATTGGAAATAGGAGTAGGATTAGGAATAGGAGTAGGATTAGGAATAGGAGTAGGATTAGGAATAGGAGTAGGATTAGGAATAGAAGTAGGATTAGGAATAGGAGTAGGATTAGGAATAGGAGTAGGATTAGGAATAGGAGTAGGATTAGGAATAGGAGTAGGAATAGGATTAGGATTAGGAATAGGAATAGGAGTAGGATTAGGATTAGGATTAGGATTAGCAATAAGATTAGGATTAGGATTAGGAATAGGAGTAGGATTAGGTATATCAATAAGATTAGGAATAGGAGTAGGAATTAGAAATAGGAGTACGATTAGGAATAGGAGTAGGATTACAAAGAGGAGTAGAATTAGGAATAAGAGTAGAATTAGAAATAGGAGTAGGATTAAAAATAGGAGTAGGATTAGGAATAGGAATAGGAGTAGGATTAGGAATAGGAATAGGAATAGGAATAAGATTAGGAATAGGAGTAGGATTAGGAATAGGAGTAGGATTAGGAATAGGAGTAGGATTAGGAATAGAAGTAGGATTAGAAATAGGAGTAGGATTAGGAATAGGAGTAGGATTAGGAATAGGAGTAGGATTAGGAATAGGAGTAGGATTAGGAATAGGAGTAGGATTAGGAATAGGAGTAGGATTAGGAATAGGAGTAGGATTAGGAATAGGAGTAGGATTAGGAATAGGAGTAGGATTAGGAATAGGAGTAGGAATAGGAATAGGAGTAGGATTAGGAATAGGAGTAGGATTAGGAATAGGAGTAGGATTACAAATAGAAATAGCATTAGGAATAAGAGTAGGATTTGGAATAGGAATAGGATTAAAAATAGAATTAGCATTAGAATTAGGATTAGAAATAGGAGTAGAATTAGGAATAAAGTAGGAATAGAAATAGGATTAGGAGTAAGATTAGGAATAGAAGTAGGATTAGAAATAGGAGTAGGGTTAGAAATAGAAGTAGGATTAAGAATAGAAATGAGATTAGGATTAGGAATAGGAGTAGGATTAGGAATAGGAGTAGGATTAGGAATAGGAGTAGGATTAGGAATAGGAGTAGGATTGGGAATAGGATTAGGATTAGGAATAGGAATAGGAATAGGAATAGGAGTAGGAGTAGGATTAGGAATAGGAATAGGAATAGGATTAGGAATAGGAATAGGATTAGGAATAGGAGTAGGATTAGAAATAGGAGTAGGATTAGAAATAGGAGTAGGATTAGAAATAGGAGTAGGATTAGGAATAGGAGTAGGATTGGGAATAGGAGTAGGATTAGGAATAGGAGTAGGATTAGGAATAGGATTAGGAATAGGAGTAGGATTAGGAATAGGAGTAGGATTAGAAATAGAAGTAGGATTAGGAATGGGATTAGGATTAGGAGTAGGATTAGGAATAGGATTAGGAATAGGAGTAGGATTAAAAATAGGAGTAGGATTAGGAATAGGAGTAGGATTAGGAATGGGTGTAGGATTGGGAATAGGAGTAGGATTAGGAATAGGAGTAGGATTAGGAATAGAAGTAGGATTAGAAATAAGATTAGGATTCAAACTAAATTAGGATTCGGAATAGGATTTGGATTAGGATTTGGATCCACTTTTCGCCACTGTTTTCTAGCGCCACTCTCCGCCACCGCTCCTGGCTCCTGCTGTCTAGCGCCACTAGCGGAAAAACTCACCAAAAAAAATCATTACATATTACTGACGGCACATCTCGGATAAAAACTAAGTTAACTTTAGTGCACAATTTTTTATTCTTTTCTGATTACTTAGCTCAATGCGACTATTAGCTGCAAACTTATTTAATTTATAGAACTAGTTATTACGTCGCAAAGGAGAATGGTTTCGCAGACATAAAAAGCGTTTATGATTAAATTTTTGACCTTAATTACACTGTAAAAGAAAAAAAGCTGCAGTAATTTGCTAAATGACCTATTTCTTTAACTAACAGTTCTTTCAAAAAATTTGAATGATTTGTTGCTGTTTCGTCTAAAATTACAGTATATCCATTCAATAGCAAAAAAAGTCATCTAAACTATCTTCCTATTTCTACATTTATAATTTTGTACAATTGAATTTTTAGCGTGGAAAAAAATCAAAAAAAAAACTTTTAAGGATTGGTGACGAAATGAGTGTTTGTCAACAATGGAATTTTTGTTTTAATCATATGTACTCTCAAATTTAGCTACACAAATCGCAATAAATTTTTAAGTCAAATTTTTCAAACAGCTTTTTTGTTTTTAGTCTACCAAGTGTTCTGCAAAAAAAAACTTTATAAAATCTTAATGTGCCGTGAACAGGGTTTGAAAAACACTGTTTGATTTTTACTTATTTTATTCGTTTTTCTAAATTTTTTAGTCTGTTTTTTAAAAGACCCGAAAGCCCAACCTAGTTGTTATTAAACAAAGGGCCGTTTTTCTGTTTGGTAAGACTGTCGCAAGCATTTAAGATTTTATTTCAGTTTTAAAGTTTTACTTTTCTTGGGGCTACAGTATATTTTGCAATCAAAAATTATTGAACAAAATTTTGTCAAATATTAAGTTGTTTCAGATAATTAAATTCTGTTTATATTTTTTTGTAAGACTGCTTTTTGAGACGCAATTGCATAACATCACAATCGCATCATCTTATTATGAACATTTTAAGAATTTCAGAATTCAAAAAATTAAACAAAACATCTCTTTTTTACCACTTGTTCAATTAAATTATTGAAGACAAGTTTGATAACAACCTTTTAAAGATAGAAATGTTTTGTTAAAATACGCAATTTGTTGCTACCTGCTCTATTATTCTTGTTCATAACTGTGGAAACAATTAAATTATCAATTTCTCTCAAGTAAGCACAAGTTTGTCACTAAAACAAATAGTTTGAAAAAAATATCAAAATGGTCAATTCGGTAATTGCAATAATACAGTAAGTTGTTTTCAAACTTTGAAATTACTTTTAATGCTCAAAGTGAAACTATAGAAATTTTAAAATTTTTCATTTGCTATAAATTTGTAAAAGTTGCTTTAAAAATTTCTCTATGTGTCTTCGACAATCGCCCAGAGAAAATTGGTATAATTAAAAACTTTGATAAACTAGTCTTATCTTTAAATAAACGGCTATTTGGAAAATTATAAATAAATTTTTGATCAATAAAAGACAACTGGTTTATTCACAACTTTTAAATGCAAATGGTTTATTCACAACTTTTAAATGCAAAAGATAGATGCTAATATATCGACTATACACAATGTTAAATTCATAACATAACTACGTTATAATAAAAACAATTTTTTTTTTTTTGGAAAAAAAGTGCAAAATTTTTCTAAAAGTTACAAGTTTTTGAAATTTCTTTCAAAATTATTGGTAAAAAAATGTTTGCTGCTACGTTAAATATGTAACATGATTGCTTTAGAAATATTACACAATTTAATACACTAAATTATTTTTTCTAAAATGTAAAAGTTTAACAATTTTTATTTCTTTTTTAAATACATATTCAACATTGCTTTCTACAAAGTAAAATTGGAGTCTCTATCAAAGATTAGTAGTCACTTGGTAAAAAAATGTTTGCTGCTACGTTAAATATGTAACATGATTGCTTTAGAAATATTACACAATTTAATACACTAAATTATTTTTTCTAAAATGTAAAAGTTTAACAATTTTTATTTCTTTTTTAAATACATATTCAACATTGCTTTCTACAAAGTAAAATTGGAGTCTCTATCAAAGATTAGTAGTCACTTGGTAAAAAAATGTTTGCTGCTACGTTAAATATGTAACATGATTGCTTTAGAAATATTACACAATTTAATACACTAAATTATTTTTTCTAAAATGTAAAAGTTTAACAATTTTTATTTCTTTTTTAAATACATATTCAACATTGCTTTCTACAAAGTAAAATTGGAGTCTCTATCAAAGATTAGTAGTCACATAAAAGAAAAAGGTTAAAAGCTTAACACTGAACTCAAAGCTAAATTGTCAATAAAACTTGAAAATTTGTTCAAAGGTGGTAGTCATGGAATTCGCCATGATCTGGTAAAATTGACATAGTCATATCACGTGAACTTGATTTTCGGTAACAGAATTTTCTTCTTTTTTAATATGCAAAAAGAATCAATCCCATAATGACAGAAACTGCAATTATAGCAATAATTATCCAAACAACATGAGATGATGATGATACTCTAAGTTTGGGGTTCTGCAAAAAAAGGACAATTACGATTAAGCAGAACTTTTCTGTCTGTACAAATACATAAAGAGTATTGAAAAAATTAAAAATAATTAAAAACTTAAAATTAAGTTGTTTATAGATTTCATAAATTAAGCTATTTGTCTATTTTAAATATAATTTCATGCTCATCTTAGAAATAAAAAAAATTCACACAATAAAAAAACATTAAAATATGTTATTATTTTTTAGAGAATAAAAAATTGAAAAAAATGAAATTTGAAAAGTTAATTAGTAAACAAAACTGATGAACTCGATTATTTTCCAAAATTGGTTTTTAATAAACTTCCGTTCAATAAGCTTTTTATATGCGTTTGATGTACCAAAAAAACAATTCAAAATTTCAAGTTAGGTTAAAATAATTAGCGTTCTTCTGTATTCATTTATTTTTTGATCCATAATGAAAACATAATACAATAAAATTTGTTTATAACGTCACATTCAAGGGACTAAAAAAATTTGACGTTAAAAACAAATTGTACCACGATACCATTCCAAAATCATACCATTCCACCTGATCACCCAATTTATATTCACCAGTTATATCTACATGCACAGGCAAATTCTTGTGCTTTTAATGACAACAATTATCCACACATTGGAATTTTTTCATTTCTTACTCACTTAAACCATTTCAACAAAGGCTCATCGACATTAGCAAAGTTGTGCATGTGCTTTTCTTTTTATTCCTGCTCCGCACCCCAATTCAAACTCACATATTATTTTGTCTCTATTCGGTAAGATTGTTTGCACTAATAAGCTTGGAATTTCTAATTCACACTTTTTTCTAAGTATTTCATATTTTTTCCAAAGTCCAAAATTTCTTCGTTTGTTGGGCATTTGGGTACAGCGATCTCTTTCTAACTACTACAGCTTTTAGTTGTATCTGTACAAATAATAGTTTTGATTTGAGGCTACAGCACAGGTCACTTGTCTACGAGTTTTCTTATGCCCAATTAAGTTGACTGCCAGCTGCGGGTAACGTTGTAAAGTAAATTAAGGAAAACACGCAGAAGGACTCGTAATGGCATTTAAACATAACGATTGATTGTGGCAGAATTAAAATCCGAAACTTTTAGTGCCGTTATAAGCAAACAAAATTCATCTGTGGAACAACTAAAGGGTGCCGTTCCACACGAATTGACGTTATAGGCAAATCATTATAGAAAAACTCGATTGTACGCAAAAAATAGGACTTGTGCCGGGACCAAGGGAAATGTGACGTTATAAGCAAATTGACGTTATATACGATGTCGTTATAGACAAATTGCACTGTAGTAGGTTTCAGTAATGGTAGAAATGGTAGTTGCGGAGGTGATCTGATAAAAATCCTTTAACTATATTTACCGTCTAGCAATAATTGTTTACATAAAAAGTATTGTTCTCGGAAAAATATACTAATGATTAACAAAGTTTGAAGAACCTAAAATAAGGAATTACATTTGTAGAAATCTGTGAAGGATTACGGAAAGAAAATGGCTTAGCCTATTGTTGTCGGACATGGCAGATCGGTTCAATTATTTAAGAATACAAAAACAATTAGAAAAAATCTAAAACAGGAACACAAAAATTGTTTTTTACCTATACATTGTAGACCATTTCCTGTAAATCCGTTTTTACAAACGCAAGTAAAGTTTCCAAAAATATTTCTACAATTTGCATTTTTATGACAATTATGTGTTCCATCAGAACATTCGTCAATATCTAAAAAAAGTATTTATATACTGTATATCAAATAAATTTATCATTTTACTGTTTAAAATTAGAATATGTTTTCCATACCATAACATCTCTTTCCATTTCCAGAGAAACCTTGAACACATAAACAAAAGTAGCTTCCAACAGAATTGGTGCAATTGGCGTTCGAATGACAGTCATGTGTGTTACTGCTGCATTCTTCAACATCTTTTTAAAGTAAATTACATACAGTAAATGTAGCATGTAAATTTAAAATTAAATTGACCCTTTGCTGAATAGTCGATAAAGATCTTAAAAAAAAAAGAAAAGCAGAAAATTCTAAGGAAAGTGTTGTAATTCGTGATACAAATTTTTTGTATTCAATTATTGCTTATTGTCACTGTACACTGCAGGCGCTTTCTAATAGGCCAAATAAAAAGTACTAAAAATCTGTAAATAATGCTCTGCATGCAAATCAAAATCAAAACAAACGTATGATGGATGGCTTAATGCAATGTTCAACTAGAAAAACCAATATTCTTTTCAGGACGCGGCAATGCAAATAAAAAATGTTTTTTGGTCATATTTCCAAAAACGTCAAAAGCTCCCTTCTCTAGCTTAATTTCAAAAGTCTCACAAAAAACACGATCAAATAAAAAATACTTTTTTCGTCATATTTCCAAAAACGTCGAAAGCTCCCTTCTCTAGCTTAATTTCAAAAGTCTCACGAAAAACACAAAAAACACGATCAAATAAAAAATGCCTTTTTGGTTATATTTCCAAAAATGTCAAAAGCTCTCTTCTCTAGCTTAATTTCAAAAGTCTCAAGAAAAACATAAAAAACACGATCAACAATCTTAATCTCTCGTTTTACAATTTTAAGGCACTCATCCCACTACAGGCGACTCAATGAACCATAACAAAGCAAAGTACTTTTAAGTTTTAATTTATCTAAAAACAGGATTTTGCTGAGTTTTATGTCAGTATTTATAAGCTTGTGACCCCAACTGTTAACGTTTTAAATGAACCTACGCCGTCGATAGAGCGAAGAGAGGTTTCTTGTTTGAATGGGCATGTGTTACTAACCTCGCAACCCTGTACAATTTTAAGCATGCCACCCACTTTTATTCTCGCCATTAAAACACTACACTAAACAGGATCTAGCGCTCGCAAATATCCGACACTTGTCCGATGTGTCTTGCAAAAGTTGCATCAAGTCTCTATATCAATCCAACGAAAGCTTACTCTGCCTGTCACTAGCATGCTTGCCTGGAAGCCGATAAGACTTGCGCAAGAAAAAATAAAGCATTTAAGCTACATTACTTTACCGACATTATAACTTAAAAAAGGTTTGTTAACACCTGATTTAAATCACGTACTTCTAACGTACTAAACTTAAATAATACCAACTGTAATAGAGAAAAAGTTGCATATCATTCGATCCTCAAAACAACTGCAGCTGTTTCTGTAGCAGTTGGCATAACTATTTAGATTCAAGGTGCAAACTTAACAAAAGTTTCAAGCTACGTATAAGTTCTTATATAATTTTATAATGTCTTAAACGTTCAATAAAAACTCATAAATTAAGACCCTTGAAAATAATAAAAAAAGCTTTAAAAACATTTGTAAAAATTTATTTAATTATTACAAAATTTTATAATTACCTAAGCAAGATTTTCCATTGCCACTAAATCCAGATTGACACAAGCATGAAAAATTTCCCAGTAGATTAGAGCAAATAGCATTTTTATGGCAATCGTGGGTTTCACTGGCGCATTCATCAATATCTGACGAAAGGAATTCGTTGAATATATTTCAAACAGTTTTGTAAACAATAGTATTAATATATACCTGTACAACTCTGTCCATTTCCAGTAAAACCGCTATTACACGCACATCTATAGCTTCCGAGAGTGTTTATGCAAATTGCATTTGAATGGCATTGACTTAAGCTTCTGTGGCATTCATTTATGTCTAAAATAAACAAAAACTTATGTAACAAGTTTTAAAGTAGGAAAAATTGTAAGGCAATATGATTATTACATTGTATAAATTTAATTCGTATTACGTCCAGTCAGTTTAGAAATTTAAACTTTTAAAGTTTAAAGGTTTAAAACTCAGTTATAAAGTTTAAACTGACGCTAAAAAATATAAACTTCAATCAGACCAGCGTACAAAAATATTCTAATTTTGATGTTTGTGAGTAAATAAAGCTCTAATCTCATTATATCAAACTGTTTTTTTATATTTTTTTATAAGTTTAAAAAATTCTCTCTAAAACAAACAAAGCTTTTGAAATTTGATTGTCATTTTCTAACAAAGTAATTTTGTAATGCTTTTTATTAAAGGCTAAAATTAATAAATTCTCAATATAAAAAATATAACTGAAATTTTCTAAAACTAAAAAATAGAAAAAAATACAGGTATTTACAAAAGTCGTTTTTTTGTAATTGACTGCTTCAGTTTAAACGCATGTTGCCAAAGCGCAATATTGTGCAGATTAACACCGAAAAGTTGTATTTGTTTTAACGCTAAAACGCGAGTGTAATAAATTATTTGGTGTAGTTTTTGGTTTACCGAGAATGTGAGGAAGAAGTCCATGCGCTCTCAATTATGGCATTGAGTAAGAAGAAGTTGTTATTGCAAATCATAAAACGTTTTTTTAATTTAAAAGACTATTTTTCGACCGACTATCGCAGTGGCACAAAAACTGGTAAATAACATTGCTGTGATGATGGGAAGGTAACACGTCTTTCTTAATCGCTGGAAGGAGCTGTCGAGTGTTGAAAATAACACGTGGTTCGACGGAGAAAAAGCAGCGTTTCACAGCAGATGTAATCTGCTTTTCGAACCTCATCGAGACGTTTCCAATCCATGGGATGTGTAGGTAGACAGGGCACTTTTTTACTGTGTGGACCGGGTTAGAATTTATTTGTTGAAGTTTTCGCTTGAAAGCCGAATTGATTACACGTTCCGGGTAGCCATTTTCCAAAAGAATTGAACGAATTTTGCCAAGCTCTTGGTCCAGTTTGCTTTTAGAACAAATCATAAAAGCTCTGTGAACGAGAGTACCAATTAGATTGATTTTCCGTTTCTGGGGACTGAAAGAGTTCCAACGTAGATATTGGCCAGTGAAGGTAGGTTTCCTATATACTGAAGTTAGAAATTCTGAATCATGCCTTTCTACTAACACGTCAAGGAAAGGGAGAGAGTGATTAGATTCCTTTTCATAGGTGAAGCGAAGTGAGGGATGAAGAGAGTTGAGCTGGATGAAGAAATTGTTGCAGTCTTCTTCATTGTTGAATACAGCGAAAGTATCATCAACGTACCGGAAGTACACCAACGGTCTTTTGGCGATGTTGAAAAGTTTCGCTTCTTGGTAGCCAACAAAAATGTTTGCTAAAGCTGGACCAAGCGGTGAGCCCATAGCGACGCCGTCGATTTGTCGATGCATGTTGTTATTGAAGCTAAATTCCACAGAGGAGGTGGCTAGCTGCATTAATTCGACAAAGATGTTACGTGGAAAGGATGGCGCCATTGAGTCGTCATTGTAAAGGGCATCAGCACAGATTTCTATGGTTTCAGCAAGCGGGACATTAGTGAAGAGACTGGAAATATCAAAAGAACAAAGAAAACCAGAGGAAGGAGAAGGCTAGAAGAGCGAATTAAACAACACGTTCCTAAATCCATCACCAATCCTCGTACCTCGGCCAACCGCCAAAGTCTTTCCCGCTCTTGCAAGAACAACATACGGCCACAACAATTTCACAAATCCGCCATTGGTCAACATCTTCTTGACAACGCCCAATGTGCCCTCCATTACAGCAACGAAAAATTTTCTATTCTCGCTCGAGGTCGCTCTTCCTTTCACCTTTCTGCTCTTGAAGCGACTTTCATTAAATCTCTCAATCCCCTTCTGTGTAAGCAAAAAGAATTCGTCTACTCTTTGAAAATATCTTAATCTTTTCTCTCATTGGTTGACTCTTTCAGCCAATGAAAACTCTACTTTCTTCCTTTATAAATTAGTTCGGTTTCAATTCTGCTTCATTCTGACGATTTCCCCTGAAGAGTGTCAGATGAAAAGCTTTGGGAAGAAAAATCTTTTACTTCAAGCAATCTTCAAATTCTGTACCACCAAATGTTTATTCAAGGTCTAAAAGCTTGTTTACACTTGCTTTGCAAAGATTTGAACAATCTTGCCGAATTAGGTACCCTGCTGCCCAGTACATGAATTATACATTGAACACAGAGTACTGTGATAGTACATTCCGGCTCCTTGCTTTTATTACCAGCGCTTTGAATGTACTAGGCTCGTTCGAAATAGCGTTTTCAGAACAGTTTGAGTTATGTTTAAACGCTTGTGGACGGGTTTAGGACAACTGGCCTCAGCCGACTGGCCGCAGTTTAACTAACCAGTCGGCTGCGTCTAGCCGAAATGCACCCAGTCGGTTGCGACCAGTTGGCCCATTCTGCCTGCGAACCAAAGTTGCGTGATTTCATTTGTGCATGGACAAATAGGGTCTCGTTACTTTCTCTCATTGCAAATGCGGCGTCATTGCACAAAACAGAGATAAAATTGTATAGGAGTGTCATATGAATTAGGCATTATAAGGAGCACAAATTTGGACAGTTTTAGATAAAAAAAACGGTTGTGGCTTGGTGCATCACTAACAGTACTTAATTCAAGCAATACAGTAGCAATTCGCAGTAAATAAATAAACCATGGGGGCCAGTCCTATTTATTTGCTTTACTTGAAGTGGATACTTTTAAATACCACAACAATTTTGGCATAGAATTTCCCTGTTTTATGTAAAGTTAAAAAAAGGCTTTTATAGCTTAACGTTTCCTTCTCCAAGTTATTTTGGAGAGGTCTTATGGTGATTAGCATCTTTTGAAGGTAATCAATCTAATCTTCCAAAGTGTAATACAAAAAAACGCACTTTTTAATTAAATATATTGGAACCAAAATGTGTTATTTTATCCCGTATTCCATCCGAAACTTTTCATATTGCAAAATAAAAAAACAAATTTACCTTTGTTATCCAGATTTGCTTATTTTCTAGTTTTGCTTTTAAGTTTTCATTTGTTAATTACTTTTTTGCCTTATAGCAACTTGTTTTCAAATGGCTATTTTATTTTAATTTTTTTGTTATTTTAAATTATGCAATAAAAGTAACTGCTTGACCAAGACACCTTATGGTTATTTGCTAGTCACGTTGTCCTATATTTAATCTCAATTATATAATATGCGAATATTTGTAATAGTTTAGTGACAAAATAAACAAATGTGAATTTCAAATCTTCATACATGCCATAATATTGTTGTTCAAAAATTTTTTTATTGGAGACTCTAATTTTTATTAACTGATATAATTGTAATTTAGAGTTTCTAACAAAGACTTTTAAGTAGGGAAAGTGCCGTAAAATGTTTTCTAATAAAATGTGACAAAAACAAACGTATACGATCCTGATCCGTTCCCATCAAATCGCCACTCCCAACCTCTTGCTATGCTGTCGACAAATATATTATAAAATTGATTTTTTTCTTAATTTTATAGAAAGCAAAAAAAGTTTTTGTTAAATTTTATTGCCAAAAGATTTGGAAAATTTCTCACGTGTTGGCATGAATAAACACACTGTTCCATAAGATCACTACTTCTAAGAAATTATTAATTAAAATCGCCCAGGTTGCGACACTGCTTACAAATTTGCACTTTATGCTTTGAACGATGCCGAGATATGTTCCACGATTAATAGTCACAATTATATAGTGTAATATTGTTTTTCTCAAGTGTTTTTTTAAGTAATGCAACGGTGTACTTCTATTTCAATAAATAAAAAACTCTTTTTGTCGCGGTAAAATACATTACGAAAAAACAAAACAAGTGCATACAAACGATGATAATTATATAAAAGATAAAAATTTGTTGGTTTTACAGCATTGGTATGTCGATATTCTAATGCTGCTAAATATTAAAATATAGCCTATTTCAAATTCTTTTATGTAAAAAAAAAATTATTTTTATTATTTTATACTTTTTTTAAAAAAGCAGCAATAACTATTGGTAACTAAAAAAACATGTGGAAAAATATGAGAACTAGTAATTGAAACCAGTCTAACATAAATTCTATACTTCGACCAAAACAATGAAGCAAGCTTCCCGTAGCTTATTTATTGTTTATAGTTGCCGTGCGCGTTGACGTCACTCTTTACGTCCAATTTTTAATTAAGTTTACGACTGTTACAACAGCGAATCCGTTACAATTGCATTTCACGCTAATTAAATGAGTGTCTAAACGTAAAAATTGTAGTGACCTTGCTAAATTGCAATTTTGCATACTTTATCAAATGAATTTTCAAAAACTTTTTAGCTCTAACAAAAGTCAAATAAATGATCTTTACTCTGCTTAAATTTCATGAAGATAGCTTAAATAGTTTTGGAGTTATAAATCGTTAAATTGGTGGGCTTCTGAAGCCCGGCCGTTGAGGAGTCGACAGCTCGAAAAAGCTTGAGGAGAATAGGGTTAATTGTTCTAAATGTTATGAAGAATAATGCATTTGTAAAAAAAGTAGAACAGGTACAAAGTGATTATAATTTGGATAATTTTTGTACTTTAGCAATGACTTTTTAGCGTAAAAACTAAGTGTACCAACATTCTAATTTGTAGAGAAAAAACTAGTTTGCTACTTAGCTTATCTGAGTGATTTTTGTTGTGCACTTGGCAAAAGGATTTTAAAACCAATTTTTAAATAATGCCGCGCTGCTCAGCTACCATGGCAACTCGGTTTAAAACATGAAGCAAAACCAGATCAAAACCAATATAAAATTTAAATATAAACAGTTTAATTGCATTTGGCCCTAGGTATAAAAAAATTTACTTTATTAAATCATTGCAAATTTTTTAGAGCTTGTTTTACCTGTACAATTAAATCCATTTCCAGTGAAACCGTTTTTGCACTGGCAAGTGTAATTATTAATCGTGTTTATGCAAAGTGCATTGCTATCACAAGAATGATTTCCACGTTCACACTCATTAATATCTATAAATTAAAAAACAATTCTATTTGGAAATCAAAAAAAAAAACTTTTATTTAGAGTGATTAAAAAAAATCTTTATCAAATCGTTATTCCAAGAATTAAAATTAAAAATTAATACAATCTGTTATGTAAAACTTTTTATCAAAACCTTAAAGGTATAAGAAAATTCCTAAGTAAAACCACGGCGCAAATTTTAAAAGTACAAAAAATTTTTCCAAGTATTTCAGTCATAAAAGCTTCGGTTAAAAATAACAGTATTATAAACATTTTTTATTTATTTTCTCTTTGAACCACATATAAATAGAAAAACTGTTTGTGAAAATGCACAACAAAATGTTATTTAAGGGCTTTTAAAAATTATTTGACATTAAAGTTGCAAAGTTTCAAAAATACAACTCGTTTCTTTGGCTAAAAAGCTCTGGTTGCACAACCTCGTGGCACTGCTTTGATCTATTTCTACACCAATAATGAGCCGTGGCAAAGATCTCCCGCCTGCAAATCCACTTCTCCAGCGCCGAAATTAGAATTAATTTATAGATAAAATTGTCACAAAAATTAGTTTATAGATAAAATTGTCTGGTCTTATAAAAATCTAACAATTCTTTTCATAAAAAGATTTGCGTTTTTTAATATTGATAAAGTTGTTCGTCACTCACCAATGTATTCAACGGACTGTAAGCTGGTAACCAATGCTAAAAGAGCTTTTTTGACATTTGCTTCACTAATTTTCGATAATCGTTGGATTTGGACTCGCCTGAAAATTTTGATGATGATTTCAGTTAAAAAAATGAAAAAATTTTTACAAACTTCATTAAAAGTCAAAAGCGTTTTGTGTATAAAGAAAAATCTATTTCTTCTTATGATTTATGCTAAAATATTTCAAAAAATAAAAATCAAACAAGCAATTTAATCAACATTTTCTGTAGTATATGTTGTATACTAAAAATGCTTCGTTATAATTATAAAATATTTGTTGATTTTTAATTTAAAAAAAAGTAATTATTTTTTAAATATTCAAATTTCGTTGATGAAAGCTTACTTTGACAAAAGCATGTATCCTAAAAGAACACGCTGAGGTTTTCCAGAAATAATAATTTGGTTGTTGATTGTATCAGTATTAAAACTACCACTTACTAACGTAAATGATTGCGCTGGAACCGAACTCCAAAACTTTAAAACAAATATAAAACAGTTTCAATATACTTGTATCAAAAAGAAAGAACTTTCCAAAAAAAGCACAAAACAACGTCTAATTTTTAGGTTAAAAATAAACAGTAAGCTACTTAAAAAAGCATAAAAATTGCAAAAGCCTTGTGAAAAAAAATTTCTAAAGAAATTTTGGAAAAAATTTTTTGAATAAAACGTTGAAAAACAAAACATTTATATTTCTAATTTAATATTTTTTATCAATTTTATTTGTTCATCATATCATCCGTACAGTGGTTAGACAAATAAGAAAGTAAAAGTATTGTAAATAAGAAAGTAAAAGTATTGTAAGACAAATAAGAAAGTAAAAGTATTGTAAGTGAGCTTACTGTTAAAAGTTGGGCGCTATTCATCTGTTCTCTTTTTTGCTTAAATTCATATGAAATATGTATTTAAAAAAATTTATAAACCACCATTTAGTAGATATTTACTTTCATAAGAAACATTTATCTTATTTTTGTAAAATAAGGCTTTAAAAAATGTACCTCTGCTGAATGAATGTAGAAAAAAATTTCGCATATAGTCGGGTATCTTGAACCGTGTATTTGCCTAATGGCAAAGGTAACATTGAAACCATGATAATCAAATGTTCTTTTCGGCACAGTACTTATGCTTCCAGAAAAGTCTGCTCCAGCGTTTCCTGTAACCTTTTCAACAAATTGAGGAGCTAGGTTATACTATCATTGCAAGAATTTACAAGTATTATTGTATTATCGAATTCCGAAAATACTTTTCTTCTGTTTTGTTTATGCTACTCGTACATATGTCTATTTATATACCATACTATTATTAAAGAAAAAATACAATATATATAAACTGTAAAAAATCTGAACCAAAATCTAAGAAATTTAAAAAAATCTAAAGACTAAAAATATTAAAAAAGCTGCTTGAAATTTTTCAAGAAGTAACCGAGAAATATTTCCATAAAAAAATTATTGATAATTTGCAAATCCACCCTTTTTTATCGGCGTTGATGTACACAGATTTGCTACAACAGCTTTTATTTATGTACAATAGTTTAATAACAACCAAAGTTTTTTTGCAATTAATTGAGTTATATTTTAATGTAAAGTAAGTAAACATTGTTATGAGCGATAATACTTAATTTAAAATTTATAAGTTCTTCTGGCATAAATCAGTGGTCAGTTCAACTTCAATAAATATAATAAAAGCCCTAAGGCGTTATATATAAAGTTTAAAGTTGTAAAAGTTTTGCTTTAAAAAATGTATACTACGTTTTTTATAGCATTTATTGAAATTAAACTGACTTCTGATTTATAGCAGAAAAACATTACAATTGACTAATTTACAGCTTGTTTTTTCTTGGAAATGTTACTTTGTCAAATCCAAGTAGTTATCTAAGGAATAGGATGTGTTAAAAGAGTATTAGTTTGAAAAGTACAGTAGATTGTTAGTGGTAATCAGACTATATTTCTTTTTTTTATTGTAAGCATTTTGATTAGTTATGACACAATATGCAGCCAAAAACTTAAACTTGAATATTATTTAGTTTATTATTTCGAACTTTTTTGTTGCCTATCGGCAACAGTCGTAAATTAGGTGTGTGATCTTTAGCAGTGTAGTGACATTTGATGAATTTTTTGTAGTTTGATGCATTGCAACCATTCTGTATCTTCTACAATATTTTTGTTTTTCATAACTATTATTTTGTAATGGACGACAAATAAGAGAGATTGATGAAGCGATTAATTACATTTTGATCCCTAGTGAAATTAATTGAGACCCAAAAAATAACGGTTAGATAAAAATTTACGGTACTTTCTTCTGCTTGACAGTCTTGGCAACAGCTCGAAACTTTAGTATTTTTTTTAAAACAAAAAACTAAAAAATCTAATGAAACATGTTATCCAAACAGCAATATTTTGAAATTTTCTAAACCAATAAAAAAAATCGCTTCATGCTTTTATTTAGTATAAAACTTCCAAAGTGGTTATGCGAATTAGGATAATAAATAATCAAGAAAAAAATGGGCAAAATACAATTAAAATTATTTCTGTAACAAATAATTTCTGATTTTTATACTACAACTTTAAATGTTGTTGTAATTTTCCAAAACGCCGTTTCTATAACAACCAACATAAGCTAATTTCTTTTTGAATTTTGACAAAAAGAGGGTAAAAATAGTTTATGCCATAAACGTCAGAAGTTTTCAGTCATATTTTGAGCAATTGCGAATCATAAACAAAAGAAGTTTTTGATTAGTTTTTGATGGTTGTTTGATTTTTGACTGCAGTTTTTGGGTGATCATTTTACAGAACAATTCGTCAACTCTATTCCAACTCATGTAATCAGAGATGGAATTAGTTGATCGATGGCTAATTTCTAATAAATTGTCAATAAATATTTAAAAAACTAAATTTATGCTTTTTAGTACTCCAAACTCAAATGTTGGAGGTAAACATTCTTTGTCAATAAGAAATAGACAAATTAATCAGGTGAATTCTCTAAAATTTCTGGGTGTATTCATTCACAACAATCTTTCCCGGAGTCTACACACCTGTAATACTTGATTTCAAAGCTAAGAAGCTGTTATGGTGTAGTGTGCAAAATAAAATCACTTGTAAACAAGGATTCACTACTCCTTCTGTATCATTCTCTGATTAACAGTCACCTCCAATATTGCATTTCAATCTGGTGTTTTGGTAATTCAACTCTAATTACAAAGCTTCAGCAAATTTGTAACAAATTCTTGAGAATGGTATTCGAATTGCCTTATTGTTCCAAAATAAATGGCATTATGAAACAATGCAACATTTTAAAAATAAATCAATTATATAAATTGGAAACTGCATCCCTTATGTTCAAACAAACACAAGGTGGAAACAAATCTCCTGCTTATAGTTGTAATTTGCATTTAAACCCATGCAAATACAATACAAGAAACAAAGCACATCATTGTAAAACAACTGTTGCAACACAATCTTTTTCTTATCAAGGCCCTTTCATTTGGAATTCTCTCCCAGCCAATTTAAAAATTAGACTTTCAAATGTCTTAGAAACATTCTTAAAAAATTTCTACTCAATGAATCAATATAAAAAAGGATCAATAAAAGATTTTACAAATTAAGTTATAAAACTACGACCACGTCTTAATGGCGCTTTGTCTTTTCGGCGCCATAACTTGACAGTGCATGAAGGTATTGCCGGCTTTATGCAACGGTTGTTGTGGCGTGGGTTTACAGTAGTGCATCGCTGTGGGGCAGCTTTTGAGCCTGTGAACAAATGACATAAGTGATTAGATAAAATATATAAACGCTTCGTCCGATAATCCATGAATTGCATTTGTTTTTATATGTGGAGTGCAAATGAACGCTGGTGAGACTTCATATTCTTACGCTGCATCACATTTATGGATGTGTTTCCTTTAGGATAATTTGGCTGGTGTCAATGATACGGCTTTTAAAAATCCAAGACCGTTCTCAATATTTTTATACATCTGTAAACTAGAAATAGTGTATAATTAAATATTCAATAAGATAAAATTTAATGATTTCAGTGAGCTACTTACTGCGGGAAAGCATTTCTATTTCAGATAAAAATGAATTCAAGAAGTTCAAGCACATGTCTTTCTAAGAAGCAATGATCAACATTGGTTCTCTTATCAATTTTTAATCAGGCCACAATCTTCAAAACAGTTTCAATCTCTATAAAGAAAGAATGTATGCTATGCAAGAGAATTGGAATCAATTGATATAATAAATTCAAACCGTTGAATGGACAATCAACCTTATTTTTAATTGATTATTCAAATCAACTTACACGGTTGGCATGTTCTATTCTTTTCTAAACTTTATACTTTTTTATTCTCTCTTCGAAATATATATATATATATATATATATATATATATAAGTACATTTTGTTTTATTTTCATGTTTGTGTATTTGCAGTACATCCAGAAACGTTTCCGGACCTGGTGAGGTTTCTTTTCGGGAGGTTTTCTTTACTCACCATGCTCAGTTGAGCTAAATTCATAGTTAGCAATATAGGGCGGTTGTGCCTCCCAATGATTTACATAACCGTTTCTGCACAGCACATTTTTTGTCTTTTTAAATATTAATATTTAGTTTGAATTAAAGGTAACGCGGCCGTGCTTCTCACTCTTTCTCTTTCTCAACTCTCTCTATACTTTCTGCATGTTTAACGTTCGTCGTTGTGTCGCATTTCCTTTTCATGCTCCGTAGTACATTGCATATACTTAATAATGTTACTAAGCATGAATAAAATATCATCATCAACATTTGTATGTAACTATTTTCGAAGAGCACTGAGTGCCAAATGAAAGTTGATCAAAAGTAGCAGCAATAAATTTCGAAAAAACATTTAAAAAGTAGAGAAACTATTATTGCATATTGTTTTAATTAGTATTTAGAATTGTCTTTAATATTTTTATTTCTATTATTACTTTTTGACCTCTGTTAAAACTCAACTTTTTTCCTTTTTTTCACTCTCTTCTAGGTGTACTTCGGGCACTGTTGCTTAAAAAAATAAATTCAGAAATAACATAATTTAGTGTGCTAACTTTGGGCTTAGTCTCATCTCAGCTCATTTTATTTGAATGATTTCCGTGGGGGCTTTTGAAAACAGCTTCAAAACAAATTTCTAAAATGTGTCGTACTACTTATCACAGTGTAAAACTAAAAGCAAGCGTAAAATTTAGTAGGCAATTCAAAAAACATTTTAATGTGCAATTTAGTCCCAGCTCAGTCCATTTCAGTGATCTCGGTTATTACTCTTGAAAAAAACTTAACAACACTAAATGTGTCTTACTACTTATCTACAATATAACAACGTTGCGTCTGAAAGCAGGAAACTAGTCCATTTCAGAATGACACGCAAAAGTACGACATGATTGAAGTTACAATGGGAAAATTAAGTGTTTTTCTTTTTGTTTCTTAATTAAAAAAAGGCAGTGGACAGTTTGGTTTAATGGATCTTTATTTCCACGTCGGAAAATTTATTCTATTTTTGGATAAGTGAAATGGTATTAGGATAAGTTTTTTAAATAGAAATTTAAAAATATTTTTTTTATTTTCTCGTGAAAAAGTTTTGAAAAAGAGTTTTTAATTTTTGCTTTGTTACTGTATTAACTTACCGAAATCTTTTAGCTTTACATAAAACCACAACTATTGATAATATATTTACCTTTATCTTATATTGTCGTGTGAAATTACTTGTACTGTTTATCCACATAAGGCCAACAAACGGATGGATAGTTCTGGTTGCAAACTCAAATTCCTTGTTACTAAACACATTCAAAGATTTGTGTTAGGTCTTAAAAGCGAACAAATTTTTTGTTTAATTTTTGGTATTTCTTAATTGCAATAAAAAGATCTTATTATCACTTTTGTTGTTGTAACACAAAGAGAGTAAAGGTCAAACATTTTTAGCTTACTACATTAAATATGAAAACGCTTACCTATAAGTTTGGTTATAATTTGCAGTTTCAAATCCTCGAAAACTGCTTCCGAACATCACCTATTATTTTTAAAAATATGAGATATTTTACATCAAAATTGATTTTTTAAAACTTGTTGCTCAAAACTTTAAAAAAACATTGGCTATTTGTTTGTATTTCTAAGTATTTCGAACGTGGTCCAAACCTTGATATCAATTTTGAATATAGTTAAAACCGTGTTGCAGACCTCAAAGTTGCAGATTCAAACTTTAATACTAATTTTGAACGTGGTCCAAACCTCGATACAAATTTTGAGCCTGGTCCGTTTAAGCTTGGATGTAAAACTTAACACAATCAAAGCATTGCTTTCTTAATAATTGCTAAAGTCACACACAACTTACGATATTTCCATTATCGAACATGTCATGTCCTCCATCTCGTATGCTACTTCTAGAGCCATCGTATCGGTAACTGTACCAATTTGGAATAGTCTTGGTAATATGATTGGAAACAGCTTCAATATTGTTCAAAAACTGAGAGGTTGAAATTTCTAGCAAGTGTGTATAAACTTATTTAATAAACAAAATTTTGGTAATTTTTTTGTTGATTAACCTGAACAATTAATTGGACCACCCGGTTGACCATTGTAGCAAACACAAGTGTAACTTCCAGGTAAATTTGTGCATTCACTTGGCCTTTGACAGAAATTATTTCCAGATGTGCATTCATCAATATCTGAATTTGTTTCATATTGTTAAAACAAAATAAAAAACAACTGATAGTTTTTAATTGCAATCAATACCTTCACAAAAAGTACCATTTCTACTATATCCACTTTGACATCTACATGTATAATTGCCATAATTGTTTACACAAACCGATTGTGAAGGACATCGATGTGTTCCAGCAGTGCATTCATCAACATCTATAAACATAGATGATATTAATCTTATAAGTAAAAAAATGAATTCAATAACGACTTTAGTTTAAACTATTTTAAAATGTGAATACGTATATGAATAAATTGGTTTTGCTTCAAAAGCATATTTAGAGAAAAACTTAAATTTTTCATAGATTTTAAATCAAAGTTTTAATTTTATATTATTAACTTTGAAGTAAAATGGTTTTATTTATTAGAGATATCTTACTCGAGCCAACTTTTTTTGTCAGGATTTATTCATGGTTAAAAAACTTATCTGAAGTTTTGTTAAATAAAATTTTGCTCTTATTGTTTGGATTAAAAATATTTAATTCTATTACTATTAAAATTATTAATTATTAATTGCTATCAAGCACTCTTTAAAGCACTAATATTAACACTGTCTTATATGCATTATAAACTAAAATATAAAATACGTAAGTCCAAAGAATTAAAAACTTCAAATTTGCTTTTTTTCAATTAGCTACATTTAAAAAAAGTTTTCATTGACGAAGACCAATCGCAATAATTTTTTATCAAATTGATACACTTGAATTTTATTACTAACCAAAGCAACTTCTTCCACCTCCAAAAAAGCCATCCGTACAATTGCACACGTAACTTCCAATCGTGTTAATGCAATTTGCTCTTGAATGGCAACTATCAGTTCCTGTTGCGCATTCGTTTATATCTAAGTCATAACAACAAAGAAATATAAGTAATGTAAAAGCAATGCTTAGAATTTTATCTGTTATTGTTAATTAAGTTTGACCATTTCAACAGTCGCCGAGCAAAAGAGAGAATTAAATAAATATTGCGTGCTTAGAATTAGATATGTCTTACATCACTAACTTCGTATCGCTAATTGAGCAGTTACTATTTTGTAAGTCATGCGGCGCTTTTATACAATACATGGCTTTAAAACCAGCAAGTTTGCTAACATATAACGGTTTTTTGATGCCAAGTATAAATCTCTATGCAATAATAAACCATATTTGGGATAGAATCCTGCACACAATCCTGCTCATAGCCTTCATGCAATATCGTCTCGGCTAATAAACCTGTATTTCAAGAAAGGCTGCAATGTAAGCAGAGACAATAATTTTGCAAGCGTGGGTTTGGCAGAGCAATTAAAATTTGAAAAAAATATCATTTTTAGCACCATCAAAAGCAAGAAAGGTTTTTGATGTTGATGCTGTTATGAAGTCGAAGACGCTGTACTCATCAGAAGAATAAATATAAAAATCTGATTTCCCACTTCCTGTTTACAAAGGAAAGAAGACTATGATTTCTTACTTTTTCAATTTTATCTATATATCCTTTCATATTGATGAAGAACACGACAAAAAGTTACTAGACATAGTAAAGTGCAGTAATGCCGGCCAAGTAGAAGTCAGTATTCCAAGGTATAACACATGCAAAAGTAATACTCGGGGATGGCAGTTTTTTCAAAGTATTTGATTTAGCTTGCATAATCATTTATATCGTTTACAAACTATCTTGTGGGCATTTTCTTCTAGAACTTATCAAAAGTTTACTCACAAAAAAGGCAAATCTTTGCAGAGTTGAACTTCAATATTTCCAAGAGTCGGACAAAAACTCACAGCGGCAACAACATCAATGTCACGCAAAGGAATACAAAAACAACTCACTTTATTAATGTGTTGTGGGCTTGAAAGTCCAGCATAGATATTTTACTACTTTTAGTTGTGGCGCACATATCGCTTCTTATGTTACAAACGTAAAATGCTGTTGCTATATGAATTTACTCTGTGCATTGTTTTGGATTTAAATTGGGGATAAATGATTGTAACAAAAAAGCGTTCCTTATATCTACATATCTTAAAATACATCAACAAATTTCATAGTCAGCTTAGCAAATGGGAAAAGTTTGAGTCAAGTTTTGAATTGAAATCCCAAAATACAAAAGAAACCAGGGCATCGAAATAAACCTGTACCGGATCCATAAGCCCCCATTGGCCCAGATGGTAGGTGCTTTCTCACAGCCTGGGCCGTGAATAAGTCTGTTTATTGATTTTAAAATGACAGACCGAAACCGAACCTACCAAAACGGAAGGGGTATCCACCCATTCCGATGTTCAGTGTGGGTCTGCTAATCGGCAAACGTTCTTTTTAGGACGGGGTTTTGTCAGGACGAAACTGCCCTTTTCAGGGCACATTGCCAACAAGTTCCGAAGACCCACTATTCTTCAGCTAAACATCGAAGGCCTCACTGCAAGCAAGATGAACGTTCTTCATCACCTCGCTATGCAGTCTGAGGCACTCGTCATCCTATTGCAGGAGACCCACTGCACTGATGCAGAAAAGTGGGTACTTCCAAACTACCAACTAGCTGGGTCTTCTTTAAGCAGGAAGCATGGCCTTGCCACGTTAGTCCACGAGCGACTGAGATACTCGCTTTTGGACCAATCTCCATCAACATCGGAGATCGAGTGGTTGTGTGTGGACGTTGATGGTTATAAAATAGTCAACGTCTACAAACCACCGCCAACGCGATTGCGAACCCTGGATCTCCCAGTGTTTCCTCACCCCTGTCTTTACGCTGGCGATTTCAACTGTCGTCATGCTGACTGAGGTTACGACGACAACAGTCCGGAAGGTGAGTGCTTGGCTGACGGGCAAGTATTAATTGTCTTGCCCTCCTATATAATGCCAAGGACGCTGCCAGTTTTTATTCCGGCCGCTGGAACACTGGCACCAATCCAGACCTAGCTTTCACTGGCGTAGGTCAAAACAGTCGCTTACCGGATAGACGTGTCCTTGAGAAGTTCCCCAGGTCACAACATCGACCTTCGCTTATTACACCACCAAGGTTTGCTATGGCAGTGCCAAGCATGCATGTTAAGCGATGAAACTTCCGCAAGGCCAAATGGAGTCACCACATTGCTTTGACGAATAAATTCGCAAAGACTTTGTTGCCGCCTAATTCACTTGATGTGGATGTGGCTTACCAGGACTTCTGTAACATCATTAAGCAGCCAAAAAGACTATCCCACGCGGGTATCGAAATAACTATATTCTGTGTTGGGATGCAGAGTGTCAATCCCTCTATAAAATCTTTCTGCAGTCTCCTCAGGGAGACGACTCGAGCTTGGTTGCTAGAGCTCTGCTTGCCAAGCTTGACAGAAAGCGGAGAGATCGATTGTCCGAGGCGGTTCGGAGCATTGACTTCTCATATTCTAGTCGAAAAGCATGGAGTATTTTGAACAACCTTACTGGTAGGTCACGACACTCTCCTCGTCACTGTCCTGTTTCAGTCGATGCTATTGCATCTCAGCTGGTTAGAAATGGGAAATACGAGGCTGTTGATTGCAAGTCATCTCGACTTGTCTTTCAAGAAGTGTCTGACCTTTGGAGGGCCACAACACCAGACGTAGTAAATATCCCTGACAATTTTTTACAGAGAGAATTTGCTGCCGCCCTACAACATTTAAAACCAGGTAAAGCTCCAGGTCCTGATTCCATCTGCCCCGAGCTTATACTCCATGCCGCAGCTGCTTTGAAGTCCTGGTTACGTGGCTTCCTTTCTTCCTGTTTGCGCCGACTCAAAATTCCCAAGATTTGGAGAAGAGCGCTTGTAGTCGCGATCCCCAAACCAGGAAAGCCCGTGGGGGACCCAAAAAGTTATCGACCGATATCTCTGCTCTGTGTCCCCTACAAGATCCTCGAGTGGCTTATCTACGCCTGCGTTGAACCGTTAATCGATCCACTGCTCCCTAAAGAGCAGGTTGGGTTTCGACGCGGGAAGTCAACCGTAGATCAAGCTGTTCTGCTAACCCAGAACATCGAGGATTTTTTTGAGGCTAAAAACAAGGCCGGTTACGTATTTGTCAATCTGACAACTGCTTATGACACTGTCTGGCACCGTGACCTTACCTGCAAGCTGCTGAGACTACTTCCGGATAAGCACATGGTCAAAATGATCATAGAGCTTGTCCGAAATCGAAGTTTCATTCTTACCACCGGTGACAGCAAGCAAAGCAGGCTACGCCGTCCTAAAAACGCCCTCAGGGATCGGTTTTGGCTCCCCTCCTATTTAACATCTATACGTACGATCTTCCTTCCATGATTTCCAGAAAGTTTGCTTATGCTGATGATTTAGCATTGTTGCAACTGGAAGGAAGGATTTGGAGGGGATTTTAAGCCAAGACATGTCTACACTTTCAGCTTATCTCCAGACTTGGAGGTTGAAGCTCAGTCACACTAAGACGGTGACGGCAGCCTTTCACTTAAATAACCGAGACGCCAAACGTAAGCTAAAAATCTACAACAATGATAGACTTTTACCTTTCTGTCCAACCCCTACTTATCTTGGGGTAAAACTGGACAGATCGCTCACGTTTCGTCACCACTTAGTGGCATTGTGCAAAAAACTATCCTCGCGCCTCACACTGTTGAGGCGACTCATGGGCTCGGGATAGGGTGCTGGTGCTAAAACACTGCACATAGCCACCTTATTTCTAGTCTACTCAGCAGCTGAGTACTGTGCGCCAGTTTGGTGTCGCAGTGCTCACACTCGCCTCATCGACAGTGTCTTGAATGACGCCTTGCGCATAGTTACTGGATGCCTGCATCCCACTTCAATGGACCACCTACCTATACTCTCAGGCATCCAGCCAGCTGAGCTTCGCCGACTGGGAGCGACACTCTCCTTGGCTTACCGTGGATCTCTGGACCCCGATCATATCTTTTTATGGTCTCATAAGTGGGTCCTCAGATACTCGCCAAGTGAGACTAAGACCCAGCGCCCGTTTGTGTCAGCTGCGCGGAATCTTTTAAACAACCTTGCCAGACTTGGCATCCGCGCTTCTACAGTAAATGGACAAATCACAAATGGAACACAGAGTACTGTGAAAATGATTCCAGGCTCCGTGCTTTTGTGCCCGAGACCGGTGCCAGGCCTGTTGAGATGGGCTTACCCCGAGCAGCTTGGATTAGGCTCAACCGCCTGAGGACTGGTGTTGGGCGATTCCATTCGTCCATGCACAAATGGGGTCTCGCTCCTTCACCGAATTGCGAGTGCGGCGCCTCTGAGCAAACCGCAGACCATGTACTAACAGCGTGCCCTATACATCGGGCACCACATGGAGCACGAGGTCTGAAGGTTTTGGATGACGAAACTCGATGCTGGCTTAATAACACCACTGCCAGCATCTGATTTAGGCAGTGCAGCAGTCCGGGGTAGTAAAGGGATAAACCCTCGGCCCAGTCCTGTTTGTGTCTGGCCTGGAGTGGATGCCCTTCAAACGATGACGAAGCCCCCATTAACTGTTATTATTCTTTAAACCAAACTGGAACTAAACCCGAAACAAAAAAATTTGCTGAAAATGAACCGCAACTGAAGGCGTAAAAATAAATTTTGATAAGCTTGACCCTAAACTAGAATTTTAGTTTCAACGGTTCCCGTTCAACGTTCTGATTTTAATTTTTTATTATATTAATATGCCTATATGAATAAAAATTTTGCATTTAAATTTACCAAAATTGGTTTCATTAACTTTTTGTATGGCAAAATATATAATACTCTCCTCTAGTGTTGAAACCACTACAGTTATTTTTGGCAACGTAAATCTTCGGACAAAAACACGGCAATGATTGTTTGTTGTGCATAACACTTTTAAATTGATTTTTAGGCGCCAAAAATTTTAGATATGTAACAAAGTTAATGTATTCTGCTCAATTATGTTTTTTAGGTTGGTCTTTTTGGTAAAATTGTGCAAAATTTTGATTTTAAAAAAATGTTTTGCCCGCTTTTTTCAAATCCGTTGGTCTGGGTTTGGGTTCTGGGTCTGGATTCAAAACCGTTGATCTGGTTCAAATCCATTGGTCCAGTCAAATTTCAAATCTGTTATTGTTTATTTTAATTGAGAGCTTTTGTTCTAAAATTTTTTATGTTTAATAAAATTTAGTTTACTTCATGTTACAATGATGCACAATTTCTTAAAGTATTTGTTTAAAAAATTATTGTGTGTTTTTGATTTTTCATCCTAGAATTATCACGGTATCCTATATTACAAGAGAAAGTATTTTATAATTTATTGGCAATTTAACTTTAAATTCAAGTTCCAATTTTTTTCTCTATTAAGCTGACGGTCAAAGCTAACTATTATAACATTATCTTATTTTTTTCCATGGCAAATCAAGCTATTCTGATTAGTAGCATTTGTAAAATTGCTTAAAGCAAGTCTTTCTGTTTAGGTTTTAAATACTTTTTAGTAATATAGCATGGAGACAGTGATGTACAATTAAATGTGCTTGATACAGAATGAGATTAGCAACAAGAATATTGTTTGAAAAGTGTATGGTATTAGTAATAGTACACTAGAAGCTATTGCCTTATTGCATTCGCAAAAATCTAACATGTACTTAATTTCATTTTATTTTAATTTTTATACAATTAAATTGCAGTAGGAATAGCTGGAAAATTATTGATTATTATTTTCTTTTTTCTACGCTTTGTTATATGCAATTTGGTTTTAATGATATAAAATTTCATACAAGTTTTAAATCATATTGGAGTATTGCTTATTTGTTATTAAGTAGTATTTTTTGCTGTATTGACACTTTTAATGTTAAAAAAACTGTTTTATTCTAATAAACATTACCATATTTTTAATATGACTATTAAAACTATAAGCAAAGTTCCATATAGAACATTTAAAATATCATATATTTACTTTGTTCTGGTAATAGCACCAGAAAAATATTTGGTTTAAAAATCAAAGCAAAAAAACAACAAATTAGGTTTAATTCAAATTGAACAGCTTTACCTGTGCAGTTAAAACCGTCGCCTGCGAAACCATTGTTGCACCTACATGAGTAATTAAATGGTAAGTTGATGCAGCTAGCATTGTGGTCGCAAGTATAATTTCCGGAAGCGCATTCATTAACATCTAAAAGTTGCATAACGGTTTGTCTCTAGTTAGGTAGGAGTAACGTTTTGTAATAGTCTTGAATATTATCATAATACTATGCAACAAAAAGGCAGCAAACAATAGTTTAAAATTAGAATTGCTATTTTATATTTACAATTAGAAATCTTATGTTTAAAATTAGAAATTACTTAGTAAGAAGTTAGAAATAAGAAAAATTCAGTCACTGTTCGAAATTCTACAATAGAGTAATAATTTAGAGATAATAGAAGAATTATAATAGAAGAATTTATAGAATTTATAATAGAAGAATTAATAGACGAATAAAAAACGACATAGTAATAAAACATTATTTATTATTTTTTAATAGGATTTTTTTCAATTAGTAATTAAGTCATATGATCAATTAATGCATATTTTTTAAAAACAAATTAAAATTCACAAATGTTTTCGCACCGATAAAACGAACAAACTCTAGACTCCTGACTAATGACGAAAGGACTTCAACAACATCTTCGTCGCTAACCGCATAAGAAAACGTACTCCCTGTGTATCTAAATTTAATAAAAATTCAAATTTGTTTCAGTTTTAAAGTAGAAACTTTAACAAGTACTTCAATTAAAAATATAAATCAACTTTGAAATTGTTATTTAACTTTATAATTAAGCAGAAGAAAATCAAGGCAAGGGATTGAGACATTTAGAATAATTACGTAACAATACCGGGACAAAAGCATGTATCCCAAAACAACACGGGCGGGTCTACCAGATAAAAAAACATCTGTATTAATCACATTAGTATCCGAACTACGTGATCTAAGTCTAAATCCTTGAGCGGGAACGGAATTCCATACCTAAATATCAGATTACAAGTTTTTATTGTTTAAATAAACTTTATTTCAATTTAATACTTGATAAAAAAACTGATGTATTCATGATAAGTTTTTAACTAAGTAAAATAAAACCAAAATTATACATTCTTGTGCACAATGTTTAGAGTAGTCGAAAAAATTGACCAAAAATTAAGCAAATTACAAAAATCAGTTTTATTAAATTTTAAATGATTTAACTTATCCAATTATAGGTTAGATAAAACTTTAGCTGTAAGTAACAAAGAAAAAGTACAAAAAAAGAACACTTATATAAAAATTTGCTTGGTTAATCAATTAACTGGGCAATTTTAGGTTTTAATGTACGTTTAAAAAACTGTTATCTTAAAAGATCCCGAATAAAAAAAAATAGGTGCATTTTTGACACGAAGGCATTAGGAATCAAGAAATATTATGTTTTATTAAAATGTGTTTGTCAAAAAACTAACAATTCGCAAATCTGGCTAAATCATAAATATTTTTTATTTTTGCATCATAATGACTAGAATTAGAATTTTAAAAGTAATTGATTGAATCAAAAAAAAATTAAAATATAAGCAACACACTTACAAATTTCTTTTCACATACCAGTGTTCGGCGAGTTACAATTTTGTTACTACTGTAGAATTTGCCTAAGCTGCCACTTCAAAGGGAACAGGAAAAGTGGCAACTTAGGCAAACAACAGAATAAATATGCATCGGCCTACACAAAATTAGTGTGCCTTTGTTTCTGCAAATGCTAAACGTTTGAGAAATGAAGAACACAAGCAAAAAGCACTTATTGGATTTATTTCATATATTTTAATAAGCTGATAGCTTTTGTAACCACTGTGATTCTAGCAGAATAACTCTCATATCTTACAGAAAAAAGAAAAAAAGCGAAAAAACCTTACGCAAATGACGCAAACCTTCATTCATTTCTATGCTACAAAAGAGAGAAACAATCTTCCACTATTCAGGATTAATTTAAAATATCTTCCCTATCGATTCGAATGACAAATTTGATATCACATTGATCAGAATTTAACGTAGATTTCAGATATAAAATCAAATTCCGGCGACACCATATTAGTTTTTGAACAAAATGCACTTGAATGGCCTCCGCTTTACGAGATAATAATTAGCATCAACAGCATTTTGAGTTAAAGTGATTTCGATTTACGCTATTTGAAAGTTCATTTTGACCATGTTCCCTATTGATTCGAATGACAAATTTGATATCACATTAATCAGAATTTCACGTAGATATCAGATATAAATTCAAGTTCCAGCAACACTATATTCACTTTTCCACAAAATGTACTTGAATGACCCCCGCTTTACAAGATAACAATTAGCGTCGACAGCATTTTGAGTTAAAGTGATTTCGAGTTACGCTAATTCAAGGTTTATTTTGACCATGTTCCCTATCGATTCGAATGACAAATTTGATATCACATTGATTAACATTTCACGTAGATATCAGATATAAATTCAAGTTCCGGCGACACCATATTCACTTTTCCACAAAATGCACTTGAATGACCCCCGCTTTACGAGATAACAATTAGCGTCTATTACATTTTGAGTTAAAGTGATTTCAAGTAACGCTATTTGAAGGTTTAATTTGACCATGTTCCCTATCGATTCGAATGACAAATTCAACATCACATTGATCAGAATTTCACGTAGATATCAGATATAAATTCAAGTTCCGGCGACACTATATTAGTTTTTGAACAAAATGCACTTGAATGACCCCCGCTTTACGAGATAATAATTAGCGTCGACAGCATTTTAAGTTAAAGTGATTTCGATTCACGCTATTTGAAAGTTCATTTTGACCATGTTCCCTATCGATTCGAATGACAAATTTGATATCACATTAATCAGAATTTCACGTAGATATCAGATATAAAATCAAGTTCCGGCGACATTATATTCACTTTTCCACAAAATGTACTTGAATGACCCCCGCTTTACAAGATAACAATTAGCGTCGACAACATTTTGAGTTAAAGTGATTTCGAGTTACGCTAATTCAAGGTTTATTTTCACCATGTTCCCTATCGATTCGAATGACAAATTTGATATCACATTGATTAACATTTAACGTAGATTTCAGATATAAATTCAAGTTCCGGCGACACTATATTCACTTTTCAACAAAATGCACTTAAATGACCCCCGCTTTACGAGATAACAATTAGCGTCTATTACATTTTGAGTTAAAGTGATTTCAAGTAACGCTATTTGAAGGTTTAATTTGACCATGTTCCCTATCGATTCGAATGACAAATTTGATATCACATTGATCAGAATTTTACGTAGATATCAGATATAAATTCAAGTTCCGGCGACATTATATTAGTTTTTGAACAAAATGCACTTGAATGACCCCCGCTTTACGAGATAAAAATTAGCATCGACAGCATTTTGAGTTAAAGTGATTTCGAGTTACGCTAATTCAAGGTTTATTTTGACCATGTTCCCTATCGATTCGAATGACAAATTTGATATCACATTGATCAGAATTTCACGAAGATTTCAGATATAAATTCAAGTTCCGGCGACACTATATTAGTTTCCTAACAGAATACAGTTGAATGACCCCCGCTTTACGAGATAACAATTAGCATCGACAGCATTTTGAGTTAAAGTGATTTCGATTTACGCTAATTCAAGGTTTATTTTGACCATGTTCCCTATTGATTCGAATGACAAAATTGATATCACATTGATTAGAATTTAACGTAGATATCAGATATAAATTCAAGTTCCGGCGACACCATATTAGTTTCCTAACAGAATACAGTTGAATGACCCCCGCTTTACGAGATAACAATTAGCATCGACAGCATTTTGAGTTAAAGTGATTTCGAGTTACGCTAATTCAAGGTTTATTTTCACCATGTTCCCTATCGATTCGAATGACAAATTTGATATCACATTGATTAGAATTTCATGTAGATATCAGATATAAATTCAAGTTCCGGCGACACTATATTAACTTCCTAACAGAATACAGTTAAATGACCCCCGCTTTACGAGATAATAATTAGCATCGACAGCATTTTAAGTTAAAGTGATTGCGAGTTACGCTAATTCAAGGTTTATTTTGACCATGTTCCCTATCGATTCGAATGACAAATTTGATATCACATTGTTTAGAATTTAACGTAGATTTCAGATATAAATTCAAGTTCCGGCGACACTATATTAGTTTTTGAACAAAATGCACTTGAATGACCCCCGCTTTACGAAATAACAATTAGCGTCGACAGCATTTTGAGTTAAAGTGATTTCGATTTACGCTAATTCAAGGTTTATTTTCACCATGTTCCCTATTGATTCGAATGACAAATTCAACATCACATTGATTAGAATTTCACATAGACATCAGATATAAAATCAAGTTCCTGCGACACTATATTCACTTTTCAACAAAATGCACTTGAATGACCCCCGCTTTACGAGATAACAATTAGCATCGACCGCATTTTGAGTTAAAGTGATTTCGAGTTACGCTAATTCAAGATTTATTTTGACCATGTTCCCTATCGATTCGAATGACAAATTTGATATCACATTGATTAGAATTTCATGTAGATATCAGATATAAATTCAAGTTCCGGCGACACTATATTAGTTTTTGAACAAAATGCACTTGAATGACCCCCGCTTTACGAGATAACAATTAGCATCGACAGCATTTTAAGTTAAAGTGATTTCGATTTACGCTAATTCAAGGTTTATTTTGACCATGTTCCCTATCGATTCGAATGACAAATTCAACATCACATTGATCAGAATTTCACGAAGATTTCAGATATAAATTCAATTTCCGGCGACACTATATTAGTTTCCTAACAGAATACAGTTGAATGACCCCCGCTTTACGAGATAATAATTAGCGTCGACAACATTTTGAGTTAAAGTGATTTCGAGTTACGCTAATTCAAGGTTTATTTTGACCATGTTCCCTATTGATTCGAATGACAAATTTGATATCACATTGATCAGAATTTAACGTAGATATCAGATATAAATTCAAGTTCCGGCGACACCATATTAGTTTCCTAACAGAATACAGTTGAATGACCCCCGCTTTACGAGATAACAATTAGCATCGACAGCATTTTGAGTTAAAGTGATTTCGAGTTACGCTAATTCAAGATTTATTTTGACCATGTTCCCTATCGATTCGAATGACAAATTCAACATCACATTGATCAGAATTTCACGAAGATTTCAGATATAAATTCAAGTTCCGGCGACACTATATTAACTTCCTAACAGAATACAGTTAAATGACCCCCGCTTTACGAGATAATAATTAGCATCGAGAGCATTTTAAGTTAAAGTGATTTCGATTTACGCTAATTCAAGGTTTATTTTGACCATGTTCCCTATTGATTCGAATGACAAATTTGATATCACATTGATCAGAATTTCACGAAGATTTCAGATATAAATTCAAGTTCCGGCGACACTATATTAGTTTCCTAACAGAATACAGTTGAATGACCCCCGCTTTACGAGATAACAATTAGCGTCGACAACATTTTGAGTTAAAGTGATTTCGATTTACGCTAATTCAAGGTTTATTTTGACCATGTTCCCTATTGATTCGAATGACAAATTTGATATCACATTGATCAGAATTTCACGTAGATATCAGATATAAATTCAAGTTCCGGCGACACCATATTAGTTTCCTAACAGAATACAGTTGAATGACCCCCGCTTTACGAGATAACAATTAGCATCGACAGCATTTTGAGTTAAAGTGATTTCGAGTTACGCTAATTCAAGATTTATTTTGACCATGTTCCCTATCGATTCGAATGACAAATTCAACATCACATTGATCAGAATTTCACGAAGATTTCAGATATAAATTCAAGTTCCGGCGACACTATATTAACTTCCTAACAGAATACAGTTAAATGACCCCCGCTTTACGAGATAATAATTAGCATCGACAGCATTTTAAGTTAAAGTGATTTCGATTTACGCTAATTCAAGGTTTATTTTGACCATGTTCCCTATCGATTCGAATGACAAATTCAACATCACATTGATCAGAATTTCACGAAGATTTCAGATATAAAATCAAGTTCCGGCGACACTATATTAGTTTCCTAACAGAATACAGTTGAATGACCCCCGCTTTACGAGATAACAATTAGCGTCGACAACATTTTGAGTTAAAGTGATTTCGATTTACGCTAATTCAAGGTTTATTTTGACCATGTTCCCTATTGATTCGAATGACAAATTTGATATCACATTGATCAGAATTTCACGTAGATATCAGATATAAATTCAAGTTCCGGCGACACCATATTAGTTTCCTAACAGAATACAGTTGAATGACCCCCGCTTTACGAGATAACAATTAGCATCGACAGCATTTTGAGTTAAAGTGATTTCGATTTACGCTAATTCAAGATTTATTTTGACCATGTTCCCTATCGATTCGAATGACAAATTCAACATCACATTGATCAGAATTTCACGAAGATTTCAGATATAAATTCAAGTTCCGGCGACACTATATTAACTTCCTAACAGAATACAGTTAAATGACCCCCGCTTTACGAGATAATAATTAGCATCGACAGCATTTTAAGTTAAAGTGATTTCGATTTACGCTAATTCAAGGTTTATTTTGACCATGTTCCCTATTGATTCGAATGACAAATTTAATATCACATTGATCAGAATTTAACGTAGATATCAGATATAAATTCAAGTTCCGGCGACATTATATTAGTTTTTGAACAAAATGCACTTGAATGACCCCCGCTTTACGAAATAACAATTAGCATCGACAACATTTTGAGTTAAAGTGATTTCGAGTTACGCTAATTCAAAGTTTATTTTGACCATGTTCCCTATTGATTCGAATGACAAATTTGATATCACATTGATTAGAATTTCACATAGACATCAGATATAAAATCAAGTTCCGGCGTCACTATATTCACTTTTCAACAAAATGCACTTGAATGACCCCCGCTTTACGAGATAATAATTAGCATCGACAGCATTTTGAGTTAAAGTGATTTCGATTTACGCTAATTCAAGGTTTATTTTGACCATGTTCCCTATTGATTCGAATGACAAATTTGATATCACATTGATCAGAAATTCACGTAGATATCAGATATAAAATCAAGTTCCGGCGACACTATATTAGTTTCCTAACAGTATACAGTTGAATGACCCCCGCTTTACGAGATAATAATTAGCATCGACAGCATTTTGAGTTAAAGTGATTTCGATTTACGCTATTTGAAGGTTTATTTTGACCATGTTCCCTATCGATTCCAATGACAAATTTGATATCACATTGATTAGAATTTCACGTAGATATCAGATATAAAATCAAGTTCCGGCGACACCATATTAACTTCCTAACAGAATACAGTTGAATGACCCCCGCTTTACGAGATAATAATTAGCATCGACAACATTTTGAGTTAAAGTGATTTCGATTTACGCTAATTCAAGGTTTATTTTGACCTGCTTGCTAAAAATGCTGTCGATGCTAATTATTATCTCGTAAAGCGGGGGTCATTTAACTGTATTCTGTTAGGAAGTTAATATAGTGTCGCCGGAACTTGATTTTATATCTGATATCTAAATGAAATTCTAATCAATGTGATATCAAATTTGTCATTCGAATCGATAGGGAACATGGTCAAAATAAACCTTCGAATAGCGTAAATCGAAATCACTTTAACTCAAAATGTTGTCGACGCTAATTATTATCTCGTAAAGCGGGGGTCATTCAACTGTATTCTGTTAGGAAACTAATATAGTGTCGCCGGAACTTGATTTTATATCTGATATCTACGTGAAACTCTGATCAATGTGATATCAAATTTGTCATTCGAATCAATAGGGAACATGGTCAAAATAAATCTTGAATTAGCGTAACTCGAAATCACTTTAACTCAAAATGCTGTCGATGCTAATTTTATCTCGTAAAGCGGGGGTCATTCAAGTGCATTTTGTTCAAAAAACTAATATGATGTCGCCGGAACTTGATTTTATATCTGATGTCTATGTGAAATTCTAATCAATGTGATATCAAATTTGTCATTCGAATCAATAGGGAACATGGTCAAAATAAACTTTGAATTAGCGTAAATCGAAATCACTTTAACTCAAAATGTTGTCGATGCTAATTGTTATTTCGTAAAGCGGGGGTCATTCAAGTGCATTTTGTTCAAAAACTAATATAGTGTCGCCGGAACTTGAATTTATATCTGATATCTACGTGAAATTCTGATCAATGTGATATTAAATTTGTCATTCGAATCGATAGGGAACATGGTCAAAATAAACCTTGAATTAGCGTAAATCGAAATCACTTTAACTTAAAATGCTCTCGATGCTAATTATTATCTCGTAAAGCGGGGGTCATTTAACTGTATTCTGTTAGGAAGTTAATATAGTGTCGCCGGAACTTGAATTTATATCTGATATCTACGTGAAATTCTAATCAATGTGATATCAAATTTGTCATTCGAATCGATAGGGAACATGGTCAAAATAAACCTTCGAATAGCGTAAATCGAAATCACTTTAACTCAAAATGCTGTCGATGCTAATTGTTATCTCGTAAAGCGGGGGTCATTCAACTGTATTCTGTTAGGAAACTAATATGGGTGTCGCCGGAACTTGAATTTATATCTGATATCTACGTTAAATTCTGATCAATGTGATATCAAATTTGTCATTCGAATCAATAGGGAACATGGTCAAAATAAACCTTCAAATAGCGTAAATCGAAATCACTTTAACTCAAAATGTTGTCGATGCTAATTATTATCTCGTAAAGCGGGGGTCATTCAACTGTATTCTGTTAGGAAACTAATATAGTGTCGCCGGAACTTGAATTTATATCTGAAATCTTCGTGAAATTCTGATCAATGTGATGTTGAATTTGTCATTCGAATCGATAGGGAACATGGTCAAAATAAACCTTGAATTAGCGTAAATCGAAATCACTTTAACTCAAAATGCTGTCGACGCTAATTATTATCTCGTAAAGCGGGGGTCATTTAATTGTATGCTGTTAGGAAGTTAATATAGTGTCGCCGGAACTTGAATTTATATCTGATATCTACGTGAAATTCTAATCAATGTGATATCAAATTTGTCATTCGAATCAATAGGGAACATGGTGAAAATAAACCTTGAATTAGCGTAAATCGAAATCACTTTAACTCAAAATGCTGTCGATGCTAATTGTTATCTCGTAAAGCGGGGGTCATTCAACTGTATTCTGTTAGGAAACTAATATAGTGTCGCCGGAACTTGAATTTATATCTGAAATCTTCGTGAAATTCTGATCAATGTGATGTTGAATTTGTCATTCGAATCGATAGGGAACATGGTCAAAATAAACCTTGAATTAGCGTAACTCGAAATCACTTTAACTCAAAATGCTGTCGATGCTAATTGTTATCTCGTAAAGCGGGGGTCATTCAAGTGCATTTTGTTGAAAAGTGAATATAGTGTCGCCGGAACTTGATTTTATATCTGATGTCTATGTGAAATTCTAATCAATGTGATGTTGAATTTGTCATTCGAATCAATAGGGAACATGGTCAAAATAAACCTTGAATTAGCGTAAATCGAAATCACTTTAACTCAAAATGCTGTTGACGCTAATTGTTATCTCGTAAAGCGGGGGTCATTCAAGTGCATTTTGTTCAAAAACTAATATAGTGTCGCCGGAACTTGAATTTATATCTGAAATCTACGTTAAATTCTAAACAATGTGATATCAAATTTGTCATTCGAATCAATAGGGAACATGGTCAAAATAAACCTTGAATTAGCGTAAATCGAAATCACTTTAACTCAAAATGCTGTCGATGCTAATTGTTATCTCGTAAAGCGGGGGTCATTCAACTGTATTCTGTTAAGAAGTTAATATAGTGTCGCCGGAACTTGATTTTATATCTGATATCTAAATGAAATTCTAATCAATGTGATATCAAATTTGTCATTCGAATCGATAGGGAACATGGTCAAAATAAACCTTCGAATAGCGTAAATCGCAATCACTTTAACTTAAAATGTTGTCGACGCTAATTATTATCTCGTAAAGCGGGGGTCATTTAACTGTATTCTGTTAGGAAGTTGATATAGTGTCGCCGGAACTTGATTTTATATTTAATATCTACGTGAAATTCTGATCAATGTGATATCAAATTTGTCATTCGAATCAATAGGGAACATGGTCAAAATAAACCTTGAATTAGCGTAACTCGAAATCACTTTAACTCAAAATGCTGTCGATGCTAATTTTTATCTCGTAAAGCGGGGGTCATTCAAGTGCATTTTGTTCAAAAACTACTATGGTGTCGCCGGAACTTGAATTTATATCTGATATCTACGTTAAATTCTGATCAATGTGATATTAATTTTGTCATTCGAATCAATAGGGAACATGGTCAAAATAAACCTTCAAATAGCGTAAATCGAAATCACTTTAACTCAAAATGCTGTCGATGCTAATTGTTATCTCGTAAAGCGGGGGTCATTCAACTGTATTCTGTTAGGAAACTAATATAGTGTCGCCGGAACTTGAATTTATATCTGAAATCTTCGTGAAATTCTGATCAATGTGATGTTGAATTTGTCATTCGAATCGATAGGGAACATGGTCAAAATAAACCTTGAATTAGCGTAACTCGAAATCACTTTAACTCAAAATGCTGTCGATGCTAATTGTTATCTCGTAAAGCGGGGGTCATTCAAGTGCATTTTGTTCAAAAACTAATATAGTGTCGCCGGAACTTGAATTTATATCTGATATCTACGTGAAACTCTGATCAATGTGATATCAAATTTGTCATTTGAATCAATAGGGAACATGGTCAAATTAAACCTTCAAATAGCGTTACTTGAAATCACTTTAACTCAAAATGTAATAGACGCTAATTGTTATCTCGTAAAGCGGGGGTCATTCAAGTGCATTTTGTTGAAAAGTGAATATGGTGTCGCCGGAACTTGAATTTATATCTGAAATCTACGTTAAATGTTAATCAATGTGATATCAAATTTGTCATTCGAATCGATAGGGAACATGGTGAAAATAAACCTTGAATTAGCGTAACTCGAAATCACTTTAACTCAAAATGTTGTCGACGCTAATTGTTATCTTGTAAAGCGGGGGTCATTCAAGTACATTTTGTGGAAAAGTGAATATAATGTCGCTGGAACTTGAATTTATATCTGATATCTACGTGAAATTCTGATCAATGTGATATCAAATTTGTCATTCGAATCGATAGGGAACATGGTCAAAATTAACTTTCAAATAGCGTGAATTGAAATCACTTTAACTTAAAATGCTGTCGACGCTAATTATTATCTCGTAAAGCGGGGGTCATTCAAGTGCATTTTGTTCAAAAACTAATATAGTGTCGCCGGAACTTGAATTTATATCTGATATCTACGTGAAACTCTGATCAATGTGATATCAAATTTGTCATTCGAATCGATAGGGAACATGGTCAAATTAAACCTTCAAATAGCGTTACTTGAAATCACTTTAACTCAAAATGTAATAGACGCTAATTGTTATCTCGTAAAGCGGGGGTCATTCAAGTGCATTTTGTTGAAAAGTGAATATGGTGTTGCCGGAACTTGAATTTATATCTGATATCTACGTGAAATGTTAATCAATGTGATATCAAATTTGTCATTCGAATCGATAGGGAACATGGTGAAAATAAACCTTGAATTAGCGTAACTCGAAATCACTTTAACTCAAAATGCTGTCGACGCTAATTGTTATCTTGTAAAGCGGGGGTCATTCAAGTACATTTTGTGGAAAAGTGAATATAGTGTTGCTGGAACTTGAATTTATATCTGATATCTACGTGAAATTCTGATTAATGTGATATCAAATTTGTCATTCGAATCAATAGGGAACATGGTCAAAATGAACTTTCAAATAGCGTAAATCGAAATCACTTTAACTCAAAATGCTGTTGATGCTAATTATTATCTCGTAAAGCGGAGGCCATTCAAGTGCATTTTGTTCAAAAACTAATATGGTGTCGCCGGAATTTGATTTTATATCTGAAATCTACGTTAAATTCTGATCAATGTGATATCAAATTTGTCATTCGAATCGATAGGGAAGATATTTTAAATTAATCCTGAATAGTGGAAGATTGTTTCTCTCTTTTGTAGCATAGAAATGAATGAAGGTTTGCGTCATTTGCGTAAGGTTTTTTCGCTTTTTTTCTTTTTTCTGTAAGATATGAGAGTTATTCTGCTAGAATCACAGTGGTCTTTTGTAACAGTCATATTTAGGCTGCTTTACATATCAGTAAGATGCAAGGTTGCCAGATTATTTTAAGCAAACGTATCCAAAAAAATATCCACTAGGGTTTTTGATAGCGCAATATTTTTAGATGGTTTATGTGCCAAAAAATCTTCTCTTGGGAATTTTGGCAATAAGTCTCCCAATCTGGCAACACTAGTAAGATGGTTAATTGAAGTAAACTAAAACTGATAAAAACTATTTAAAATGATGAAACGATGGGGTTATAAAGGAAACTTGTGATGCACAGTGCGATTGTGTAACATAAGTAAGGGTCGATATGTGAAACAACTATTGTGTTGTGGTAGCAGACTAAATGTTTAAAATGTAATCATGCTGGCAGCTGCATATGGTAAGCAAAAACGGTGTCAAGTTAGGCAAAGAAAACTTAGCCAAACTTGATAATACAGAAAACAATAGGTTCTCAGATGGGATTAAGTGCTATGTGGCAACTTAGCCGAAGGAGACTTGGGCAAGTTCTACTGTAAAAGATGTACAATTAAATAAAATGTTGGAAAAAATGTGTATATATACGAGGGGCGTTTAGAAAGTAATGTAACTGATTTAATTTTTTGCAGTTAGCAGTTAATGTAACTGATTGATTTAAATTCATTTGACTAACATCTGATTCTTTTACAGATTATATATTGGTAACTAAGGTTTACAGGTTTTGTAAAAAAATAAGGGTTTGAATTACTGCAATCTGCAATTCAAATTTTAAGCAATCCCTCTATGTCTTCTTTGTTAGAAGGTAAAACTGGCATGATTGCCCCAAAGCAATCTCGGCAGAAGAAAAGAGTTCTTATTGAATTTCTACAGTCGGAGGGAGAAACAGCTCAGAACATAAGCAGAAGGCTAAAGCAAGTGTCTGGTGACGGTGCGATAGACTACAGCACAGTGACGAGGGGGTCAAGCGAATCAATAAACAGACGCATCACTATTAATGAGCTTGCTGAGTGATTAGGAGTAAGTGCAGAGAGTGCTGTAAAGATCGTGGATACCCTCGGATATTCAAAAGTGTGTGCAAGGTGGGTCCCAACGCAGCTCACAGAGGCTTATAAACAATCCCGCCTAGAAGCTTGTTCTGAACTTCTGGAGTATTGCCATAGTGGCAAAACTTTTTTGCAGCGAATAGTGACCGGAGATAGGACTTGGGTTCACCACTTTGAACCAGAGTCAAAGAGAGCATCAATGGAGTGCACCATCCCACCTCACCACGCTCGAAAAAGTTCAAATCTCAGCAGTCTGCAGGAAAAGTGATGTGTTGGTGCGATACTGGTAGACTTCATGTTGGAAAGGTTTCTGCAGTTGCATGGTGAATTTTTGTCGTTGGTGTGGGGATGTAGGAGTTTCTTATTGTGATTATTGATGATACTCATCATGTTTGGCATACAACTGTAGCTTAACTTTAAGGTAAACCCAAACGACCACCCTTTATACATCAACAACCAATCCAACCACCCACCATCAATCAGAAAACAACTACCAGACATGATCAACAACAGGATCACAAAATTGTTACACAACCAAGACTCATTCAACCAAGCATCTCCTTTATACGCCGAATCTCTAAAGAATAGTGGTTACAAAGTCAGCATGAAGTACAACAAAGCAGCTTTGGTAGAATTGAAAAACGACGAACAAAGAAAAAAATGCATAAATAAAAATAAGAGATATAGAAAAAGAAACGTTATTTGGTTCAAACCTCCCTACAACAAAGAAGTACAGACCAACATCGGAAAAGTATTTTTCAACCTTATAAACAAACACTTTCCCGCACCCCACGAACTCCACAAAATATGTAACAAATTTAACGTCAAGCTGCATTTGTATGCCAAACATAATGAGCATCATCAATAATCACAATAAGAAACTCCTACACCCCCACACCAACGACAAAAATTCACCATGCAACTGCAGAAACCTTCCCGACTGCCCACTCAATGGGAAGTGCCAAGCAAAGTCCATCATCTACCAAGCATCCATCAGTATCCCCAACTCACCCACCCAACATTATTTTGGCTGCTGTGAAACTGAATTCAAGACCCGTTTTTATAACCATAGACAATCCTTTAATCATCGAGACAAAGCAAACGCTACAGAACTTTCCAAAACAGTATGGAAATATAAAGAGAAAGAAATCAAACCACAAATAACTTGGTCAATTGTTTGCAAACCATTTGCATACACCAGCGGGGCTAAACGCTGCAACCTCTGCTTAGCAGAGAAACTCGCCATCTTACAAGCCGACCAAGCAGGCTCTTGAACAAGTGATCCGAGTTTGTCTCCAAATGCCGACACCGAAATAAATTTAAACTAAAGAAAGTCTAGCCCAATTTAATATTTTCAAAAAATTTCTAATTTTAATTTCAATTTTCGATTTTTAAATTTGCAATCCCCTAAACCCCCGTTTACACCGTGCTTGCTCATCGTTGTCGTGTTCCCACTATATCTACTTCTGTATTCCCTAATCTCCTCTACAGCCATTTCCTCGCTTTCCGTTCACGCCTCGCTACTTCCTTCTTTTACAATTTTCTTTCTCTCCCATTACCTATCGCGCGTCTGTAATTTGATCGCCAGTCAGTTCTTGCAGCGTTAGATACGTAAATGAAAATGCTTAGCTGGATCACAAAATTTTGAATTTTAAATTTAAAGCTTTAAATTTCTTAGCTTGTTTACTCAAAAATTAAAAAAAATTTTTTTTAATTTTTTTTATTTGTTTAATAATTACTTTTGACTCTTAACTAATTAGTTTTTTTCGTGCGTTTTATCATCTTAACTATGTACTTTTCGTCTGTGTTTAGAATCACCTCCTGATGAGCCGTAAAGGCGAAACAGACTGTTGAGGTTTTAATAAAATCTCTTTTGTGGCTTTTGTAATTTAATTTAATGCTCTGAGTTTTCATTGAGCTCTTTACTGACAGTCTTGCCACTTTTATTATTATTATATATATATATATATATGTTTATATAAGAGATAGAGCAAACCAAACATTGATAGTCTGTTGTAATCTACTTATCTATATCAGCACAGTGGACTATCATCTACGACGTTTTTAAATAGGTAATGTCGTAAAGAAAAATCGTACTTGTGCACTGCAAACGGCACATTTGTGCGTTGGTTTACATTCAATGCGTAACTTACATTTCAAATCATGTTTTAAATAAGATTTTATAAAATTTCAATTTTCAAGTTTTTTTATTCATGGCCTTTACCTCTGCTGATTGTATATAAAAGAACAATTCACAGATAGTCGGATCACTTGTTCCGTAAATTTGAAATACACTATAGGTCACATTGAATTGTCCAATCATAATGCTTCTTGCATTATTAATTGCAATCGAACCTCCTCCGTCTGCTCCAGAATTTCCAGTAACCTTTTTTTTAAACGAAATTGGTTAGAAAATGTCTAGAATATAATCTTAAATATCAACCAACCTTTATAAAATAACTGTTATAATTTGCTTTTCCATTAATCCACATTATCGAAGTGAAGGGATAAAACATTTTGCTATAAAATGTGTATCCGGTTCGTCTAAAATATATATTAAATAAGGTTAGAAGCTGTTTAAATTGCAATTTAAAAAAAAATGTAAACACTCAATTTTTTATTGAAAAGCAAAAACTTTTAATTGAAGAGCGTCAACTAGAAACAAATGAAATTTTTAAGTTTTAACTTTGCATTTCAACCACGAACTGTCGAGTTATTTTTTTTCTTTTTTGTCTAATAGAAACTCTGATGTAGAAAAAGTTTGATTTTCTTTTTTTTTTTTTTGGAAATTAGAATCACTGCAGCAACGCAAGTGCAGCGGTTAAGCTTTAAGAAAAGTTATTTTACTTTGTCTGCATTCAGCACTTTTACCAAGCAAAATATGATTATTAAGTAAAAAAGCAGGACAAATGCAATTAAATTAATGTAAAGATTGCTCATTAGTGATTAAGGTAGAATTACAGCCAGTAGGTTTGAATCCAAGCAATATGTCGTAGTTTAAGGTAAAAGTTGTTTTTTTTATTTGTAGTAAGTCTCTGCGCAAAGTTTTATTTTACTGCTTATAGTTTCGCTGGTCGGATTTTTATGAATTTTACGTATTTCGCCATTGTTGTGATAAATAACCTTTTTGCAAAGTTTTAGGTTCGTAACAAGTTTTTACCGGAAGTTACATCATGTTCCCTTTGTGAAACATTGGAGGTTTCTTGTACAAGTTTTTTCAGTTTTTACTGTATATTTCTGTACTAACTTATAACTAGGTTTTTCCGTTAAAGGCTACAGAAATACTCACGTTGTGTGAAAAGTATGTTTTATTTGTGTCTAAGCATTAGCAATGAGTATGATAAGTTTTGAAACAAGTCTTGCCACGCTCCCCATGGAGACAAATTTTGCATTTTGTGCACATACTTCTTGTATTTTTTTGCACACTTTACATCAACCTTAAGTTGTTGCAGGTCCAAGGAAGTGATTTACTCTATGGAAGCGTACATTCAGTGGTAGTTCAGCAGCAACACTACTTTCTATTTCACGGTGTTGTTGAACTTTGAGTAGGCACAGCGTCACTTGCCTTCTAAAATCGATGTAGGTTATTTTTTTATCTCCAATCTGACAGTGAATCTTCCATGCAGCGACAACCGTAGTATTGAGAAGATTGACAAAAAGTAGCCAGTATTCTTTTTTACCACGTATTGTTGAACAGTAAGCTTTCAACAAGCGATCCATTAGATCGACGCCCCATCCCTTTATCATAAGATTTTATGAGATGTGGCTGTGGTACTTCTTTTACACCTCCCTTTACCGGGCGTCTAACATTGTGAACTGGCGTGTAACTTTTCCAGTTGCTTGCAATCGTCTCAACTGAACAGTCTCATCATAGCAATATTCAAAACATCCACGCTCCTGTTTTTGAAGTTGTTTTGAGCTGATCATCTTTTGATTGGCGCCTGCTGTTCTGTTTTCTCTTATCGTGCCAGTCGCTCTAACATCAATCTTCGCTAAATCAGACATCAAACTATATTAAATCTCTCAAATTACTCGTATATATCAAATTATAACTTGTAAAAAATTTATCAAAGTATGACTCATGCAGCAAAGCACTGGAATTTGAAGTGATAACATCAACCATGTTGTTGATTACGCGAGATCCCAAAGGTTGATCTTGCAACTTTTTCCTCTTTCCTTGATAAATCTTCATGTTGTATGGATAACCATCGCTGCCGCATAAGCACCAAATCTTAATACAAAAGCGAATAGGTTTTGCTCTAATGAACATTTTCACTGTGTGGACCAAAATAAGGTACCATAGATTTGTCCACATTTAAAAGTTTGTTATATATGCCAAAGTGAATTAGGTTTCAATTTAACAATTCATAAAGTGGCGCAATTTTACTCATTTTTTCCCTTCTGTTAAGTTTTGGTTGTCAGCAAAGTGGATCAGCAAATAGGCCTACTTCTTTATTTCGTGATACCTGTTCCTGCTCATTGTATTGGACACAATTGCTACGCCTAAATCTTGTTGCCTAGATCAATAATGGTGCTCTTCAGGTAAAGAATGACACCCTGAAAGTAAGAGTATACCTAAAATCTTGCGGATTTCTTCGTTTGTAAAATAAAAATTAGAATTATTTTTATCTCGATTTCTATACCATTTTTAGTTTACCTACATTTTTCCACTTCTAGTTGATGGTAGAGCCGTTTCTAATTCTTCATCACTCTCAAAGTCTTTCTCCACTTTAAGTTTCCCAGATGACTCAAAAATTTCTTCCATACTGTCAGTAACATCTTCAACATCGCTTTTCCGGCTACCAAAGTCTTCTGCCTCAGGCGGCAATACAACAACATTGACTACGTTTTTGCGTTTTCTGTAGTTTTGTTGACTTCTGCCAACGTTGATACATGGGCTACTTTTCTGGTATCCATGTTTGACCCAATTTTCTAAATTTGCTGCTACTGTGCTTGAAACAAACTGTTGATAAACGTGTTTATTTGCTCGCTGAGAGTTGAAAAATAAAGCAACACCATTGCATTATTTCTCAATAATCTGCTCTGTGACGTCACAAAATAGAACAATGAACTTAATCCTAAAACAAATAAAATTTCGGTCGACTGCATTGAAATCACAGCTGGATAGTTTTATATGAAAACTGCTACCTTCCAAGCGTAAGACAAACGCCGATGTATTTCAAGACATTACGATTTGAAAATCAGAAAATTATTTCCGGAAAAGCGCCATGTTCCACAAAGGGAACAAAAATTTTTCAGATAAGTTTTATCCTACCCAATATCTATATTTTGGATTGCTTTTTAAATGGGGATATGACCGATGGTATCTACTAAATATGATAGCACGCTAGAAGCATTTTGAACGCAACAAAAATTTTTATAGATTCGTAAGTATGCCTTACAACGAAAATGCAATTTTTATAAAAATGGCGATCACACAAATATTCATATGCGCAAAGTAATTTTCAGTAAGTTGGTCAATATGGTAAAACAACTCCTTACACAACACACAAACAACATTACACTATCCATAATTAATAGTAAGGGTGCTAACACAGCTCTGAAAAATTTGTTCCTTTTGTGGAACAATGGTAAGAAAAAGGTTAATGTAACTCACAGAAAAACAAGCCTGACTATGGCACTGCCTACAAGTAACGGCAAATTTTGAGAACAATTTGGTAGCATCCTGTTAACAAAAGAATACTCTAAAAATTTTGATATTGGAAACGTGATAAAAATATGTCTATTATCTAAACGGGCAGAGAGGTTAGACTGCTCTATCAGTAGTTGCAGTAACTTGCTATGAAAAACGATTTGAACATTTTTGTGAAAAATGATACAAAAAATTGCTTCAACATGATCAAAATGTTCTTTTGCT